>OX467709.1:19971514-20571514 GCA_950111635.1 Agelastica alni | reverse complement strand
GAGAGAGAGAGAGAGAGAAAGAGAGAGAGGGAGACTGATTCGCAGTGCGATACTACTCAACGATCCAGGGCCACATAGTAGCCGTTTTTTCTAAGACTCCAATTCCAATCTTTCCTCGTGAAAATACCTTCTTCTTCTTCAAGTGCCGTATCAGGTCACCCTGACGTTGGCAATTACTTGGGCAAGTCTTTCTCGATTCTGCGCCAATCGAAACAGTTTCTTTGCGCTGCGTATACCGGTCCATTCACAGATGTTCCTCAGCCAGGAAGCCTGCTTTCTTCCTGAAAACACAAACATTCAAAAATTATTCACCGACCATGGTCTTTAATGAAAATTTTTTAAAAAACATACGAAACAAATTAATAGTCCGGGAGCCGGTGACACTAAAAGTGCACTTTATGGATTCTGAAATTTAGCATAGGAATTAATAGTATTTAATCATAGGTACAACATAGGCCCGATGAAAAAAAATTTGTATGACAACTTTTATCGTGGCAGAAAAGTATGTCACACCGACTTTGCAAGTGCCGATTTAATATTTTATTCCTTTTTATTGCTTTGGTGAATCTCATCTCATCGATAGCATATCTAATATATAAAATTCTCGTGTCACAGTTTTCGTTGCCATACTCCTCCGAAACGGCTTGATCGATTTTGATGAAATTTTTTGTGCTTATCCGGTATCTATGAGAATCGGCCAACATCTATTTTTCATCCCCCTAAATGTTAGGGGTAGTCCACCCCTAAATTTTTTTTTTTATTTTTTAGACAAAATTTTTAATTTCTATTTTTTTATGATACAACATACAAAAATACATACAATCCTCAATTTTCACCCTTCTAAGATCAACCCTTATTTTTTAATAGCCATTTTAGTAATTTAAGCATTTTTCCTCTCCTGTCGAAAACTGATCAATCGTCATTTAATTAGTTATCCCCGCCAGATGTCTGCAGGTGTCACTTCTGATCCAGTAAACAGCACGGAGTAGGGATGAGAACAAAGCCGGCCTCCTTTCTTTCTCACTCCCTACACAGTTGTCGGCCATCATTATTGTTTATGCATCAAGTGTAGTAGTAACGTTGACAATTATTATTTTGCTATCTCAGTGTAACTCTCATATTAACTTTTAATCATTCCTATTTTATCAATAATTATTAAATTATCAATTTTGAGTGTATTTTGCACGATTAGTTAATCAAGTGATTTTATAACCTCAAAAGTACTCAACACGTGACACGAGCTTCCAATAACAACGGATTTTGTGTTGTAAGTATACTTTTTTTTATTTATATCGAAAATGTTGTTGATCTTATAAAAATGTAATTTTAATTTAATTTTATTAAAAAAATGTAATTGAACAATTAAGATTTTCATAGTTTCCAAAAAATCAATCATTATGAATCTTTATTTTGAAATGTCAATGGAAATATTGGTTCCATGAAAAAATTATAAGAGACAATGTTTTCATAAAATTTAATTTTTTACTTTTGTTTGAAAATTTTTTCCATGAAACTTATATTTTTGTTATAATTTCAAAAATTAAAACTAATCATTTCAAAACTGCGGCAAAAATCCTGGCCCTAATTATACTTTTAACATTTTTCATCATTAAATAATTTCATTAATTCTATTTATGTATGTTTTGTACGGTGAGAAATGCCAAGAAAACGCAAAGGGGTTGATTTGAGCCGCAGTACAAGTAAAGCTCGAAACTTACGAAATAGCAGATCCGAAAGAACAGAAGAACAAATCCAGCAACAAAATACTGATGCACGTGTCAGAATGGCGCAATTGCATCAAGAAGAGCCAGAAGATACACGAGCTGAACGCAATGAAGTCAGAAGATTAGAACAACGACAATCACATTCTTACATACATACAATATACACATTCTAACATACATACATACTTACAATAAGTAAGCTATTTTTTGTCTACACTAGAAATTACTAGGAAATTATTTATATGGCAAAATAACGTTTGCCGGGTCAGCTAGTTTCTCTATAAATTTTGATTTCTGTTTAATTCCTACTTCTTTAACGGTTGCCACGTCTTTTTCGTTCTCTAAAGAGTACTCTGCCAGCGGTCTCTCTACTGGCAAATTATGCCCGAGCTCAGCCGTAGAGGGTAGAAGAAAAAAAAAAGGAAAATAAAAGTGAGCCGCGCCACCGACTTAAACGGTTCAAGCCGGAAACCCCTAGGTCTTATAGGCACTAGCAGAGCCACACGATAAACAACTAAGATTATGGTGAACCAAATAAATAAAATTATAGCAAAAATATATTGGATACTTTACTCCTACAATAAATCAAAATACACAGCTCAATAACAAAATTATAACAAATATAATCAAAATTAACAGCCAACAATAAATCCAGGCACACAGTTCAATAATAAACTTATAACAAATAAAATCAAAATCAACAGCTAACAATAAATCGAAACTTCAAAATTTACAACTTTATAAGACAACAATAAATCAAAAATCCAAAGTTTACGATTCCATAAAATAATTAAACAAAGGTAAGAATAACAAACCTTATCAGGTTACCAAAAAAACGTATACAAGTCAACTTTTTAATAATACTTAATCAAACGTTCACGTACGGCTGCTAATTTACTCACGTTTTTTTTCTACCATTTACATAAAGATTTACACTGTTAAAACAATTGAGCTTATTTAAAAATATTTCTTTTTTCAATGGCTGTCCTTCAAAATAGCAATATTGTAGGATATTTACAAATAAGTATGAAGAAAACATTTTTACTTGGACACAAAGAACTATTGAGAATATTACTTTAATCAAAGTTCAGCCTTGGCATATTATCCAATGCAATAAATAGTTTTCAACAGTGTACCATATTAATAAATTAAAACAAAACTTAATCGTGGTGTCAAAAACAAATCACGTCGTTTAAATATTCTAAAATAAATCACTTGTAACCTTTGGGTATACGAATTTACTAATCCTGTGGCCTACTCCTGTGGCCGGTTTGATTATGGAACTGCACCTGCTACTTAACAATGGCTTCCCTCCATCAGATCCCGCACGCGGTTATTTTAACTCGACACCAAAATCCAAAATATCAACCACAAAGGTAAGATAGAATGGTCAAGTTAAAAATTAAATGGTTTTTCTTCAAAATCCAATTAAGATGGCCCAAATACAGCCATATATGAAAGAAAAAACCGGTTCTCCTCACGTGTTAATATCAAATCGTTCCAAAAACTCTCACCACCACCCGACTTCGAAGACTGACACCAAACGACTCTCCAAACTACTGACTCCCAGGCCGGATATCAAGAAATGACACGGGACACGCGTCAGCCAACAATCTTCGCAAATCTATGTTCCAAACTTATAATCGCACTTGTCCGTGTTGATAGCCAGCCCATCCACACAGAAATGCAAACCAAACAATAATATAGCTGACAACACACGACAATCGAGGCCAAAAATCAAAGCAAAAATCTAATAACAAAAACCCCCACTCCATCTCCATCGATTAACAAAAATGTCACAGCCATTAATAATTGAATCCTATCACTACAAGGTATGCAACACTATTTACAACGAGTGATAAATTTAAATTACAACAAAATACGGTAAGCGAAACTATTTACGAGCACCTGAGGAATACAAAACTATCAGAGACCCAATTAATAATGGAACTGTAGAAGGGAAAAAAAAATAGGCACGTGGCACGGTTAATAGGAAATGATATCTTAGAATAATGATAAAAAATGCAACAACGGTTTGAATCGTTCAAACAACAGATATTTTTGAAATAATAAATAAACAGGCACGCTGATCGAAATGTTGTAACGTTCAACAGGGCTTCAAAGCAACTGACTGAAGGGAAAAAGATGAGCTAAACATTTTAAAGGCTTTTAGGGTAACTCAGGTATAATATATTGTACATAGTAAAGAAAGCTTAACTCAAAAGTTTTAAGTATTAAGAGAAAGAATCATAGATTAAATAAACTGTATTTTGTGTTGAAAATTTAAAACAGGACAGAAAAGAATTTCAATATGCTCCATTTTCATAATTTTGAAGGGTTGAAGCTATAATATAAAGTGGTGTGACAAATATTTTGGTCAAGTTTTGAGCTGGCACACCGAGATATTTTAAAAGAAGAACTGAGAAGGAAGAGATTAAAAAAAGTAATTCCGCGATAAGGAAAAAATTTTACTTTAGATATTAAAAGTCAGTGTAACGGACTTTTCTGTCACGATGAGAGTTGTCACACCAATTTTTTTTGTAAATACATAACATTTGCTACAAAATGGTCCATAAGAAATTAATTTCCATAAAAATGCAAATTACTTATGATTATTAGAAAAATAAAAATCTATAAAAAATATTTCTGCCAGGATAAACTCTGGCACACCGGGTCTGTGTTGTACCTACGTCTAAATACTTTTAAATTCCTATGCTAAATTTCAGAATCCTTATAAGTGCACTTTTAGTGTCACCGGCTCCCCGCCTATAAGGAAAATTTTATTATTAGTTTTCAAAAAATTGACAGATTAGCACTAATGATGACTAACTAGCCGAAAGCGCTTTGCTGAATAGAGAAATATACACGAAATACACAGAAAAACTTTTTTTTATGTCATTAATAAGTCGTGTACTCAGCACTTTAAGATTTTATTTTATTTTATCTTCAAATTTGTTTTTTAAATTAAGAAAAAAATAATAATGTTGTATAGAAAATTAAATTAACTTTTATTTGAATGTGTCACTTGACCACACTTGCTATTTAAAAAAAATAGGGGTTAATAGCGGTTTCAACTGGAATTTTGCTATCAATTTTAGCATATTTTTACAGAAGTCTTAATTGTGCTTTGTGCAACAAAACACGTTGGGATTTTATTCTTAAATATTTAAAGCAGAAACTCTTTTAGTTGGAACACCCTGTATGTTCTTGGGTATAACATTGTCTTTACGGTTTCAACTGGAATTTTGCTATCAATTTTAGGATATTTTCACAGAAGTCTTAATTGTGCTTTGTGCAACAAAACACGTTGGGATTTTATTCTTAAATATTTAAAGTCAGTTTTAAAAATTTATTGCTGCAAAAAGATTAAACGTTAACAGCGTTACAAGAATTTAGAAGAGATCTACACATTTTACACATATATAACGGTTTTATCTTGCTCAACAAATCAGGTATCCGGGGTTTTTATCACGCGACTTTGTCGTAAAAAAATTTACGGATTTTTTGTTAGACGATGAGATAATATTTTAGTCAGAGTCAGACCTTTTAAATAGGGGAGGTGTGCGAGTAACTTGGTACGTCTTTTACGAATTAATGTTCCTTGTGCTATTTAAAAAATCATTAACTTTTTAAAGGCTGGCACAGACTTAAAAATTCGATCTTTTGAGCCGCATAGCAAATGCAGGTTCTTGTACACTAAAATATCTTATTTCTGGCAAAAACAACCTCGGGAACCTCAGTTTGGTAAATAACATCTTCTCTACATTTTCTTTAAATGTAATATATTGATTGTGTTAAAAAAATAATTGAACGTGTGAAGCTGAATACACTTTTTTAGAATAAATAAAGAAGTACTTTTGTATATAGAGTGTATATTTAAAAAAAAATTATTGCAAAGCGCTTTCGACTTTCGTCATCTTCAGTGCTTACTTAGTCAGGTATTCAGGAATTCAAACGAAAAACATGTTTAAAATTCAAAAGCCATGTGGTCTCAAAATCATTTGTGGGACTCCACATGCTCTAAAGGAACGACATTTTCAGCATGAATTCAAGGTCAATATTTGGTGTGGTGTGATATCTGGTTTTTTTATTGGTGCTTTTAAACTTTCTCCTAATCTGAACGTGCACCTTTACTTAAACTTCCTTGAACAACAGTTAAACACACTACTAGAAGATGTACCACTAGCAATAAGGCGGAACATGTGGTTTATGCAAGACGGGGCGCCGCCACATTTTTCTCTGCCAGTACGGCAATACCTGAATAAACATTTTCCTCACCGAAATCTCCACGTTTCTATGGATTGTAATTAATATATACCTTTAGATTTGGCCCCTTCAGTGTACTATTTCTATCGCCAACAATAAAAAGGATTAATGGAATACCAAGTCGGTAGAGGTCGACCTCGGCGAACATATCTCGACCAGATCGACATTGTTTTGAAGAAAGGCCAGGTCAAGAGTACCAACAACCGACGAGCATGTATGAAAGCACTGATGAAAGTAGAGGAAGCAAAAGATGTGTGCAAGAACCGTAGCAAGTGGAAGGAAGTGGTCTCTGCCTACCCCTATGGGAAAAAGGCGTGACTATATATATATATATTATGTATGAAAGTATTTTTATACTGCTATTTTACTTTGCACTGTACAAATCTTAAATAAATCCAAATCTGTAGTATTGTTACCATATTTAGGGCGCAGCGTCTCCACTATTTCTGTAGCTGTTGAAACACCTCTCCAAAAGAAACCCTATTTACCTGACCAACAACTAAACAAGTATTGAAACGAAACCATCTTTATCGAAGATCGATGATGAGCTATTAACTTTTTTAAATAAGTCCATGAACTAAGTACTGTGAAACTGTCTTTCATAAATTTTTTGTTGGATATCATTTCTTTTAGAGTGGTATTAATAAATTAATATTATCATACACGGTATAAAAAAGTATTGAAACGAAACCATCTTTATCGAAGATCGATGATGAGCTATTAACTTTTTTAAATAAGTCCATGAACTAAGTACTGTGAAACTGTCTTTCATAAATTTTTTGTTGGATATCATTTCTTTTAGAGTGGTATTAATAAATTAATATTATCATACACGGTATAGTGAATGCAAAACAAAATCCAATGTACGTCATCAATGACGTGGATGTTTTAAAGTCCATTGCGCCAGTTTTTGGAGAATGAATTATTTAACATATTATGCTACTATACTATTCATATAATTTCGTGCGCCCATAACACAAAACATACGCAGTTGACGGCTTTGTCGATAAAAGTGCTTTGTTGCCGCTTTAATTAGTAGGTTTTATGTTGGTGTGTTTTGATTATGTACCTACACAAGTTATTTGGTCTACGTTCAACCTCTAATTTATGTATTATTTATAAAAAAAACATTCGTTTTAGAAACAAAAATTAAAATAGTAAGATTATCAAGTGAAAACATAACTTTCCTATAATTTCGGGATTCTCCTATAATTCTGACACTTTGGCAACTGTGTGTAGCTGTGACACTATTAAATTGTGTGACGTGCATCAGATTTTTTTTTGTATTAACTATACTTTTTTGTAAATGGGCAACGCCTTTGTTAATTTATCTTAATATAAAAAAAATTACGTACGTTATGTAAAAAATTTTTATATTCGAGTTTCTCGAACCGTAAAAATAACTCGAAATTTAATTGTTTGAGTCACATCCGATAAATTTCCGGTTAGGGCAAACCAGCTGTTTACTCAGCTTTAGTTCCACTTTTAAACATCTTTGAAGTGGTATCACGAACATCATCTAATCATGTTGACAGGTCTTTTTTTCCTTGAAAAATCACCGCGCTGAGTTTCATGTGTACATCGTTTTAATTAGTTTTTCTAAATATTTAATGGTACATTTCCGCCTTTGGCGATGTTCCCAAATGTACAAAAAAATATTAATTTATATTTTTGTATTTTAATTTGATTCGAAAAAGTAAAAATGGTATCCAATTTTTTCACAGTTTGGGTTTTTTTTTTAATGAATTTTTCTGCAGAAATTTTAGATGCCATTCAATAAAATTAGCATGTACAAGATGACTAATCCCAAAATAGATTACAATTTTAGCACCACACATATTGTAATCATTGCGTTGTTAAGCAATGTGCTTTCAACAATTAGCACTTAATTAGTGTTTGGAGTTAAAATTGTATATTGAATACAGGGTGATTCTTTGTGAGATCCAATTACACGTTGATATACTTAATATACTTAATATCTCACAATTTGGGGTATGTAGTTTTCAGATATACCCAATTAAGCTAAAATATTTAAAGCCATCTGCAATTTCCGGTTGTGACTGAAACTTCTTTATTTTAAATAGAACACCCTATTTATTATTACGTATTTCGATAAAGCTACTCTTGGGGATTCTCTCAATACAAGGTTTTGCTACCCTTCCCCGAGTGTTTTACGAGATATGACCAATTTTATTAAGAAACAGTGTCCGATTTGAACTCTGTATCTTTATAAATAATAAAAATGTAATTTTTTTAGTATTTTCTTTTTCAATAAACTAACATTTTGTGGATAAAATATTTTCTATTGTACCGGGTGTCTGATTAAGATTAAAAATATGTATGAAAAATTCGCATACGATAAATTGATAAAAATTATTTTTAAGTTTTCTAACTCACCGCCAGAGTGCGTTGTTCACAATAATAACACAAAAACATCATTTTTCTGTAATAAATGCACAGTTATAGTACTACTAAATTTAAATATTCGTAATCGTAATCATTTTACAAGTTTGCTCTGGCACTTTTTTTTCTATCTTGTAAAATAACTGGTAGGGGTGACTGGGAACGCTGACTCAATTAAAAAGTTATACCTTCCTTTCCACATTATAGATTCTAACAAATTTAGTATTATTTGTAAGCGAATTTATACATACATATAGTCACGCCTTTTTCCCGTAGGGGTAGGTAGAGACCACTTCCTTCCACTTGCTACGGTTCTTACACACATCTTATGCTTCATCAGTGCTCTCATACATGCTCATCGGTTGTTGGTACTCTTAACCTGGCCTTTCTTAAAAACAATGTTGATCTGATCGAGATATGTTCGCCGTGGACAACATCTACCGACTTGTCCATTCACACTTGCTTTATACATTTGTTTCGTCAATACTTCTTCATCCATCCTTACTACGTGTTCAAACCATCGAAATATTCCTTTACCTATCTTTGTAACCACATCTTCTTTTACACCACGGCGATCTTTTATCTCAATATTTTTTACTTTATCCAACTGAGTCACTCCAGCTATACTTCTCAGACTACTTATCTCTGCAGCATTAATCCTATTTTCATGCTTCTTCGCCAAACCCAACATTCACTACCATACATAAGTGTACGAACCAACAAACCTCTATGCACAGCCTATGGCTGCTTATAAAGCTTTGTAGTGCCCCATTAATTTGTTTTCCTGCCAACACCCTTTGCTCAATGTCACTGTCATACTTTCCATCTCTCGTAAATTTTTAACCAAAGAACAAAAATTCATTAACTTGTTCCACTCTTTCTCCCTTAATCAGAACTTCACAGTTTGTCATGTTTTCTTCCCTTTCGTTTTGCTTACATTTATTTTTATCCCTTTGATTTTCAGGGCATTATGCATAACATTAACGCCTGCAACTCCTTTTCAAATGACGCTAATATGACTTGATCATCGGCGTAAAGAAGGCATTTGACGGTCAATTTAATAATTTTCAATCCATACGCACTCTCTTTCAAATATTTTAAACAATCGTCTATGTATAAGTTCAACAGCCATGGCGAAGCCACACATTCCTGTCTCACACCCTTTTCGATGTTAAACCATTCCGTGCAAGCTCCGTTTATCCTGACACAAGCAGTGGAATCCTTTTAAAGTGATTTCAGTGCTCGTATTTAAGTAGTGTTCACCCCATACATCGACAATGTCGATCGCAATTCACTTTTTACCACTCTGTCATACGCCTTTTCCAAATCTATTAAAGCGCAATAGACCTTCTAAAGAATTAAGATTTGTGATAAATCAAAGAACGAAAAGTGTTCCTAAATGTGGTCAAGTGTGCAGCAGCTAGTTTAAAATGGGACAAGCCTAATCGTTATACTGAAATGTACAGGTCAAAAACACTTTATTCAAATTGTTATCATACATTTTAAACAAAAAACAATATCGTGTCTCAAAACTACTAAAAACCAGGTTTGATTAAAAAGTTGTACACAATTAATGTAAATAATTCAAATTATTATATCTTGGATGAATATCAAGAATTTTTTAAGGCGAGTACAAAATAAGGGACAGCTGCTTGTTGTTTTATCCTACCGCTTCCTGATCTTGTTGTTGGTGTTCTTTTTGGTCCTGTTCATTGTTGACTACAAAGGGGCCAGGTTCAAGGATATTATAACAAGCTAACTTCTTGGTAAGTGTACCAGCTTTTATATTGCCATGGCAAATTTTGAGCCCATTGCAGCAGAAATTAATACGGTTTGTGTGTTATTTTGTGTTTGCATAGGGTCGGTAATAATTTTTCTCTTCTTCTTCATCAGCCTTATCCGGTCCTTTCAACGTGTCCTGCCCACCTTCATTTCATCTCGGCCATGTAGCGGATTACGTCGATCACCTTTGTTCGTCTTCATATTTCCTCGTTTCTGATTCGTTTTCTTATGGAAACTCCAAGCATTGCTCGTTCCATTGCCCTTTGTGTTGTTTTCAATCGATCTGCATTGCCTTTTGTAATTGCCATTGTTTCGAGGTCATATGTTGTTACCAGCAAAATGCGCATGTCATAAACTTTGCGTTTTAGATGCATTGGAATGCCTGGATTTTGTAGAAGTTACTTTAGTTTTCCAAAAGAAGCCCCATGTTAATTTCACTCTTCGCGTTATTTCCGACTTTTGATTCTCCTTTCTTAGTTTAATCAGGTGACTCAGGTTTACGTATTCATCAACGTTTTTAATGTTCTCGTTAGATAGTGATAATTGAATGTGATTGGGTGACATTATCTTGGTTTTATCGATGTTTATTTTCAGCCCTATTTTTCTTGATGTTATATTGTTGCATCATTTCCTTTAACTTATCTGGATCTTCGGAGATAAGAACAATATCGTCCGCGAAGCGTAAGTGACTTAGGTACGATCCGTCGATCTTTATACCCTTCTGAAGGGATAATTATCTACGTTTGTCAAAATATTAACAGTGAAAAAGGACATCTATTACTACTACAACTACTACTAACTTCGGTCTACTGGAAAATTGCTAGCTTATGTCACTCAGCTCTGGACAAACACTATTGAGAAGTTTGGTGAATCCCGTGCAATAGCCTTGGATATATGTAAAGCATTTGACCGCGTTTAGCACCAGACAAATTATCTGCCTACGGTTTTTCATTAAAACTGCGCTAATGGCTCATGAGTTTCATGCAAGATCGCTCGTTACATGTGGCAGTTGACGGTATTTCTTCTGATGCGTTAAAAACCAATGCCGGGGTCCATCAGGGTTCCATCCTGTCCCCCACCCTATTTCTTTTACACATCAACGACCTGTTGAAAACCACCACGAACCCCATTTACAGTTTCACAGACGACAGCACAATTGTCTCAACTTTTACATCCTATCGATCACTTTCGGTGAATGATACAAATAGACTCAGGCAGGAACAGGTTGACTCCATTAATAGAGATCTTGAAGCAATCGTCGAGTGGGAAACCAACAATCTTGTTCAGTTCAACGCCCAGAAAACACAATGCGCCACGCTTTCCAAGAAAGTGAATTCCTTAAATCATTTCATCACAATGTCCGGAAATACCCTTAAATCAAGTCCCTTCATCTCGATTTTGGGAGTCATGGTGTCTAATAGTATGTCTTGGCATGACCATGTTGCTAACATCGCAAAGTCAGCAAGCCAGAGACTAGGTTTTCTGAGAAAAGCCAGAAAGTTTTTTACTCCTGATCAACTGTTGACGACGTACAAGGCTCAAATCCGACCTCTACTGAAGTATTGCTCGCACATTTGGGGTTCAGCACCAAGGTATTCTCTTCGTCTTCTAGATTCCATTCATAAAAGGGACATTCGGTTGATAAACAGCTCAACTCTCACAGATACCCTTCACCCCCTTTAGAACACAGAATAAGAGTTGCAGACCAATCATTACTCTACAGATATTTCCATGGCAGATGCTCCAGAGAAATAAAAACTCTTGTACCACCATTGGCCACATTCGGCCGAAGAACTCGGCACGCTGATCAGTCTTACCCATTTACACTCAAGATTGACACTACAAGGACCAATCTTCATCAAGAATCCTTCTTTTACAGGGCTGCTACGAATGAAACAAGCTTCCAAAATCAGATTTTTCAGTATTCAGTTTTTGCGACTATTTCCAGTAAAAAAAAATATAAACAAAAGTTAAACAAGGTGAATCCACTAAAGATCTTGATTCTTCAGAACCTTCGTGCCTGGTAACATTTTATAAAATCGTAAAATAACTAAAAACTGATTAGTGCACACAAAAAAACACATATTTAAAAATGTCTCACCTTACGTATAAAATTATTATCACAAAGTTGATACTCATGACTTTCATTGCGTGACTGCTTCGTAAGTTTAATTGCCGTTGAAAAATTTTTTTTTTAATGACGACAGTACAATTATTATTACATTTACAATTTTTTTTTATAGTTAATATGTTAAACTTTACAGAATTTTTTTTCGTTTACGTAAAAAACATTTACCGGCATTTTTATGTTTCGTTCGATAAAACGAAAATTATTTTACTTCCTCGAATTTTCGCGACCCCGTTTTTGTCTGGGAAAATATGTTAATATTTTTTTTACTTCCGTTTCTTTTATTGCTTTCACACTCTCGAACTTTTACGATACTTTGCAAAGTTTGTCCCCAAACCTGTCCGTCTCATTTTTTTTGCTAATTCTTTACATTGCTCGAATAACAAAAAGTAGATTTAGGAAACTCAATACATCTGTCAACTATTTGAAGATAATCGGGAGGATAACATAATCTACGAAAATAAAGCTGAACGGGGCTCAAGCATCATACGGTCCGAAGTTGAACAAGCAATCAGGCAACTAAAAACCAGAAAAACTCCGGGGCCAGATCAAATACCAGGAGAGTGGCTCAAATTACTGGACGATGAAAACATTACAGTACTAACTCGTATTTTCAACGAAATTTATGAAACCAGTCAACTTCCTGTGAGCTGGCAGAAATCCACGTTCATCCCTTTGCCAAAGCAAAGTAATGCCACGTCTTGTAATGATTTTCGACTGACAAGTCTCATGAGCCACCCTCTAAAAGTTCTACTTCGTGTTGTCCAAAACCGTATACACAACAAATGCGAAGAAAGCATGAGTGAAGAACAATTCGGCTTTCGGGGCGGCTTAGGTACCAGAGAAGCGCTATTTTGCATGAACGCGCTACTTTAAAGATGTTGGGAGGTTAGAAAGCCGGTGTGCCTATGTTTTATCGACTACGAAAAGACTTTTGATCGTGTACAGCATAACAAACTCTGCAGAATATACCCCTCGATAATAATGATATACGTCTGTTATTTTCTCTCTACTGTAATCAATCTGCCACGGTAACACTAAATGGAGAGGAGATCACTCAGATACCTATAAATAGAGGTGTGAGACAGGGTTGTATTTTGTCTCCTTTACTTTTCAACCTCTACACGGAGAATTTAATTAAAGGTACAACACAATCTGGTGAAGGAATAAATATTGCAGGTGAAACCATTAGTAACATTCGATACGCAGATGATACTGTGCTCCTAGCTGAATCATTGAAAGAATTACAATGTATGTTAGACAAGATAAACAAAGAAAGTAATAGATGGGGACTGAAAATCAATGTCAAAAAAACTAAATTTATAGTTGTTAGCAAAATGAATGTTGGCCCGGAAAGATTAACACTTGATGGCGAGAATATAGAAGGGGTCAGCACTTTAAATATCTTGGAAGCTGGATCAATCAGTCGATGGATCCAGACGAAGAAATTTAGAATAGAAATAGCTAGAAGGAAAACGAAACGACAGGCTAAATGAGGAGTCTTCTAGTTTAGAGCCGTCCCTATAAAATACTGCGCCCTGAGGTTAAACTAGATTCTTGGCCCAATCATCTATGGATGGGATTTCCAGGTATTAGTCGCCTTCGAACATAGGGGTAGGTTTAGTATAGTCAGTGTGGCGGCGCACCTTAGGTAAGTGGATCTTCTGGCAGGTTCTCTTTAATCTATTGGTGGCATTTGGTTAATTGTTCATTTGTAGATTGTCATGGAGGAGGTTTCGTTTTCTGTATTTGTTAGCATGCTGTCCAATGATTTCGTTGACGAATTGAGGGTTTTATATTGATATATTTGTAAGATATTTAAATTTGAAGGTTTTACACAGCCCCAGAGTTCGATGCCATAAGTCCATATGCGTTTTAGGATTAATTTTTATGACATAAGTTTATTTTTAAATGATAACTGGGAATTTCTGTTAATTAACCAGTTAATTTACCTCGTTTTTATTACTTGCTGTAATTTTTTTAGATTTGATGTGAAACGTTACACCAGCACGTATTGTAACGATTTTGCGATACGCCACTGGAATGTTACGTAAATGAACTAGGCGTTATGGTGACGTCACAGTCATTCACGAGGATGTTTTAGTACCTTCCCGATCATTCTAGAATTTTCAATAAAACATTCTGGATACGTTTGGAAATTTCTTGCCTTCTTTCGTTTTAACGTTAATATATAAATTTACCTCCGTTCTCGAAAGTAAGTCAGTCTGTTGCCTAAACTTGATTATCATTGTTCATATATATATATATATATATATATATATATATATATATATATATATATATATATATATATATATATATATATATATATATATATATATCGCGTTAAAACGTGCGTCGGCGTCTTGCGATTCCTAATCTCCATTCCTCTCTATTCGTCCACATGTCCTCTCTCAGATCTCTCTCTTCCATCTCTTTTTGTATGCCTTCTCTCCAGCTCTTTCGTGGTCTTCCTCTTCTTCTTCTTCCTCTGGGGTTCCACTGTAATATTTTCTTTGGGATTCTGTCTGGTGGCATTCTTTGAACATGCCCGTACCATATCAACTGTTTAGTTCTTATTTCGTCTGTGATGTCGTGCTGTACTCCCATTATTTGTATTATCGTCTCATTTGTAACTCTTTCTAGTCTTGATTTCCCCGCTGCTCGTCTCCAGTAATCCATTTCTGTGGCTCTAATTTTTCTTTCGATCTTTTCTTTCAAAGGCCATACTTCGCAACCGTACATTATTATGCTCTTCACTATCGTGTCGTAAATTCTTTTTTTGTTGTTGTTGCTTATTGTTCTATCCCACAGTACTCCGTTTAACATTGATATTGCTCTTCTTCCTTTCATATTTCTGTCCAATATTGCTTCTTCGAGTGTCCCATCCTTTGATATTCTCATTCCTAAGTAATTGTAAGCTGACGTGTGTTTGATTTTTTGTCCATTTGATAATTGTAAGTCCTGTTGCACTCCCCCAATACACATATATTCCGTTTTTTCTACATTAACCTCTAGTCCCCAAATTTTATATTCTTCTATAAGTTTTCGTGTCATATACTCTGTGTCGTCTATGTCTTGGCCGACTATAATTTGATCGTCTGCGAATGAGAGTGTGTATAATGTTGTGTCCTCATCTAAAGGTATGCCCATGTTTTGGCATTTCCGTTTCCAATTCGCTAGTGCCCGTTCCAAATATATTTTAAATAATGTTGGTGACAAGCAACACCCTTGTTTCAGCCCTTTTGTAATATTAAACCCTGTTGTTAGGTTTTGTCCAACTTTAATTCTTGATTTGGTTTTATTGTATAATGACTTTACTCCTTTTATCAGTTCAATATTAATGTTGGAAGTTTCCAGAGTTTCCCAAAGTTTAATTAAGGGTACGCTGTCGTATGCTTTCTTTAGGTCAACGTACAGTATATGGATCTCTTGATTGAATGCTAGTTTTTTTTCTATAATTTGTGTTAGTGAGAACAGATGGTCAATCGTTGATCTTCCCGCTCTAAATCCGGCTTGCTCTTCTGCTTCCATTTCCGTGTATTCCCTTTCGATTCTGTTTTTTTTTATCATTGTTCATTAGTTTACATAAATTGTATTGAAAAGTTATGAATAAATGTGCACATAAATTCGAACATTTAGTGTGATTCAAGTAAAACGTTACAGTATTCTAATGAAATCCTTGATGTTTGGCACAGCCGGCGAAGATCGAGTGTTAAAATGAATGCAACCAAATTCAGTCATTAGCAAGAAATGAACGTTTCACATTAATCACATTCGGGACGAACATTTTTCGTGCTAGCTTGATATCTAAGGATATGATTTATGAAGGGATAGACACAAATGAATATTAACTCAATGCCCTCTTTTCATTTCCTGTAAACATTTAACCAACCAAACATTATATTAGTGTTAATTAAAATTAGAAAGGTTAAAAGTTAGGGATTAAAAAAAATATCCCACATTGGAGGACAACTCTTCGGAGTAAAATCCTTCTTTTTCTTCTTCTTATAGTGCATCTCCTATCGGAGGTTTGCTATCATCACAGCTATCCGGAACTTATTGACTGCAGCTCGGAAGAGTTCAACATTGCTACAATCAATCCAGTCTCTTAGGTTTTTAAGCGAAGACACACGGTGTCTTCCAATATTCCTTCTTCCACCAATCTTTCCCTGAACTATCAGCTGGAGAAGTGCATATTTGGGTCCTCTCAGTAAATGACCTAGATATTGAAGCTTTTTTTTATGGTGTTAATGACTTCACATTACTTATTCATCCGATTTAGGACTTCCACATTAGAGATTTTTTCTGTCCAGGGGATACGCCACATTCTACGATAGCACTACATCTCAAAGGCTTGTAGTTTGTCCGTGTGATTCTTCTTAAGAGTCCATGCCTACACTCCATACAAAAGCGCGGAAAACACGTAACAACGCAGCATCCTCATCCTAAGTGCAATCTTGATATCTCGACTAGTGAACAACTTTTTCATTTTCGTAAAGGTTGACCTGGCTATCTCTATTCTCGTTCTTATTTCTCTTGTTTGGTCACCCGATTGTTTTATCCAGGCTCCCAGGTATTTGTATGACTGCACATTCTCTATTAAGATGTCTGCTAATGACACGTTTACATGGTTGTGATTTTGGGGGTAACTTTGTTACTAGCATTAACTTGGTTTTCTTAAGATTTATCTTTAGACCGTATTCGTTACATCGATCATTTAATTTCTCTAGAAGATGTTGTATGTCTCTTTGATTGCTCGTTAACAAGACGGTGTCATCAGCAAATCCTTGGCCATGTGTAATGTGCCAAAGAAGAATTTTTGTGGAATAAAAATCAATCTCTTGTTTAGTAATAACTTTATGAACAGCCAGAATATTTCAAAAAGGCACGTCTGGCTGTGCATAGAGGAGTGCTGGTTCCTACACTTATGTATGGTTGTGAATGTTGGGTTTGGCAGAAGAAGCTTAAAAATAGGATTAATGCTGCGGAGATAAGTAGTCTGAGAAGTATAGCCGAAGTGACACGGTTGGATAAAGTAAAAAATAGGGAGATAAGAGAACGCTGTGGTGTAAAAGAAGATGTTACAAAGATAGATAAAGGAATGCTTAGATGGTTTGATCACGTAGAAAGTATGGATGAAGGGAGATTGACGAAACAGATTTATAAGGCGAGTGTGAGTATACAAGTCAAAAGAGGTCGACCTCGATCAGATGTACATTGTTTTGAGGAAAGGCCAGGTCAAGAGTAGCAACAACCGACGAGCATGTACGAGAGCACTGATGAAAGTAGTTGAAGCAATAGATGTGTGTAAGAACTGTAGCATGCGAAAGAAAGTGGTCTCTGCCTACCTGTACGGGAAAAAGGTATGACTATATTGTTACAATCCGGTCCTGTCGGCGACCGAGGATCGACCGCAGCTGGGGTGCTTATTAATGACCGCTGTGTCGGCCGCCGCCGCAGTCTGGCAAAGTGTAGAACACCGCGCCGCGAAGATAAAATGGTCCCGGACTCTCGAGAAACAGGTGGAATGGTCCGGAATTGTGATTTGGAAATATAAAAAAGACAGCGGTCGTGAAAAAGGGACAGTGCTAGTTTTAAAAATGTGCTAATGATTTATGAAATTTAAATAGTTGTAAAAGTTGTAATTAGTTGAATATCTAAGTGATTTATAAAAGTAAAATTTATTGTGTAAAAGTATTGTAATAAAAATTGTTTTGTTACTGTATCGAGAGTTTAAAATCAACGAACCCAAGAAAGAACCAAATTTCGTAACAATATGTATGTATGTATGTTTAATAATCACCAAATGATTTGTTAAAAATACTTTCAATAAACGTTTTATTAACATCAATGTCATGTTTGCAGCAATAAAAATAATGTTTTATTTTACTTTATTATAAATTTTAGCTGGTTGTCTATAAAATTAATGTGGTCGACATTGCTTTATCAATTCTAAAAATCAAGAATGTCAGTCACAGTCGTAAAAGTTTTATATGCGTGCAAACCAATTACTAACCATGACAGTACTTTTACTTTTATTGCTTCAGGATTTCTTTTAACGCTATACCAATGTATCTTCTAAAACTCTTCATCTAATGAGACCGTTAGTTCTAGTAATAGTTACTTCGCTTGAGGCGACACTAAAATGGTTATAGAAAAGATAAAATAGTAACTAAGCAGTAAAACATTTTTCTTTTCAACAATAGCAACTTTAGTTTCCTCGGTGATATGTGGATAAATGTTAATTTTATGAACTATCTATTATTAACTCTCTTTGGATTATGTTTTGTCTTGCTTTTGAAATATAAAAGAAATTGTTTACAAGTACTATAAAAAATACTTACTTATTAACTAGGAAATTAATTACTATTGACAGGCACCCCACGACGCCAAATTTGATGGAGTGGGATTAAAACGTTTACAAAACACGACGATTACCGAAGAACACCGGTTACAATAATGTAAGCACTTAAATTTTAGCGGGTGTTATAAAGCATAGGTTAAAATTTAGTGTTGCTGCGTGGATGTTTTTTACTGCCCTTGTATTTTTATTTAAAATGAAAATGTAAAATGGGCATATAGAACGGTAAAAAGAACTACTCTGTCAAAACGAAAGACGTCACTGCTAATGTAATTAATTTTTTAAAAAACGAGGCGAAACATAGCTTGCAAATTTCGATTAAAAGTTATCATCGCCGAATATTGGCTGCGACAGGAATGTCGAAAATAGAGTTTAGCAGTGTTCGTGATGAAGCTCATGTATTAGTTACAGATAAGCAACCTTTATTTTATCTTCGAAGGCATCTAACCGAAGGCGTCGCTCTAGAGGTATTATTTTAAATGGAAAGGGACAAAAACTTGTTAATTATTTTCCTATAATACAAAACCTATACATACCTATGTTCGTATTTACTTACTATTCGATGCTACATTTATTGTGAGATCTCAGAAGTGCTTTAAGGTAATTTTTTACTATCTCTGCAATATTATTGAGTCTAATTTAAAAGTCAAACAGAAAAAATTGTTTGTATCATACAGTAACAAATTACAAATTACTCTAACATTACTGGAAGTCAAACGTGCTATAAAATCTATGAAGAACAGGAAATCTAGCGGTCCAGGAGGAATACCACCGGAATTAATTAAATACGGAACTGAGAAGTTGGGGCGAATGATACACGCAATGTTCCTCAGAAGAACTACCAGATGAATGGACGGAAGCCTACATAACGTCTATCCATAAGAAAGGAGAGAAAAAAAAGTGTGAAACTACAGGGGAATCAGCGTGATAGCTTCGATGGGCCGACTATTTGGAAAAGTCGTCAAACAAAAATTAGAAGAACAGATACAAGGAAAAGTTGATGAAGATCAGGCAGGATTTACGGCTGGAAGATCATGTATGGACCATATATATACAATTCAACAACTCACAGAGAAAAAAATGGCCAAGAACAGAGAGGTACATTTTTCATTTGTGGATATCCGAAAGGCCTATGATTCTGTCCCTCGGTCTAAAATCTGGGAAGCCATGTTAGAAATGGGTATAACGCAGAGAATTATCAGAACAGTCCAAAATATGTACAAAAAAAATACCGTATGGATTAAAGAGGGAAATAAACTATCAAATGCCTTCAAAACAACTAAGGGTCTCCTCCAAGGATGCTCAACATCACCCACACTATTCAAAATATTTCTACAACAGACACTAAGACCATGGAAGAGAAAATGTGCAGGAATGGGAATACCAATTAGAAATGATCATCTGTATACTCTAAGCTTTGCCGATGATCAAGTAATCATAGCTCAAGATGAGGAGGATTTAGGTTTTATGATGCGGAAACTAGAGGAGGAATATGGGAAAAATGGAGTGGAAATCAACCTCGAAAAGACCCAATATATGTCAACGGCACAAGACAGGATATATCACCTAGAAATAGATGATAACCGACAGATCTCAGGAACAGACAAATTTAAGTACCTAGGGTTTATAATATCAAAAAGTGGAACAACAGAGGAAGAAATAAAAAATAGACTAGGTCAAACTAGGGCATGTATTAATCAATTAAACCCAATATTATGGGATCGCCACATAACCAAGACTAATAAAACAAGAATATTCAATTCAATAGTTCGCAGCATAATGACTTACGGAGCTGAAATGTGGGTGATCAACAAAAAAAACAAAGGGAAGATTGTAGCCACAGAAATGGACTTTTGGAGAAGGAGTTGTGGAGTGAACAGATTAGATCGAATAAGAAATGAGGAGATCAGGAGAAGAATGGAGGTAAAAAAAGACATACTAGAACACATAGAGGAAAAGAAACTAACGTGGTACGGACATGTTAGAAGAACTCCGGAGGATCGCTGGATACACCGGGTAACTGAGTGGAGTCCATTAGGCAGACGAAAGAGAGGTCGACCAAGGCGATCATGGAGAGACGAAGTGGATGAGGCGATGGAATTAAGAAACCTGCAGGACGGAGACTGGCAGGACAAGGACAACTGGAGACAAGGGCTGAAAGCAGGAAGGCAGCGACAGCTGTAGATATCCTGGATTATATATATATATATATATATATATATCATACAGTAAATTTGAAATTTTGCCTGTTTGTTTCCTAATTTGAATCGAGTACTCCTGAGACAAACTGTATAGTGTAAAAATATGTCAACCTAAACTGGGTTACAATACATTTTACAAGATTGGAAACTAAAAATGAAAAATACACTGACTGGCAAAATTATCGCATCATTTAAAAAACGACCACTTTCGTTTATGTTTCAAATAGATCCATCAATAGAGATCTTGAATCAATCGTCGAGTGGGAAACCAACAATCTTGTTCAGTTCAACGCTCAGAAAACACAAAGCGCCACGTTTTCCAAGAACGTGAATTCCTCAAATCATTCCATCACAATGTCCGGAAATACCCTTGAATCAAGTCCCTTTATCTCGATTTTGGGAGTCACGTGTCTAATAATATGTCTGGCATGATCATGTTGCTAACATCGCAAAGTCAGCAAGCCAGAGGCTAGGTTTTCTGTGGAAAGCTAGAAAGATTTTTACTCCCGATCAACAGTTGACGACGTACAAGGCTCAAATCCGACCTCTACTGGAGTATTCCTCGCACATTTGGGGTTCAGCACCCAGGCATTCTCTTCGTCTTCTAGATTCCATTCAGAAAAGGGACATTCGGTTGATAAACAACTCAACTCTCACGAATACCCTTCACCTGCTGGAACATAGAAGAAGAGTTGCAGACCAGACATTACTGTACAGATATTTCCATGGCAGATGCTCCAGAGAAATAAAAACTCTTGTACCACCACTGGCCACATTCGGCCGAAGAACCCGGCACGCTGATCAGTCTCACCCATTTACTCTCAAGATTGACACTACAAGGACAAATCTCTAGAATCCTTTTTTTACAGGGCCGCTACGAAATGGAACAAGCTTTCAAAATTAGTTTTTTCAGAGAACCATGACCTGCAACTTTTTAAAAATCCCTTCCCCTTCTAATAGTTCTAATAGTAATAGTTTTTGCGACTATTTTCAGTAAACAAAAACCACTAGCTGCATAGCGTAGAAGGATTATATTAAAGAAAGGCGCATAAGTAATCTGAGATATGTCGATGATACTCTCATATTGGCGACAGATCAACTCGAGCTGGAAATGATCATGACAAGACTGGGAAATATAAGCAAAGAGTACGGCTTAAAACTAAACATCAGTAAAACCAAAGTCATGATAGTAGACCGGAAAACGAACAACTCTCCTCATATCCGACAGGTAGTCGGTTTCGAAGTAGTGGATAAATTAATTTATCTTGGCTCCCTCATTACCGACACAGGAGGTAGCGAAGCCGAAATAAGGCGACGGCTAGCAATAGCAAGAACGGCCACAACTAATTTGACACGATTATGGAAGGACACGTCAATTAGTAAAGCTACGAAAACCAGGCCGGTCTCTACTTTAATTTTCCCAATTGCATTATACGCGGCTAAAAACTGGTCGATCAGACAAGCGGAGAGAAAGAAAGATGCATTTGAAATGTGTGCCAATGTATCGATCCTAGAAGAACTGAAAATCGAGGACAGGCTGTCCAAGAGAATAAACCGGAACAAAGTGCGGTATTTCGGCACATCTCCAGAAGACCAGATGCTTTAGAAAAGCTGGTGGTTCAAGACAAAGTCGACGAACGAAGGTCACGAGGAAGATCTCCAACCCGATGGGTAGACGGAATCACAAGCTTGACTGGACTCTCTGTGTACGAGGCCACAGAACTAGCCCAGAACAGAGAGGAGTGGAAAATTGCTATAAAAATGGTAGAAGCATAGTGCCACCAAATCCTTGTGAGGGTAACAGGACCGAGGAGAGAGAGAATTAGATCTAATTGTGAACATTTCAAAAAAATGTTTAGTTCCAAGCTAATTGTCCTTCATATGAGTTCAATTTTCATTTTTAGCATTAAAATTCATTTATTTTGTGTGTTATTTGTAAATTTATCGTTAATTAAATGATAATTAGTCAATTATATAATTAGTGTTGTAATTAAAAATTATCAGAAAAAAGCAAAATGTCTGCGAGGAAATTGACAATCTTCAGATATCCTGCGAGTACTAAATCCCATTGTTATGTGTCGAATGTTTTGCTGTTGTAGTAAATTGCTCCACTTTACATCATTACTTCGCTATTCTACCAAACACTTTATATCTGGGACAATTATATACAGAGAGACTCATGAAAGTGGGCAACTAAAACATTTAAAAATTAAATCATTTCAATGCGTAGGTATTTTAAAAATATTTACGTATGAACAAGATAAATTGATGTTTATTTAAAAATAATTTTTCTTCGTCTTTTTTTTCAGACTGATTATTTTTCATGTCACGTTTTAGCATTTTTTTGTAAAAAATTAATCATTCAACTAGTCAGAAAACATGGTAAAGTTTTTAATACATGCAATTGAAAATATTTTTTGGCACATACATTTGACCTTAACCATATTTTTTCATATGGTATCATAAAAATTCAAATGAAAAACATCAATGAAATTAATAACATTGACACAAAGGAAGTGTTAAATTTTTGTTAGGATATTATGTGTCCCAAAAATATAGCCAAGTCGCAAAGCTAGTCTTTATTTATTTATTTATTTAATCGTGCCTGAGCTACATTCTGTAAAAAATCTATATATAATATTAACAATACATATAGGTGTTCATATATCACTCCAGTGTTTGGCGCATATCACAGCATTTTCATTGCACGTCCATAGGTCCCGGAGGGTTCATGGAGCTTGTAGGGATTCGCACACCAGGAGGTGCTCCATTGTCTAGGATTCTCCTCATTCACATGCTTCCTTTTCCGCATATTCCCACTTTATGGTTCTACAGGTACCCCAGTCTAGGTCCGATCCTGCAGGGAGTTTTTGTTGGATTCCAGGTTGGGATGTCATTGTCTGCTAAGCGCTGTTCCCACTTTGTCTCCTTGGTCGCAGTTTTAGAGGCTTTGAGGGGCTGTGTAGATTGCATAAAGTTTCGCCTTGATTTCAGTCTGGCCACTGGTGGTACATGTTGATGCAATGGATGTTTGGTGTCATCGCTTTTCCTGCTTCGTGTGGCCATGGCTAGGGTTTCCCTTCATATTTGCGGTGGTGCAATTCCGGCTAACATATAGAGTTGGTCAAGGATGGTGGGTTTTAGACATCCCGTTATTAATCTGCACGTGTCATTCAGGACAAGGTCCAATCTATAGGCGTGTGCTGATTTCTCCCATACGGGGGATGCATATTCGGCTACGGAGTAGCACAGTGCAAGGGCCGAGGAGCGCAGGACGTTAGGGTTGGCTCCCCAGCGAGCATTAGTCAGTTTCCGGATGATGCCATTTCTGGTGTTGACTTTGGCCTTGGTTTTATCGATATGCTTTCTGTAGGTCAATGAGTGGTTTAATGTAACCCCTAGATAAACTGGTTTTGAGCAGTGTTGCAGTCTGTCTGACTTTCACTCTATTTGTAGTTCCCTTCTCGTCTGTCGGTTATTGAGGTGAAATAAACGTGTCTGCGTCTTCGCTGGGTTCGGGCGGGGCTGATTTAACCTATAATGATCGATCAGCCTCGCTAGGGATTTTGTTTTGTGCTCCTCTAGCTCTGCGATGTTTTGTGACTGGCAGATGATAGCTACTTCGTCAGCATAGATGAAGCTCCTTGTTGTTTGGCCGGTCGGTTGGTCGTTGGTATGCAAAACTACTCTAATGCTAGCTAAATGCTATAAGAGGAAAGGTACTTTGATAATTAAATAATAAATGGTTCGTCTTTTTTATGTTCTGAAAAATTCGCCTTACATTTTTCTATTAAAAACTATGATTTAATTCCAGTCCATTATTATCGAAGTTGACTATAATTTTCCCGTACACGGAAAAAGGAATTTACAACCCTCGATCCGAAGAAAAACTGAAACTCCTCTTAAATGTTCCATAATTACTTATTTTGTTGCCAACTACTTGCTAATGTAATGCGATGACCATACTTATTAAGTATTTCTTATTTTACAGAAATGTAAATTTTTCATTAGCATCATTGGAAAAATTATGTATTATGTAATAATTGTTGTTGCATCATTAAGTACATCCTTATTCCGATTTATGCCGTATCCTAAAAAATCATTTTAAAAAGAACAGTTTGATGCAATGAGAAGAGCAATCTCTTGCTATAAATCGACAGCCGTGTGTTTTAATACGAATAAAAAAGTAAAAGTAAATGTGATTTAAGATCTGAAATAATATCTTTGAAATGTTCGAAGGACGTTCAGATTACTTGCAATGCACAATTTATGAATGTACTCCTTTTACCGTGTAAAATTTACATTGCACATCGCGTTCTTTTGACATCGATTGAATAGCAAAGAATTTGGAAATGTCTTCGAGTTATTGCCGGGGTGCATGATCATTAAAACATAAAACACTTGTTATATTGCTGCTCTCGGGCGGTAAAAGTATTTTTCTTAAAGCAAAAGCGTAAAGCTTGTTTCGATAGTAAATGAGACTGAGACACCGACGTCACAGCTCGGTCCTGACTCGTTAAAAATTTAACGGTGGTATATTAAATCAGTGGCGTACTGATTTATAATTTTTTCACGTTAACTATTCATTCATTTACGGTCTTCTAAGTTTTTGCTCTATTCTCAGAAAGTGGGTATTAGTCCCATTTTTGTAATTAAGTTGTTAAACCGCTGTACACTTATTCAACTACATAATTATTGTGTTTGCTCTACAACTTTATTCATGTGTTCACAAAGATATTAAAAAAAAGAAATCGCAGCCGATTTTATATCACATCCCAAAGGGCAAGAGTTCATACTTGGAGCGGAAACTGTCGATCGTGGAAACTCACTCACTAACTTGCATTTGAACCAACGAACATTCATTTTATAGTAAGTCCCTTTTTGATGTGAAACATCTAATGGTGCGCTTGGGGAGTAACAACGACCGTTGTTCCCGCGATGCTGTAACACGAAAGCTTCGAGCAGCTCCGTAATTACTCGGCTTGATTAAATTTTATAGAAACGTCATTATAAATATATTTGTCGAAATTTAACATATGATTACATGACAAATAGATTTCATAAAATAAGATTTTGTTCAGAATTCAGATTTGTTTGAAAAATAAAATTATCAAATTTAAAAATTGTTATCAGAGTGTGTTTAAATTTTATTTTAATTTCAAATAATAACATTTATTTAAAAGTAATAACTACAATAAAATATAATTGACAGTAATGGTTTAGAACATGAAAGTGAGCGATACATTTTTTGGTAACCGACAAAATATTTAGGGTACTCCACTGGTAACAAATTCGGTTTAAATTGGCACTCAGATTGCGCTTCTGTTGAAGGTTGCAAGTGTGGCTTTTTTTAGTAATTTATTTCTACTATTTGTTTGCAAACAGTCATATGTCTTGTTGGAACTCTTTTGAATATACTGCGGACTATTCTACCACTCTCTGTTTCTAACTGCTGTGGGAACAAACGAATTTTCAAACAGTTTTTCATACACAAGGGGTAAAGCAAATAATAGTAGATTCTGATAGGTTAGAATAAAAAATTCGATACTAGTGGAAACCACGAATATGATAATGAGGATCCCAAATCTTTAATATCTTGAATTGTAATATTATACAGTTCATTTGTACGGCAAGCCCCCAAAACACCAATGATAAAGGCAACCTTAAAGTTCAAATATCAAAATTGATACATAATTAAAAATATTTATTACCTTTGTTACTAAATATATTGCATCTGAAGCATTTTTTTAAAAATCTTTAATATTTTGTAAAAAATCTTTGATTTTTTTGAGGTAGATACTTCTCGGAAGAACGTTTTACCAAAATTTTAAATTTTTTGTATTTAGAAATATCGATATAATGTTTTACGTTTAAAGTGGCTTTAATATTAGCGTAAATTAGACGTATATTAGACATTACTCTACTGATATTTTCATGGCAGATGCTTCAGAGAAATAAAAACTCTTATACCACCACTAGCCACATTCGGCCAAAGAACTCGGCACGCTGATCAGTCTCACCCATTTACTCTCAAGATTGACACTACAAGGACCAATCTGTATCAAGAATCCTTCTTTTAAAGGGCTGCTACGGAATGGAACAAGCTTTCAAAATTAGTTTTTCCAGAGAACTATGACCTGCAACTTTTTAAAAAGCGGGTCCACAATCATCTCCTTTCTATAATCCCTTCCCTTCTAATAGTCGCAGTGCGGACCGGCTGCGGCCCACACGATAGGTCTACCCTTTTTGCGACTATTTTCAGTAAAAAAAATTCTATTTTCTTAATAATTTACCAAAAAATGCAATTAAAACGTTTTCTAAAAAGGATTCTGTTCCTTTTTGTTGTTACCAATCTCTTAACATGGTATAATATTTTTCATGTTTCTTGTTTGGTTTTTAAGGAAGTAGGTTATCTGTTATGTTATAAGCGTAGTTTGTAATCTCAGGAGGAGTATTTTCAAATTCTAAATCTGATTCGCTTAAATTCTTGCTCATTTTTATACAAAACTTTTAATAAGAACGACGCGTCGCCAATTTAATTTGAAACTGACTGATTTACTTCAAAGAGTTTATTTGACATCCATGGCAATTGCTATTATTTAAAACAATTACGGAATATTCATACTGTAACAAGTGATGGAATGAAAATACATGCAAACCCCATAAGAAACAACTGTTACAGAATGAATATTCTCACTCTAGAGTGTGAATGTTATCATTATGTTATTAAAAATAGTTTCATCATGAGTATATTCCAAATATGGTCGTGGAGAAAAGAATTTCATTTGATTCTACAACAATTACATATGCGTTATCTATTAATGAATGGATATGATTCCTTAAATATGTTGGATCCAGATACATTACAACCAATCACCAATATCTTGATACATTATATAACAGCTGACATACAATCACCAAGATTCTGATACATTATTTAACATCTAACAAGCTGAGACCAACGAGGAAGCTGCAATAGAACAGCTTTTTCATAAGTGGACTCTGCTGCTCCAACTCGATTACGCGAATGTCATGTTCGTTCTGATGAACTGTCATCTCGCCTATTCGATTACGACAATAATATGGAGAATTTAACGTCGTAACGGTCGTAGAGAAAGTATAGTCTTCTACTCGCGTATAATGGCTATTATTCTCTCGGATGATTCCAAAACTCGCCTGCGGCTCGTATCGAAATTTTCATCCTCGAGAATAATAGACATCATTATACGCTCGTTGAAGAATATACTATTACTCTCACCGATAACATTGTCGACATGTTAGGAAAGGATATTTGACCGGTTCGAATTATACAACAATATTATTTGATTAGTGCAATGTTCTTAATTGCAATCGCATTGTGGCAGCAAGGAAACAGTAGGTGTATCAGGCTACTGCGTTCAATTTATTAAAACACGTTTATCAGAACGTTCATTGATAATGATATAAGACATAATTAGATTCCATGTTATTTAATTATAAATATAAAAATTATAGAAAATCATAATACTATTATAAAAAACCCTAAAATTCTTGACAGCGAAAATAAATATAAAAATGTATAGGTTAACTTGCAGCGACATTAACTGGTACTTTTTAAAAATCAGTTTTATACATTTTTATATTTATTTTCGCAGTCAAGAATTTTAGAGCTTTCTACAATGGTATTATAGTTTTCTATAATTTTTATATTTTAATACTTTCATTCAGAAGCTATTTACTGAGTGATGCTTGTTTAAGAGTATACATGTCGTGACTGGCACTTTTCGTGTAGTCCTTCATGTATACTTGGTAAGAGTTGTTGATTTGTCTCTTCAAAGGGCAAACATGAGTTTGTCAATACCTACCCTATGCTGATGAGAGGCAACACCCCGAAACCGGGCCATAGGTGGTCACTTCGAATGGATACATTTATTAATTCTTTCTTTTACTTTACAATCATCTGCATATCACCCGAAATGGAATTATGCACGATTCTTTATCAGATGTAATTTAATGCTCGTCGTAGGCACATAGCTAGGAGTGTAGTTGTTTTCTGATGGATAATCGACCCACATATACCTATAGTATAGGTTAACATGCAGCAAAATTAACTGGTTTTTTTAAAAATCATTTTTATACATTTTTAAATTTTTAATAGCTGACAAATATTGCATTAAAATGAAAATTCCGAAAACATTGTAAGTAATCTATTTATATTGTTACGTTATTTATTCCTGGGTTCGTTAATTTAAATTACTCAGTACAAAAACTAAACAATTTATTTTATTTCTTCTTCTAGTAATACAATAAACTCTTATTTAATAAATCACTTAGATGTTCACTATTCTTCTTCTTATAGTGAATTGCCACGTCTTGTTCGTTCTCTATAGAGTACTCTGCCAGCGGTCTCTATACTGGCAAATTATGCCCGAGCTCAGCCGTAGAGGGTAGAAGAATATATATATATATATATATATATATATATATATATATATATATATATATATATATATATATATATATATATAAGTGAGCCGCGCCACCGACTTAGACGGTTCAAGCCGGAAACCCCTAGGTCTTATAGGCACTAGCAGAGCCACACGATAAACAACTGAGATTATGGTGAACTAAATAAATGAAATTATAGCTAAAATATATTGGATACTTTACTCCTACAATAAATCAAATTACACAGCTCAATAACAAAATTATAACAAATATAGTCAAAATCAACAGCTAACAATAAATCAAAGTACACAGTTCAATAATAAACTTATAACAAATATAATCAAAATCAACAGCTAAAAATAAATCAAAGTACTCAGTTCAATAATAAACTTATAACAAATATAGTCAAAATCAACAGCCAACAATAAATCAAAGTACTCAGTTCAATAATAACATTATAACAAATATAGTCAAAATCAACAGCCAACAATAAATCAAAGTACTCAGTTTTGGCATATTATCTAATGCAATAAATAGTTTTTAATAATGTATTATATTAATAAATTAAAACAAAACTTAATCGTGGTGTCAAAAATAAGTCACGTCGTTAAATATTTAAAAATAAATCACTTGTAACCTTTGGGTATACGAATGCACTACTCCTGTGGCCGGTTTGGTTATGGAACGGCACCTGCTAATTAACAATGGCTTCCCTCAAATAAATCCCGCATGCGGTTATTTTAACTCGACACCAAAATCCAAAATATCAACAACGAAGGTAAGATAGAATGGTCAAGTTAAAAATTAAATGGTTTTTCTTCAAAATCCAATTAAGATGGCCCAAATACAGCCAGATATGAAAAGAAAACCGTAGAGGTTTTGCACACTTGTTAATATCACACCGCCCCAAAAATTCTCACCACACCACTCCCAAGACTGTCACCACACGACTACTTACTTCCCAGGCCGGATATCAAGAAAAAAATGACACGGAATTCACGTCAACCAAGAATATTCGCAAATCTATGTTCCACACTAAGAATCACGTTCGTCAGTGTTGATAGCTAGCCTCGTCTACACAGAAATGTCAACCAAACAATAATATAATCGATAATACACAATAATCGAGGCTATGCAACACTATATACAACGAATGATATATTTAAGTTACAACAAAATACGGTACGCGACACTATTTACGACTACTTGAGGAATAAAAAATTATCAGAGATATAATTATAATGGAACTGTAGAAGGGAAAAAATAGGCACGTTACAGAATCTTCTATCGGAGGTTTGCTATCATCACAGCTATCCGAACCTTATTGACTGCAGCTCGGAATAGTTTAACATTGCTACAATTAAACCAGTCTCTTAGGTTTTTAAGCCAAGACACACGACGTCTTCCAATATTCCTCCTTCCACCGATATTTCCCCGAACTATCAGCTGGAGAAGTACGTATTTGGGTCCTCTCAGTATATGACATGATATTGAAGCTTTTTCTTTTTTGTAGTGTTAATGACTTCACATTCCTTATTCATCCGATTTAGGACTTCAACATTAGAGATTTTTTCTGTCCAGGGGATACGCCACATTCTACGATAGCACCACATCTCGAAGGCTTGTAGTTTGTCCGTGTGATTCTCCTTGAGAGTCCATGCCTCCACTCCATACAAAAGCGCGGAAAACACATAACAACACAACATCCTCATCCTAAGTCCAATCTTGATATCTCGACTGGTGAACAACTTTTTCATTTTCGTAAATGACTTCAACTTAAACTATTCATAACAATCTCATAATTATATTAATTTCTAATTAAATGACTTTTTCCGCGGCCCGCGATCTTAAATGTAGCCAACCAATATTTTCCGATAGAACGAGAATTATATTTCGTTCTTTTTGAAATTATCACGAATATTCTTGCCGCCCGCGGCTATAAATGTCGGGTGTTTGATACCGCTGACTCCAATGCTCTTGAAATATAGATTATGAATAGATATTAAACAGCATTGGAGAAAGAACAGACCCCTGTCTGACTCCCTTCTGTATGTTGATTTCTTCCGTTAAGACACTGTCACACTTAACTCTAGTAGTTTGTCCCCAGTAGAGATTGGATATTATTCGTATATCATGATAATCGATGTTGAGTTTTTGGGATTTAGAAAGGGAAGATCGACAACTGACGCCATATTTACCACCAAACAAATAAAGGAAAAGGCAATAGAATATAATACACCGGCATTCATCTGTTTCATCGACCTAACTAAAGCATTCGACAAGGTCAAACTAGGCGATGTCATCAATATCCTAATCGAAAAATAAACACCAGCCAACATAGTAAAGGTAATCTGCAACCTCAACACCGCCAACTCCACTCAAGTTAAATTAGGGCAACATATCACGAAAAGCATTCTAACAACAGGAGGAATCAGACAGGGAGACAGCCTCAGCCCACTCTTATTTAATCTTCTTATGGACAAAATTATAGAAGAAGTAGCGAACTTAAATATGGGATACAGAATGAGTAACAAACGTATCAGCATGGTATGCTATGCCGACGACGCAGCAATTTTCGCAGAAAACGAGAACGACCTACAAAGACAGCTATTCAAGTTCCACCAAGTGTGCCGACAGCTTAATATGACCATATCGGTCGAGAAAACAAAAAGCATGACAATCACCAGGGAACCACTCAGATGCAAGCTCGTAATTGAAGATAAGCCCATAGAACAGGTAATGCAATTTAAGTACCTCGGGATGAATATGTCTAGCGGCCACGACCCAACAAAAGATCTAAGGGACAAAGTCAATAAAGCATCAGCAACATCAGGCTGCCTAAGAGAGATTGTCTGGGCCAACGCGTACATGCGGAAGGACAGTAAGATTAAAATATACAAAACATGCGTAAGACCCATAATGACGTACGCGATAGAAACAAGAGAAGACACGAACAAAACAAAGAGCATGCTGCGCGTAGCCGAGATGAGGGTGCTGAGAACAATAGCTGGCAAAACCAGAAGAGACCACGTAAGAAACACTGATATAAGAGAACAATGCGGCGTACAGGATATCGTAAGATGGGGAAGGCAGAGAAGAAGGCAATGGTATAACCACGTCAAGAGGATGGACGAAGATAGATTACCCCGCATAGCTCTCGAGGGAATACCAGTAGGAAGCCGACCGCTCGGTAGACCACCGAAGAGATGGAGAGACAGCTGGCAGTCCACATCTCAAGAATTAATACAACGGCAAGCCCGGAATTAACAGATCATATGATCTCAACCAAGTAGAAGAAGAAGAAGAGTTTTTGGAGTATATCTAGAAGCTTTTCATGCTTAACATTGTCAAACGCCTTGCTATAATCTATGAAACACATGTAGAGATCTTGATTTACATCCAAGCATCTCTGGATAAGATATTAAGAGCAAAAATGGCCTCCCTGGTGCCCATCCCTTTACGGAATCCAAACTATGTATCTGATGTTTCAGCCTCGCATTTATTATATATTCTAGTGTGTATAATATTCAGAAAGATTTTCAAAACTTGACTCATGAGACTTATGAGTCTGTAGTCATCACACTTTGACGCTCGAGATTTTTTCGGGATAGGAACAAAGGTGGAAAGAAGCCATTTTTGTGGAATGAGTCCTGTTCTATATATGCTGTTAAACAGACCCACAATGACAGAGATTGAAAGTTCATCCATCAGTTTTAAGACTTCACAGTACACTTCATCTGGTCCTGCTGCTTTACCAGATTTTGCGTTATTTCGGGTGCATTTTCCGATACAATTATGTTCTGTATATCTGTTCTTTGATCACTAAATAATTAAGTTATGTATCGGTGCTATAATTCTAGCTTAGCATCGGAGACAATAATTGCTCTGCCTTCTTCGTCTTTTAGTGTACTTGTTCGTTTTTTCGCAACACCCGTGACTATCAGAAAAATAAATTTAAAATGTCTTGCATCTTTGTTAGGCCAGAAACTTTTCAGACCATAATACGACATGCGTTTATTTGTTATTACCATGATATTATCTCTTAATAGCACTAAGTTTTAGTTAAATTACCAGTTTCCTTCCTGCAAAGCGAAGAATACACCTATTACAACTCACGTAGAAATTATAAAAATGCTCAGGCAATGTTCCTTAAATAGTTGTATTAGAAAATCGAAAGCGTTATATAGAATAACATAGTAAAAGTAACTTCTGGATTTGGATAGCCTTGTACAGGTCCGAAACGAACTTTTTCTTTTTATCGAAAAACAAAAACTAAGAACAATCTATACGTATAGAGCAGAATGGCGTCGCTGCGAGTGCATGAAAAATAATTTTCATGTGAACTACAATCAAAAATGTTTTTAAATTCGCAATTCACAATTAACGAAAAGATTAAAATTATGATTAAACCAGCTAGGGTGTTCGGAAAATAGGGACAAATTTAGAAAATGCAACTAAACGTGTAAATTTTTGAAAAATCCGTTCTTTGAAGTTAGCGATGACATGCTCACAATATTTGGTGTGATGCCGTTGATAACCCTTTTAATCTTAGCCCTTAAGTAGGTTTAATGGTAGTTTTACTGGGGTAGAGGGTAACGGGGGTACGCTATGCTTTAGACCATCAGCAGGGTTACAAACATTAATTTAAAAACAAATCTATTTAAAATATTTTTAAATAATAAACATTTAAAGAATGTTTTACAAATTATTTATTTAATTGGTTTTTGAATAAATTAATTTTTGTTTAACTATTATTTTTATAGATATTGTGCAGCCAGTGTGATAGGTTGGCGATTGCTCACGAGAGCGAAAAAAAAAATAAAAATTGAAATATACAGATTTCATTTCGAATTACATTCGGAGTTGAAGAAAAAACGTAAGGAACTTTGTACTCAAAGTACTATCAGCACTATCAGAGTGTTCCAAAATCAAGCTTGGTATTTTTTGCATGATGGATAATGACCAGTGTCTTTGTCGCTCGAGGCAGGGTCCATGCTAAGAGCGATGCAAGGTGCGGTAATGCGTTATAGAAATTATTTCAGTGTAACTCATTTTACCATAAAATCCTACTTCAAAATTCCATTTTATAAAATTCACAAAGGATTAGAAGCCCGTACAAATTCTCAACTACAACGGTTACTTAAATATGAAGTGTTAAGAAGACTAAGACGACGATGGCCAGCTGACTTGCAAAATCAACAAGAGGACCTTATCATGTCAGCTTTTTTCCATGAGTAGACTGTAGGGTGGGTCGTGAAGCGACCACTTCGACCTATCAGATATTTTGTGCATAACCCTTAATCTATTTGAGGCCCGGGATTCCGAGACTTCGAGTAAAGTTTATCAGTTTCCTTGAGGCTAAGTTTCTGACATCGAAGGGCTTTGGGAAGGCCCCTTTCAGAAACTTGAGCCTCTTGCAGAAAAGCGCTGGGCATTCGCAAAGTAAATGTTCTGCAATTTCAGCGAAGTTCTCGCAGTTGCGGCAACTATTACTCTCTGTTTTGCCCATCTTTTTCAGGTGATACCTTAGAGGGCAGTGTCCAGTGAGGAGTCCCGTCACCAGTTTCAAGTCTTTCTTGTCCAACTCGAGAAGCTGTTAAGCTTTCCTTGGCGAAAGACTTACTAGCCTTTTCGTTTGCCTTTGTCCTGGCACTTTATGCCAGTGACATTTCATTTTATCTGCTTTCCAACGTCGAACCTCTTCTTTAAAGTGGGCGTTGGAAAGTCCACAGAAGGGTTCTGGGCCGGAAAATTGTGTATTTTCCCCTCTTTTGGCAAGGCCATCTGCTTCTTCGTTGCCTTTAACTCCCTTGTGACCTGGAACCCACATCAGAGTAACCTGATTGTTTGCTGCCAGTTGTCTCAGGGACTGTTTACAGTCCCAAGTCAGCTTAGACTCACAAGTGTATGACTTCAGATTCTAGGGAAATATTTTTCAAAATCTTCGAATGTCCATTCCGATTTCTTGCTCTAAGATTTTTCCATTTCTCCATGAGTAGGTCATGTGCCAAGATATTAGCTTATAGGATACTATCTATTTTGATTGTTGATTTATAAATTAATAAAAAGAATTCACAATCACAACATTTACGACTATCCGACGAATCTCCAGTCATTGTTGAGACACGGTGTATTTAAATATGATTCAAATTGAAAGTAAAAATACATTGGACTTGTAATGTTTGGCTTAGCTTAATATTTTAGTGCAAACTATAAAAATAAACCAGATCAGAAAGTTCAAAAGAACAGTTGAATAATAAAGACACAAACATATGGACTCATAAAGTATACTTTCTTTTATAAAATAACATAATATTACATTTTATGCGTTTGTGTCAATAATTTACAGTGCATTAAAAACCGATATTTTAAGTTACATCTGTAAGTTTCTCAGATATGTAATTATGTATATTTCGAAAAGCACTTTAAGCTCTCTTGTTTTTATCGATATTAAAATAAAAATCCCATACAATTGCCCCTTTACGTAAGTTATGATGAAAATAATCTACATACACCGTGTGACCCATCTAAAATATTTGGTTTTTCGAAAACAACACTGACTGTGTCAGGACTACTCACTAAAAACTACACCTTTATTTAGTTCCGTCTGGCTATTGCCTCCGGTGACACTTAGGCCTGTTGGCCCATTGTATCTTGCCTATGTCTTTTTGTATCATTGTACAATGAAGATTCGACCGGCAGACCGCCCGGCAAGGAAACAGCAAAACACACACTGCGCCGCCGCGAGGCACTGGTCCGAAAAGACAGGCAATTCTCGGGACCTAGAACCACGCTGCACCCAATTTAGTACCTTCGTACCTTGTACAATTTTTGTACAAGTTCTGTACTGGGTGGGAACAATGTAGTCACCCAAGAACCGCCCATTCCCCCCAGCGCCCAACAGCAGCACAGCAAGCGCTCCATTTCCCCCGGATCCCCGCCGCGCAACCCGCAGGCCAGGCCTCCATTATACAGTCTTAGCTGATTCATGTTCATCGGTAACAGTTCTGCCGTCTTTTTATGGCACGGTCCTTTTATGTATTATTTTTCGTGTTTTTTTTTCTGGTATACTTTTCCAGTAGTTTTGTGTTTGTCCGAATCTCTTCTTGCAAGTTCGTCTATTCCTCGTTACCTGCAACTTCCTGGCGACCTGGAACCCGTATCAGTTTCCTGTAGGCTCCGTTAGCGACGGTGCTCACCCACCGCCATGCATCCATCAGCACGGGTCGCATAACACTTTGGATTGGGAATCTTTTAGTCGCCTTTTACGACAGGCAGACCATACCTGGGATCTATTCTATTTTCCCCGTATCCCCAGTGGAAAGTTTTACCTTGTATATGGTTGCTATAGGTAAATACACTTATAACTCCCTAGGGCGTTAGTTGTGTGGAATGAGATACTAAACAAAGGAGGATTAAACGTTCTTGATACAATATTCAGATTCAACTGGCACAGTAATTGTGGATAATCAATATTTCCATTGACTAGTTTAAAGGGATATATCTGACCTAAAATTTGCCTGTGGTTACAGATGCTGCATAGATAAAGATCAGAGGGCAAGCCTGCGTTAGTATTGAGCACTGTACATTGCAGATCTCGTACGTACTATGTGTTTCTTAGATCGTCTCCAGTTTCTACATTACGAACATTAACGCAGGAAATTAAGCTTTTGATGTGCCAAATGCTCGTGTCACATATGTATGTCAAGCTCCATTTTTTAGCATGACAATAACTCTCGGCATTTGTTTGCAGTTTAGATGGTGTTATTTAATGTTTATTTAAAAAAATAATGTAGTTTACCTTGAACTCAAATCAATGTATTTTTCAATGTTTAAAACCAATTAAATATAAAGCAATGGAAAAACTTTTTTTAAATGTTTGTGTTAAGTTTTCTTTTTTATCAAAAATATTAATAAATACAGTGATATACAATTACAATTAATATCATTTTATTATTTCCATGAGTTTATTATTATCTATAGTTAAACCGGCTCTGCTATTCTGATCAACATGTATTGTTTACGTGAGTAATAAAACAAATGCAATAGAAAGTTTTTAGCTTTTAAATTTATAACGAAATCAGGAATGAACAATATGTTGGTTGGAATACAAGCAAGGTTAGTTTATCAGAGTCTTGCCTACCGGTATTGGTTTCTCTACTTATTCTTTTATAACTAGATATGTAAACAATGCATACCATACAGGATGTCAATGTTAAAACTTACAATAAGGAATAATTTTTAAAATAGAAAAAAATTTCAAGAACTGGTCTTTACTGATCCGTTAGATAAAAAAAAGAAATCAAAATAACAAGAAAAATTTCACCCCCATCAAATTTCTAATCACCACTTAGGTTAGGTTAAAACGGCGGTTTGGAGGGAACCCAATTAGGCCTTTTGGTCCGTTGTGATATCGTAAGAACCAGTTGGATAATCATCCCTTACCCTTGCACACTTTTTTTGTGGATAGAGCGGAAACCGCTTGGCACCAGCCGCTGGTTCTATGTGTCTAGTAGTGTCGGGCGCTGCTTCGAATAAAACTCCTTCTTTCTTCTTCTTCAAGAGTCAGTGGTGAGATCGAAATGACAGCCTTCACTGACACCCGAAGCCTTTCATCTATCGGTTATTTTTCTTTTGCTCTTGTTGGAAATTTCTCTCCTCTCTCTCCTTATCGCTTATTATATTCAAAGGTTTTCTTTATTAAAGAAAGTCTAGCAGGCTTTTTTTAAAATTACAATCTTATCGGTGACGATTAATGAGCAATTTTAATCTACCTTATTTTACTAATTTTAATCTTAAAATAAAAGGTCTTACTCAGTGGAAGTTTCATCGATTTTAATACAAATAGGCACTAAGCACTGCACTGTACTCTGCTTTACACTGACACTTATCTACTGAACCAACTCAAAGGGGCTTCGTCCTCTTAAGTCTTCTCGTCTAATTGGTGTTGTTGAAGAGCTGGATGGCCTAAACATTCACATGTTCTAGTAGTCGATGTTCATGACTCTTGGCAAACTTGGTGATCGTCTGGTTAAAGGTGTCAAACTCCAGGTCCCGATGTAGGTCACTGTTTTTGGAGTTCCAACGAGCAATGGTAAATACCTTGGCTACAATATGAGAAATCCTGAAAGATACCGGCTTTTACAGCTTATACTCCAAGGCAAAATACAAGGTAGAAGGAGTGTAGGAAGAAGAAGAATCTTCATCTTCATCGACGAAGTGAAATTAAATTAATACAGTAATCGAGTCGCTTTTATTAATAGATGAAGTCTTCAATAAATTAATTCGTAACATTATCTTTAAATTTAGTCTCTCTAATGAGTTGTCAACTAATACAAGTCTTTTCCGTGATTAATAAATGACAATTTAAATTATTTTATTTAAATCAATCATCCATGTCCTAGATTTGTTGCACTGTTTATCCTGACCTTACCCGCATACTTAAACAAACTTTTCCCAACGAAGTTTTAACGGAACTTAATTAGTGGATTAATAATTAATGATTGATTATATATATATATATATATATATATATATATATATATATATATATATACATAATTGAGTAGTTTCTATAATATTAATTTTTTATCATTTTAGTAAAAATGAAACTTTTAATAAAAACTAGAAATTTTTTACCGATATGAAAATTTGTGGTTGGGTAAAAGTAATAGTAAAAAAAAATTACACAACCATAAAGTTAGATTTTCATCCGCAAAACTACAGAAAAAACTTAAATTTCAGATTGTTACTTTCGTATAAGTTGGCAAACGTTTAAGTTGGAATCCATCGAAAGAAGTTGTTGCTGTTTCTCATTTATTGCGGGCTACAATTTGGGCTCATTTAATCTTTTTACGGTAAACATTTTGTGAAAACTATGATCAACAGTACCGAGGATGTTTTATTTAATGTGTTATACGCAGTAAGGGTGCATATTTATTTATTTATTTACACTGTTCTACAGAAAAAAAGATTTCCAATTACAGAACAGGAACAAAGTAAACATTTGCACAATAGTACTAACAATAAAAAAGCTTAATAGTAATACACAATTTACAAAATCAGACTAACATTAGTAGAAAGCTTAAGACTAACACAACATTATTACTGCTGATAATAATAGCTCTTAATTTGCCTCACATTACAATAGAATATATCAAGCTGGTCACTTATAAGGTTATAGTTGCTACACATAGTATGAACAGGAGAGTTTTTAAGTATATTTGTTCGTGGTGTGGTAGTGTAGAATGAGTCGGTGTATCGAGATGCCTGACGGGGAATTTTAAAGTTTATCTGATGTAGTAAGCATTGACATTTAATTTCATTGTTAATTATTTTGTGTAGCATAATGACACTAGAACATTCTCGTCTTCTATCCAGAGTGAAAAAGCTATGTCTTGACAGTAAACTCTCGTGTGCCGTGCCAATTAGTGGATAAGTCCGATCTACTTTAAAACTTAGGTATTTGAGAAAGCGTCTTTGGATTGCCTCCAGTTTATAAATATGCACTTGATAATATGGGTTCCAGATAACCGATGCATATTCTAGCTTTGATCTCACAAAAGCATAGTGGAGAGTTTTAAGTGTTAAATGATTAAAGTCGCGGCCTACTCTAATTATAAATCCATACATACGGTTTGCTGACGTAGTTATATTGTCTATGTGGTTTTGGAAAGATAGCTCTCGGTCGAAAGTAACTCCAAGATCCTTAAAATTACATGGTCTGTCTAGAGAATAATTGTCTATCTTATAGTCAAATATAATTGGATCAGATCTCAATGTATATGACATTACGCAACATTTGGTAGGATTTAACGCTAAATTATTACGACTGCACCATTGGCTTATTTGATTAAGATTTTTCGATAGTTTCTCACATTCAGTCATATTAATGATAGGAGAGAAAATTTTTAGATCATCAGCATACAGTAAAAAATTAAGCTTAATTATGTCACCAATGTCATTGATAAAGATATTAAACAGTAGTGGACCGAGGTTAGATCCTTGCGGTACACCTGATTTGGCGAGGTATTTGTTAGACTTAAATCCATTTAACTGCACATACTGTGTGCGGTCGGACAGATATGATTTGAATAACGCAAGTAGGTTACTCGATAAGCCGAAATTCGAGAGTTTTTGCAGCATTAGATTATGGTTAAGTCTGTCAAATGCTTTGGTCATATCCATGTAAATAACATCTGTCTGAATTCTGTTATCTATATTTTCCGCTATGTGTTGTGCAATAACGGTAAGATTTGTTGTTGTTGATCGGCCTTTTACGAAACCATGCTGCTGGTCTAGAATATAATTGTTGACGTGTTGATACAGAACTCCTTGCACCAATATTTCAAATACCTTGCATATGGATGAAACAACCCCCTGTGGTCATTATAAGCACAGCTAGAGTGCCACTGAAAAAAATTCGCCACCACTTTACTGCGGGTGAGTCAACGAAGGCTTATTTGTTGTCAGATTAGGTTCATTGATGCCGATGCTACTTAACAGTGAAAAAAGTACCTTGTGACTAAAAATCGACCTTGAATGTAGTATGCAGATTATCTGCGGCAAAAAATATACGCTGTGTTCATTTGAAAAGGATCCACCCTTAATATTTCAGAATGCGACATATTTAGAAAGAAATGCCAAAACACGTCAAGTTAAGGGGGGACACTTTAGTCATAAACGTCAGATTCACCCGCTCCCTACTGGAGATACCACTTAAATTTTTCCAAATGGCGTTGGGTATCAAGTCATACGTCATTTAAAAGGTATTTTGCCTTTGATACCAGCCTTTCATTGTTATTTAATCGTTATTTAAAATTGGCTCTTTTTAAACACAAAGAGTCTTTAAAGAATATTATAAAAAATATACAAATAACGTAAAAAGACAAGAAATAACTGTTATTTAGTCATGTGTTCGAAGTGACCACTATTAACATTCAGGCATACTTATAGTATTATTTAAAATTCACGGGTATTCAGTCTAAGTCAAAAAGAAAAACACTTTTTTACTTTGCCAAGCTTTCGAAAAAATTTATATTATTTTTTAAAGCTAAAAATTAAAAATTAAATGCTATAACCTTACATGTAAAATGAGTTAAATTAACGAATAATATGAGTATATAACATACATTGACATAACTTCAAAAAATATTTCTTTGTCACACTGATTGACATTTCATAAGTATAATGATGTTATTTTATTAGGATGAAAAAACAATTTTTATATTTATATTTATTTAGCATCAAAATTCAATTTGTAAGTAGATACGAGTAAATTTTGCCGAGTTGGTCAATGTCAGATCTCTTATTAATATTGTTGTTATCAATGTTAATTGCAACCATTTCTAAAAAAAGTCTTTTTGTCAAATTTTGTTCTTGATATAAAATTATTGTATCATCATAATTCATTATGTGATCTTGGTTAACTACATGATCAGAGAGTGCGCAAGAAAGTTTGATGCTAAATAAATATAAATATAAAAATTGTTTTTTCTGTACATCCCAATAAAATAACATTATTATACTCCTGAAATGTCTATCAGTGTGACAAAGAAATATTTTTTGAAGCTATGTCAATGTATGTTATATACCCATATTATTCGTTAATTTAACTCATTTTACATGTAAGGTCATACCATTTATTTATATTCGATGTTTTTTGACCATTTTTAATTTTTAGCCTTGAAAAAGAAAATAAATTTTTTCGAAAGCTTGGCAAAGTAAAAGAGTTTTTCTTTTTGACTTAGACTGAATACCCGTGAATTTTAAATAATATATATATATATATATATATATATATATATATATATATATAAATATGCAAAAATGATAGAAAACTGTAACGCTATTACAGTAAACTATAAAAGATTTTTAAATTTCGACAGCGTAAATTGGTGTGAAAATGTGTAACTGATTTTTTAAAAACCAGCTTACTTTCGCTGTATGATACCTATTTTAATATGGGTATATATATGTGGGTCAATTATACATAAAAAAAAACAACTACTCCTCTGACTATATGTCGCGACAGGCATTGAATTACATCTGATGTATAGTCGTGTATAAATACCCCATCACAGTAAGCAAGATATACAGATGCTTATTAAGTAAGAAAAAGGACTATTAAATTTATTTATTCGCAGCTACCACCTATGAACCGGTTTCAGGATGTAGCTGGCTAAACAATGAATTAACAAGCGACGAAGAGGTAAAAGCGAGGACTAAAATGGCAGGTAGGATATTTAGAAAATGGAAACCAACTCTCACTGACAGAAACCTCACAGTTCAGACGCGGCTAAGAACACTCTAATGTTACGTATGGAGGATTCTCTTGTACGGATGTGAGACATGGACGTTTAAAGTTGACACCATGAATAAAATAGAAGCGTTTGAGATGTGGTGCTACCGGATAATCCTCAAAATTCCTTGGACTGCACATACCAGTAATGAAGAGGTACTCAGACAGCTGAATAAGAATCGAGAACTTCTGAACACCATAAAAACAAGAAAGGTTAGTTATTTCGGACACATAATACGAGGTCCCAAATATCACATCTTTCGCCTGATTATCCAGGGAAAGGTTGTGGGCAGAAGATGGATTGGTCGCAAAAAGATTTGCAACATTAGAAATTGGACAGGAATGAGAGTAGAACAGCTTTTCCAAGCAGCGAAAGATAGAGACCAATTTAATCAAAAAAAGGCACAACACCGAATGTAGAATAAGAGGGGTCGTGAAGGCTATGTAGCCTTTCAAGCACCTCGACCTATCAGAACTTTTGTGCATAACCCCTAATCTATTCGAGGCCCGGGGTTCCGCGACTTCGTACAAAGTTTATCAGTTTCCTGGAAGCTAAGTTCCTGACATCGGAGGACTTTAAGAAAGCCCCTTCAAAAAAACTTTAACCTCTTGCAGAAAAGCGCTGGGCATTCGCAAAGCAAATGTTCTGCAGTTTTAGCGGAGTTCTCGCAGTAGCGGCAACTATCACTCTCTGTTTTGCCCATCTTTTTCAAATGGTATTAATCTGCTTACTTCATCTCTTGATATATTCGGTCCAAGTATTGTTCTTATTTTTTTTAGATCTTCTTTTTCTTTTTTATTTATGGTTGTTTTTAGCGCGTGAATGTTGTTATTTGTTGGAATTTCGATAAGTACTTTGGATAGCATTTGATGTTGCACTAAAAGTAAAATATTTTGAACCTTTCTCCGGCATGCTTTAGATATTCTTATTAGGTTTTTTAAATCTCGTGCGTAGAAATTAAAAAAATAGTGTTCTTAATTGCAGTTAATGTTAAGAAACCAGCGAGTTTTTACTTAAATAAAATCAGCGTTCTATAAGATTAATTAACTTATTTTAATATCACGAATTGCACTCATTACTGAAAGCCTCGGTGAAAGTAAAATATTTTAAGCATCAAACCGTTGATTGCTTTTTCAGTTTCAAATTTATTCACGATTTCTTCCACTACATACTATTTTAGAATAATTGCTGGCACCTCACTCAACCAAACAATTTGCGACAGGCTGGGCATAAATTAACAGCTTATAGTTCAAATAAACGTAGGTACATCAAAAAAAAAAAAGAATCGTGTAAATACCATTAAAAAATTCTTAAATGTAAAAAAAGAGGGGAGAATCAACTATTTATTGCGTTTAATGAGGTTAAAGCGTTAAGCGGAAATACCTAATGAAAAAAATTTAAAATAATTTTTGTTCATTAGATTTTTTAATGACATTATTTGTAAAAAATTGGTTGTCTGTAAAGTCGGTTTACGGACGATAATTTTACGTGATAACGTCATAAGAAAATTGATGAAAAATTGCATACTTTTATGAACTGAATTAAATTATTTTCACTGAATTATCATTATTTAGTATTAGGAAGGAGTCAATTAAAAATTACAATTTTTTCTATAAATTAACATTTATTTGCACTCGTTAATTCAAATATTTACTGTCTCTCTTCTACTCGGAAGCATCGGCCGATGGAGTGGAAGAGAGATAGATACGTCACAAGCCGAACGCTTAGGCCGATCGTGCCTCTCTATCGCAGGCGGAACGTGACAATGAGTCATGCTTTTTCGTGCGTGCAGCCGGCGTTTATCGATTTATAAGACGTTATCACGTCAAAAATTTAGGGTGATTAGGAAGCTCATTAATTTATAAATCTAATAAAACTGTAACACGTAGTCTTATGGAAAACATGTCAACTCAACATATTTTGTTTTATAACAAATAATGTCAGTTAAAAAAAAATTAATTAATTTAAATCATAAAGTTTGCTGTTTTTAAATTTTTTCAACTTTTTACTTTAATAGTTTGGACAAAACATCCAAAAGCTTATCCATTAACTTTAGATAATTAAATAAAATAATTCTAAAAAATGATTTAGATATGTATTTATTGCAAACTTTTATAAAAAAAAACAATGAACATAAATTATTTTATTATTTTTTTCATAAGCGATAATCTCTGCAAATTTAAAAATACGTCCAGAAATTTAGCTCTATTAAACTGGCAGTGAAAAGACGGTCAAAATTAAAAAAAGACTAGAATTTGTTACTAATAATTTACCAAAATATCGACTTTGTTGCTTAAATTGTTCTCTGAAAGTACCAATTTGAAAACAATGAAAATAATCGTGCTGATGATTATACAAAAATTGTTGCCAATTTTTTGCTTATCGGAGCATTTTTTTTTTGTATTTGAGTTGAAGACCGGTCATGTTAGCTTAAGACGGAATTATCGTTATAAAAAACTGAGAGACATGTTGTTGCTATATTCTATTTCGAAATGGTACGGAGTAATAAATCCTCACGAATTGTTGACACTAACATAGAAGCAAGCACATGAAAAAAATGAAACTAATTTATTTTTCAACATAGTCACCTCGAACGTTTATACACTTGGTATATCGGTGTTGAAGTGTTTCAAACCCTTTTCAAGAAAATTCAAAACTTTGAGTCTTCAGTCATCATCTACCGCCGACATCACTTCGTCATCATCAGCAAAGCGGATTCCATGAAGATATTTTTTTAATTTTGGGAATAGATGGTAGTCACTGGGAGCCAAATCTGGAGAATAAGCGGATTGTTTAAAAATTTCATCTCGCATTGTGAATGGCAGCCATTGCAACATAACTTTTGGGAGTCCTGGTGTCCTGGTGGAAGAGCACACCTCGACTCAATTTTCCTTTTCTCTTTTCTCTGATCGCTTCGCGTACTTTTGGTATTTAATTCGCATAATATTCACCTTTCGTGATGCGCCCACGCGGTAAATAATCTACAAAAATAACACCTGCAAAATCCCAAAAAACTGTAGCCATGATCTTACCAGCTGATGGAACAACACGAAATTTTCAAGCGTGAGGAAACCCCTATGCCGTCATTCTATGCTTTTTGGATTCTGGATCAAAGTGATGAAACCATGTTTCGTCGATCGTAAAAAATTTTCGCTAAAATTCATTGGTATTATTGTTAATGATCTCCAAATTTGTCTCCGCTGCAACCTGGCGAACACGCTTCTGATCTGCCGTCAGCATTCGTAGAATGCACCGTGCATAGAGTTTTTTGAAACCCACTTCCTGATGTAAAAACTTACATGTCTTTGCTATAGCCTTGACTGTAATTCTTTTGTCATTTAATACCATGTCATGGACTAAATTTACATTTTTTTTGGTCATCACAGTTTTGGGGGTTCCTGCACCTGGTGTATGTTGACAGGACTCTCTTACCAGTTTAAAATCCCATGACCAGTTTTTGATTACCTGGTACGAAGAGGCAGAGTCACCCAATACTTCTGGATCAAAGTGATGAACCACTGTTTCGTCGATTTTTAAAAATTTTCGCTTAAATTCATCAGGATTCCTGTTATTGATCTCCAAATTTGTCTCCGCTGCAACCTGGCGAACACGCTTCTGATCTGCCGTCAGCATTCGTAGAATGCACCGTGCATAGAGTTTTTTGAAACCCACTTCCTGATGTAAAAACTTACATGTCTTTGCTATAGCCTTGACTGTAATTCTTTTGTCATTTAATACCATGTCATGGACTAAATTTACATTTTTTTTGGTCATCACAGTTTTGGGGGTTCCTGCACCTGGTGTATGTTGACAGGACTCTCTTACCAGTTTAAAATCCCATGACCAGTTTTTGATTACCTGGTACGAAGAGGCAGAGTCACCCAATACTTCTGGATCAAAGTGATGAACCACTGTTTCGTCGATTTTTAAAAATTTTCGCTTAAATTCATCAGGATTCCTGTTATTGATCTCCAAATTTGTCTCCGCTGCAACCTGGCGAACACGCTTCTGATCTGCCGTCAGCATTCGTAGAATGCACCGTGCATAGAGTTTTTTGAAACCCACTTCCTGATGTAAAAACTTACATGTCTTTGCTATAGCCTTGACTGTAATTCTTTTGTCATTTAATACCATGTCATGGACTAAATTTACATTTTTTTTGGTCATCACAGTTTTGGGGGTTCCTGCACCTGGTGTATGTTGACAGGACTCTCTTACCAGTTTAAAATCCCATGACCAGTTTTTGATTACCTGGTACGAAGAGGCAGAGTCACCCAATACTTCTGGATCAAAGTGATGAACCACTGTTTCGTCGATTTTTAAAAATTTTCGCTTAAATTCATCAGGATTCCTGTTATTGATCTCCAAATTTGTCTCCGCTGCAACCTGGCGAACACGCTTCTGATCTGCCGTCAGCATTCGTAGAATGCACCGTGCATAGAGTTTTTTGAAACCCACTTCCTGATGTAAAAACTTACATGTCTTTGCTATAGCCTTGACTGTAATTCTTTTGTCATTTAATACCATGTCATGGACTAAATTTACATTTTTTTTGGTCATCACAGTTTTGGGGGTTCCTGCACCTGGTGTATGTTGACAGGACTCCCTTACCAGTTTAAAATCCCATGACCAGTTTTTGATTACCTGGTACGAAGAGGCAGAGTCACCCAATACTTCTGGATCAAAGTGATGAACCACTGTTTCGTCGATTTTTAAAAATTTTCGCTTAAATTCATCAGGATTCCTGTTATTGATCTCCAAATTTGTCTCCGCTGCAACCTGGCGAACACGCTTCTGATCTGCCGTCAGCATTCGTAGAATGCACCGTGCATAGAGTTTTTTGAAACCCACTTCCTGATGTAAAAACTTACATGTCTTTGCTATAGCCTTGACTGTAATTCTTTTGTCATTTAATACCATGTCATGGACTAAATTTACATTTTTTTTGGTCATCACAGTTTTGGGGGTTCCTGCACCTGGTGTATGTTGACAGGACTCTCTTACCAGTTTAAAATCCCATGACCAGTTTTTGATTACCTGGTACGAAGAGGCAGAGTCACCCAATACTTCTGGATCAAAGTGATGAACCACTGTTTCGTCGATTTTTAAAAATTTTCGCTTAAATTCATCAGGATTCCTGTTATTGATCTCCAAATTTGTCTCCGCTGCAACCTGGCGAACACGCTTCTGATCTGCCGTCAGCATTCGTAGAATGCACCGTGCATAGAGTTTTTTGAAACCCACTTCCTGATGTAAAAACTTACATGTCTTTGCTATAGCCTTGACTGTAATTCTTTTGTCATTTAATACCATGTCATGGACTAAATTTACATTTTTTTTGGTCATCACAGTTTTGGGGGTTCCTGCACCTGGTGTATGTTGACAGGACTCTCTTACCAGTTTAAAATCCCATGACCAGTTTTTGATTACCTGGTACGAAGAGGCAGAGTCACCCAATACTTCTGGATCAAAGTGATGAACCACTGTTTCGTCGATTTTTAAAAATTTTCGCTTAAATTCATCAGGATTCCTGTTATTGATCTCCAAATTTGTCTCCGCTGCAACCTGGTGAACACGCTTCTGATCTGCCGTCAGCATTCGTAGAATGCACCGTGCATAGAGTTTTTTGAAACCCACTTCCTGATGTAAAAACTTACATGTCTTTGCTATAGCCTTGACTGTAATTCTTTTGTCATTTAATACCATGTCATGGACTAAATTTACATTTTTTTTGGTCATCACAGTTTTGGGGGTTCCTGCACCTGGTGTATGTTGACAGGACTCTCTTACCAGTTTAAAATCCCATGACCAGTTTTTGATTACCTGGTACGAAGAGGCAGAGTCACCCAATACTTCTGGATCAAAGTGATGAACCACTGTTTCGTCGATTTTTAAAAATTTTCGCTTAAATTCATCAGGATTCCTGTTATTGATCTCCAAATTTGTCTCCGCTGCAACCTGGTGAACACGCTTCTGATCTGCCGTCAGCATTCGTAGAATGCACCGTGCATAGAGTTTTTTGAAACCCACTTCCTGATGTAAAAACTTACATGTCTTTGCTATAGCCTTGACTGTAATTCTTTTGTCATTTAATACCATGTCATGGACTAAATTTACATTTTTTTTGGTCATCACAGTTTTGGGGGTTCCTGCACCTGGTGTATGTTGACAGGACTCCCTTACCAGTTTAAAATCCCATGACCAGTTTTTGATTACCTGGTACGAAGAGGCAGAGTCACCCAATACTTCTGGATCAAAGTGATGAACCACTGTTTCGTCGATTTTTAAAAATTTTCGCTTAAATTCATCAGGATTCCTGTTATTGATCTCCAAATTTGTCTCCGCTGCAACCTGGCGAACACGCTTCTGATCTGCCGTCAGCATTCGTAGAATGCACCGTGCATAGAGTTTTTTGAAACCCACTTCCTGATGTAAAAACTTACATGTCTTTGCTATAGCCTTGACTGTAATTCTTTTGTCATTTAATACCATGTCATGGACTAAATTTACATTTTTTTTGGTCATCACAGTTTTGGGGGTTCCTGCACCTGGTGTATGTTGACAGGACTCCCTTACCAGTTTAAAATCCCATGACCAGTTTTTGATTACCTGGTACGAAGAGGCAGAGTCACCCAATACTTCTGGATCAAAGTGATGAACCACTGTTTCGTCGATTTTTAAAAATTTTCGCTTAAATTCATCAGGATTCCTGTTATTGATCTCCAAATTTGTCTCCGCTGCAACCTGGTGAACACGCTTCTGATCTGCCGTCAGCATTCGTAGAATGCACCGTGCATAGAGTTTTTTGAAACCCACTTCCTGATGTAAAAACTTACATGTCTTTGCTATAGCCTTGACTGTAATTCTTTTGTCATTTAATACCATGTCATGGACTAAATTTACATTTTTTTTGGTCATCACAGTTTTGGGGGTTCCTGCACCTGGTGTATGTTGACAGGACTCTCTTACCAGTTTAAAATCCCATGACCAGTTTTTGATTACCTGGTACGAAGAGGCAGAGTCACCCAATACTTCTGGATCAAAGTGATGAACCACTGTTTCGTCGATTTTTAAAAATTTTCGCTTAAATTCATCAGGATTCCTGTTATTGATCTCCAAATTTGTCTCCGCTGCAACCTGGTGAACACGCTTCTGATCTGCCGTCAGCATTCGTAGAATGCACCGTGCATAGAGTTTTTTGAAACCCACTTCCTGATGTAAAAACTTACATGTCTTTGCTATAGCCTTGACTGTAATTCTTTTGTCATTTAATACCATGTCATGGACTAAATTTACATTTTTTTTGGTCATCACAGTTTTGGGGGTTCCTGCACCTGGTGTATGTTGACAGGACTCTCTTACCAGTTTAAAATCCCATGACCAGTTTTTGATTACCTGGTACGAAGAGGCAGAGTCACCCAATACTTCTGGATCAAAGTGATGAACCACTGTTTCGTCGATTTTTAAAAATTTTCGCTTAAATTCATCAGGATTCCTGTTATTGATCTCCAAATTTGTCTCCGTGCAACCTGGCGAACACGCTTCTGGTTTGCCGTCAGCATTCGTGGAACCCAACGTGCAAAGAGTTTTTTGAGACCCAATTACTGATGTAAAAATTTTTCAACGCTTCCAACAGAAAACCTATCCACATGTCTCTGCTATATCCTTGACTGTAATTCATTTAATACCATGTCATGGACTAGTTTGAAATCTCGTGACCAGTTCTTGATTACCTGGTATAAAGGAGCAGAGTCACCCAATACTTCTACCATGTCCCTATAAAATTCTTGCGGTGATAACCCCTTTTTACAGAGGTATTTTATCGCACCTATTATCTTAATTTTGTTCATTTTTTTTTAAATCACACACATTTTGGTGGAAAAAAATTAATATTTAACACACACAAACTGATGTGCTGATGCCAATTGGCACACACCAATTTCATACTATAAGCTTTTGTCTGACATTTTATTTGCATTTGTCATTCAACGCCAAATATGTTGGGGACAACAATTCGTGAACTATCCTCGTAGTGTCAATTATTATATTTTACTCAAGCCACCCTGCTTTTATTTGGAAGCCTTTCGCAAACAAAAGATTTTATCAGCTAAAGGGTCATTTCCTACCTGCAGTGGTGCAACTATGGGTATTACCATATAAATTTGATGTGTTCCTTTTATTAGTAATTTATTTCTACCCTCATCGTTGTTAACGACTTACACACACGGAGCGATTTAATGCATTTCTGATGCTGAGAGTTTGCAGTTGGATCTTAATAACTTTCCAGATGGTGTAATATTAATTTATTAAAACTGAACTTAAATAAATGTCAAAAAATAATTTTTTTATGTAGTCATGATGCTATTGATCATATTTTTCAGAGTTAATGACACAAACTCATCAGTAACCAACAAAAATCAAAGACTTACGAGTAATATTCGACTCAAAAATGACCTTTAAACAACACATAACAGAAACATCATCTCGTGCTCGTAAAATGTTAGACTTTTTCGTTTGTTCTGCTAAGAAACTATCTTTAATGTGATGTCTATATTCGAATATAATTAGATTTTTTAAATACGTTGATACATAGAAGAATGAAAATTGATTACTTTTTTCACATATACTAGAAAAAACAGAAATAGTGACATTTTTAAGATGCCATTTTGTTGGACAAATTATGGCCAAAATGAATGCATTTAAAGAATTATGAATACAGCAAATACTTACAGCTGCGAAATTGAACTATTCAATTCATCTTTATGTTCTTTCAGGAAAGAGATAAATAGCTTCTTTATAATCCTTATCTTTTTAGTCTTTTGTATTTTTATGTTTTAGTCTTTTATACAGCCAAAACGGTCAGACCCGTCGATTTTTGATTAAAGGGGAACTTTCTTTTCCGGTATTTTTGACTTCACTACTTTCAACCCTAAGCGAGGGTTAAAATTACCTCAAATTTTTTAAATGGCATTGGGGGTCGAATAATATGTCTTTTAAATGCTCTGATAATTCTCTTTAATTTTACATTTTCTCCCAATTTTTTAAAAAAAATTACATGTTAAAATTCCAATTATTTAAGTTGCTTGCTTACTACTTAATTGATTAAATGTTCAAACTGATGACCGCCCGCTTCCATACATACATACATAAAGTCATGCCTTTTTCCCATAGGGGTAGGCAGAGACCACTTGCTACGGCTCTTGCACACATCTTTTGCTTCTTTTACTTTCATCAGTGCTCTCATACATGCTCGTCGGTTGTTGGTACTCTTGACCTGGCCTTTCTTCAAAACAATGTTGGTCTGATCGAGATATGTTCTCCGAGGTCGACCTCTACCGACTTGTCCATTCACACTCGCCTTATAAATTTGTTTCGTTAATCTTCCTTCATCTATCCTTTCTTCGTGTCCAAACCATCTAAGCATTCCTTTATCTATCTTTGTAACCACATCTTCTCTTACACCACAGCGTTCTCTTATCTCACTATTCTTTACTTTATCCAACCGAGTCACTCCGGCTATAATTCTCAGATTACTCATCTCTGCAGCATTAATCCTATTTTTATGCTTTTTTTGCCAAACCCAACATTCACTACCATACATAAGTGTAGGAACCAACACACCTCTATGCACCGCCAGACGTGCCTTTTTTTACACTGTCTGGCTATTCATAAAGTTATGCAGTGCCCCATTCATTTGTTTTCCTGCCAACACCCTTCGCTCAATGTCACTGTCATACTTTCCATCTCTAGTAAACTTTGAACCCAAGTACACAAATTCATTTACTTGTTCCACTCTTTCTCCCTCAATCGAAACTCCACAGTTTGTCATGCTTTCTTCTCTCTCAAAAACCATTACTTTCGTTTTGCTCACATTTATTTTCATCCCTTTGCTTTTCAGGGCATCATGCATAACATTAACCATCGCCTGCAACTCCTCTTTAGATAACGCTAATATGACTTGATCATCGGCGTAAAGAAGGCATTTGACGATCAAATCATTCATTTTTAATCCATACGCACTCTCTTTCAGATCTTTTAAACAATTGTCTATGTATAAGTTAAACAGCTATGGCGAAGCCACATATCCCTGACTCACACCTTTTTCAATGTTAAACCAGTCCGCTTCCATACAATAATTAAGATTTTGTTCAAAACGTTCACGCACATTCCGAAGAATTTTCGGAGTAATCTGACGGCACTCGTCAACGGTTCTTTGACGCCAATCTTCCAACGACGCTGGTTGTGTTTTATAGATTTCACTTTTTAGATGTCCCCTCAAAAGGAAATCGATAAATCTGGCGATCGTGGAGGCCATTCAATGATGTCTCTTCTGCCAATGCAATGCCGTGAAAAACTTTGGTCTAAATACTGACGAACAATCGCTACATAATGCGGAAGAGCACCGTCCTGTTGAAAATAAAAATGATCTTCGTCATACTGTGGATTAGTTTCAAATTTATCAGTCAAGGCAGGGTCAATACCGTCTGTAATTTGGCCAGTTAAATTTTCTGGTAGAAAGAAAGGACCCAACAGTCGGTCACAGCAAATACCAGTTCATTTATTTAATTTCTCCGGTTGCTGTGTATGCACCTCGTGAAAAACACTTTGGGTTTGAATCGGACCAATAGCGGCAATTGTGGTGATTAACCGTCCCGTGCAAGAAAAGACTAGGTACTAGGTACTAAATTTATAACATTGGCGTACTTAACTCAAATGAATAACATTTTTACCGTTCGTGATTGTTTGCAGATAAGTTTCACATTTAAAATCTAATTTTTCAATAAATAATGGGCGGAATTTGAAAATTTACCAACTGTTATGAAGAGAATTGTAAAAGCTTTTGAAATACATCTTATTCGACGCCCAATGTCATTTAAAAATGTTGGGGTAATTCTTACCCTCGCTTGTGGTTGAAAGTAATGGAGTTAAAAATACCGGAAAAGAGTGTCCCCCTTTTAATAAAAAATCGGCGGGTCTGAGCGTTTTTCTAAAATTTTTACGAGGTTCCTGCAAATGGCTCTGTTTCGATTTCGCTTGGCCACCCTGTATGTACGTGCTTTGTATTTTTATATTTTCTCTTTATAAAATTTTATGATTGGCTTGTCCGTTAATAAAAATAAATAAATTGTAGTGGTTTTTTATGGGCGGGTTGACATGACTGCGTCTTAGAAGGTAGGAACAAACATTGAATGACAGCAATTTTTCATGCACCATCAATTTTTCAAATTGCAACCTTACATCATCTGCGAACCGCTTCATTTTACGACTTCTACAATTTATAGGCTCCGACGCTGGTGATTTAAGTTTGCATAATTAACGTTATAGCGAACTGATGTATATATTTTTTTGGTTTTGCAATGCAGATTCGAACTGAAGCAATCAATAGAAAGTAAATATAAAATGAAGGGGCCGCCGCTCACCGCTATTCGTAATTAAATTTGATAAATAACTTTATCTTTTTCTGTATTTCTTTTAGAATTACGTTAGGACCAATTTAATGACATTTAATGAGATAGTTTTTTATTCCATAGAAGTCGACGGTTACAATTATTATCGAGGTAATTTAATAATTCCTCAAATAATAAAGTGTATAATTTTTCTCGTTAAAAAACACCACATTACTTTATTTTTCATATAATATGGTCACAAACCCTTTATATAAAAATATTTAAAACTATATAAGGTGTCCAGAAAAGTAGAGCATGAAGTTCCGGTTTTTAAATAAAACATACTGTATTTTAGATGTTTGTTGGATTCTTAATGTGAATAAAAAACGTTTTCATCATTGGTCTTATAAGCATTGCTCGGAGTGCGCAATATCTGCATCTAAAGTTAGGCCATAAAATAAAGTTAGGGAGAAAACCAAACGATGGAGATTGCAAGAAGGGTGCGCCTCACCTGGGCAAAGTATGGTAACCTCTCTCATATCCTAAGAAATACTAGAACTTCAATTAATCTAAAGCGGAAGGTGTTCGAGAGCTGCATTCTACCATTCATGACGTATGGCCTTAAGACTATGACCTTCACACAAAAAAGTGCCTATCGCCTGAGGTGTGTTAGAGAGCTATCGAACGCTGGATATTAGCCTTAGGGATAGAATAAGGAACGATGACATTAGGAGAAGGGCGGGAGTCACAGGCGTCATGGAAACGGTGGCAAGAAATAAGTGATTTAAAAAATAATAAAACAAACTGTGGCAAAAGGTCCTGAACCAATGCCATCCCCTTCTCCAACAAAAAAAAATAAGTGGAGATGGGCTTTACATTTGGCGAGGAACGATGTGAATTGGACAAAGGCCATCCTCCAATAGCGACCTAGGGAAACAAAAAGAAGTGTTGGGTGACCCCAGACAAGGTGAAGGGACGACATCCAGGGACCCGCTGGAAAAAACTGGATCCAAACCGCCCAAGATCGACTCCACTGGAGACAATTGTAAGAGGCCTACGTTCAGGAGGGAACGAAGATGGGCTAATAAGAAGAAGAAGAAGAAAGCTAATAACATTATATAACATTTCATTACATTCTTGTGGTTGAGCCATTGTTATAGACAGCTATGTCACCTAGATCTTATGATCCTCTGTGACTACCGCTGTGTCTTCAGGACATCATAATTTCAGTTCGCTGGTTTTAGCAAACCGCAGGATTTCTGTTGGCCCTGTCTCATTTAGATCACTTGGATCCATTATCATGCGGCCCCAGGTTTGGTACCTGTACACCGCTAGCATCGGACAGCAACACAGAATGTGTATGCTGCTCTCTTCCTCTTCGCCGCATAGTCGGCAGTTTTTCTCAGCCGCCAGCTTAAGTTTGAAGAGGTGCGATGTGGCCAGTGAGCAGGCTAAGCGAGCTGCTTAGCCTACTTCGGTTCATCGTCCAGAATGCGTCTGCCCTCTTCTGGAGAGGTTTTTTCATCAGCTGTCTTAATGTTGTGCAACCAGTATTTGCATTCCACTGAGAGATATGTACTTGCTCAAGAATTATTTTTAATTCATTTAATTCGCTTCGGCAATTGGCAATCCGACCAACTGGCTTCTTGGTTCCACCAGGGTCCTATTTCTTGCCATTTCATCGGTGGTAACCAGTCTACTGTACCGTCTTTTTAACCTTTGTTGGAAAAGTGGTAGCGTACCAGACGACTGGTGCAAGGCCGTTATCGTGTCGCTTTACAAGGGAAAAGGTTCGCAGCAGGACTGTAAGAACTACCGAGGTATTAGTTTACTCAGCATATTCGGCAAACTGTATGCAAAGATATTGATTAAAACAGTGACGAATGAAACTAAGAAGATTATATGGGATGTACAAGCAGGATTTAGATTTAGAAGATTTAGAAGTCAGAAGGTCTATTGCGCTTTTATAGACTTTAAAAAAGCCTATGACAGAGTGGTGAGGAGTAAATTGTGGTCGACATTGTCTATGTATGGGGTAAGCAATAGTTTAATACGAGCAGTAAAATTATGCAGATTCTTTGTGCGGTTCAAACTTACTACATGTATATAAAAAGAGACTACAAAAATTACAAAACACTTGCATACGACTCATTCTTCTCATGCGTATCCATTACTGAATGTTTGCGACCACCGGATACCATGCGTGCGTTCAATTTCACAATATCATTGTGAATCAAAAACCCAGCTACCTGCATGACAAAATCAAATATAGAACTGATCATCATTTAAACTTGAATATTTAGAAACCTGCTCTCCGTACCAACCCACAGTCTATCGTAGCTCTTTCTCATACAATGTTGCATGGCTCCTCAGCCGGTTACCCAACAATCTGTAAATGGTATCCGCAGGCAGGTTTAGGAAACTCTTATTTGATTTAAAACGAACTTGTAAACCTTGCAGACTAGTTACTGCTTCTCGAGTTACCTTGTATATTCTTAATGGTTATAATATTTTCTTCATATAAAAATTATGTATTCAGAAATGAATTAAACCTTTTGATAGGTACAAGTGTATAACTCTGTCTAAAATTATTGAAGGTACTGTGAACTTAATACCTATCAATAAATCATTTTATTATAACAACATAAGTAAGATTTTTATAGTGTGAATCAATTCTATAAAATAGATTAAGTAATAAAACAATAATTTTAATAATAAACCCGTCATTTTTAATGATTAAGCAAAAAAAATTCAAGTATCCATGTTATCGCGTATCAAAAAAGATATAATTCAAATAATAAATATATGCATTGCGCATAAAAAGCATTTATTTGAACATTTGCCAAAAAAAAACTGGGTCTTTAACTTTTCAAACTTTAAATAAATTTGTTTAATGTTATCTTTTATTAAGTTTTTACCTACTTGGCAATAACTCACTCCATGCCAATCGTTGACTCACCCTATACAACAACATCGAAGTAAATATCCATTTATTTGATCAACGCCGCGACGTTAATCACTCTGGAACAGTGTCCACCAACGTGGGACACACGCCCTACTGAGAGGACATTTATTTGTTTGGGAGAGTTATTCGAAATTGTATTTTTCCAGAGTCTTGATTGACACTGCATCTAACTTAATTGGAACTGAACAAAACATCTTTTTGAAGCGAACATCAAAGATCTACGATTAGTTACTCATCCCGATCTTACAAATGTCTTTTAAAGCTTCAAAATTGAAGTTCTTAAATGATTGTTAAATTATTTAACGCAAACACAGCTTCTTCACGGCTTAATGTTCATGTAATAAACCATGTCTTTTGGTTGAATTATTGTATAGAGATACCTCCATCTTAGGATTTATTACATTACAATCTTAGAATATTATCTGATCACGCGCAAAATCGATGTTTTATAGCACTGCAACCATCAAACAACAATTGAATTCAATAAAACAGTGATATTCAATGGATTTTGATGGTGCTTCAACACCATATAGTTAGAGGCAAGAGTTGCCGAGAAAAAAAATGTTCAACTCATTTAAATAAACAAATAGTATCCTTATGTCAAACTACGTTTACCGTCTAAAATGTCAAACTTTCCTGTGCCAGTTAACAAGCTGCAACAGTGTTTCAGTTCCGTAATAAATAGCAACCCATGTATCAAGTCATACCTCATTTAAGAGGACTTGTAAATCTCTATTTATTCATATTGTTTTGCCTTTGATACCAGCCGTTGAAAATTCGTGATTTAAACCCCCCTTAGTATGGCCCAAACGCCGACAATCCGCCAGCCGCAAAACACGTGCTATTAGCAAACTCCTATATAGCAATCAGCTATACGCTGTGTGCAAAACGACCGTTGCGCCGTGGCCCAATAAAAACGCGGACTTTAGCGCCAAAGAAGGGCGAAGCCGCACTTGACCGGTTTATGCTCTCTCTTGCGTCTAGACTCCCGAGCTATAAACACCTCTGGCTTCTGACTCACCGAGCGAAGGATATTGCGCTCGGAACCCCACGTGTTGAAATGTACACGTAAATTAAATCCGATTATGGATTATATTCAGTTCAAGTCGACAACCAGTGAAAAGATTCTAATTATTACGAAACCGAAATTGTACAATTAATCATGTTTTGGTGGGAGACAAAATGGCGTCTCCATGTATCAAGTTCAATTTTCTATAAATGACAATTATATAGTGTTTTATTTCAATGAAAACGAATTCGCGTGTAAAAAATCAAGATTACCACGGCGATGACCCACACAAACCCTCGGCAACTTGCAGTACGTAAAAACAATTGAATCAGCGACCCTATCAGCTATCAAAGTACTTCACTATCATCTTTGAAGCAGACGGCGAGATCTTTAGAGAAGCGGACGGCACCATGTCTTAGCCGCACTCCACTTCACTTCTCCTCCTCAACTATTTTCTCGCCCCGTTGCGACACCACCCTTTCATTGTATTTAATCGTTGCTTAAAATTGGCTCTCTTTAAACGTTTCTTATGCCCCCGTATTTTGTTGACATTTTAAATAGTCACTGTAATGGTGACAAAAACAAAAACAATAATGACAATTAAAAAAGTCATAATGATAATTACAATAACAGGATTCAGTTTTGTGGGGCATATGAAAAGCTTAAAGAATGCCAATTTTAAACAACGAATAAATAACAATGAAAGGGTGGTATCAAGGGCAAAAAAATATGATAGAATAGAGATTTAGCAGACCTTTTAAATGAGGTATGACTTGATACCTAACGCAATTTAAAAAAATGTAAGTGGAATCTCCAGTAGGGAGGGGGTTAATCTGAAGTTTATGACATTAGCTCTAAAAAGTGTCCCTCTCAAGTTAAAAGTTGACGTGTTTCGGCATTTCATTCTAATATGTCTCATTTCTGAAATATTAATGGTGGGTCCATTTTAAATAAACACAGTGTATAGAGAACATGTTTTTTACTGATCACTGTCCATAAAAAATATCGAAAATTGCTACTACCCTTGCTTGAAACTATAAAAAGCTATAAAACTATGAAATAAAATTATACTGCACTTAGTATATGCGAATTTAAATTTAAGTCCATGATCTCGATATTATAATTGTTAAAAAAGGTTTAAATAAATCTGAACATTCACACAATAGAGTTTAAATTAAATCCATCTCATTCATCTGGTGAATATCATGATAATCCAACCAACCAGACCGTGACATAAATTTTTACGTAAAAGTTTCATATTGTTACGATTCTATTGAATCCGTCTCTGTCAACCGACGGCGCCGACCGAATCTAGGGTGAATATTTAATGAGCATAGAAGACAATTGATAATTCGATAAATTACTGGACCCTTCTCGTGGTTATTCGTACAGGTATAAAAAAGGGACAGCGGGCGGACAGGGGCAGTATTAGTAAGAAAAGTGTTTATGATTTAAGAGATGTAAATAGTTACAAAAAAGTTGTAAAAGTTATATATCTAAGTAAATATCCAAGTGATTTATAAAAGTAAAATTTATTGTATTGGAATAAACATTGTTTTGTTACTGTATCGCCGAACCCACGGAAGAACTAAAAGTCTTAACAATATTAATAAATTCATCTACCAGTATCATGATATAAATATCAAATTTATTTAACCATTGTTAAAAAATGTACATAATGAAAATAAATTAGAAAAGTTAACTAGCAAAATAATTATTTAACTTTTATGCAAAGCCTAGTCTAAGATAATCACTAATTAACAAAAAACATTACAAAAATATACCGACAATGAATGATCCAATAACGTCATTGTTTTAATACTACTGAGCTATTGTGTTATTTCTAACAAGTCATGTTAATTGTACTCGATTAATAGTGACGCTTGTATAAATTTATTTACTTACAAAACGCTTTTAACTCTCTGGTTTTTAGAAAATATTAAGGATTGCTGTTTAAACGCTAATTAAAAAATTACACTTACAAATGCTAAAGTAATTTAACTACACACAACGTCAAAAGTCTTGGACCCCCTATATATCAAATAATTCGATTTCTTACTGTGGGTAAACAATTACGTGTATTTAAGAACCAAAAAAGACACTAAAAAGATGTCGATAATGAGTCCTTGCTTTATTATCAATGTTTTTGCAAAATATTGGCAGTGATAGCAAATTCAGCAAATTTTTTTTCCTAATTTAATGTCGCTGGCAGGGCGAAACGGCCAGATGTTTTGCATTGTTTTTTTATCACTCATAAGTAGGTAATATTCACATTTATAATCATACATACATACATACATAAGGTCACGCCTTTTTCCCATAGGGGTAGGCAGAGACCACTTCCTTCCACTTGCTACGGTTTTTACACACATCTTTTGTTTCCTCTACTTTCATCAGTGCTCTCATACATGCTCGTCGGTTGTTGGTACTTTTGACCTGGCCTTTCTTTAAAACAATGTTGATCTGATCGAGATATGTTCTCCGAGGTCGACCTCTACCGACTTGTCCATTCACACTCGCCTTATAAATTTTTTTCGTCAATCTTCCTTCATCCATCCTTTCTACGTGTCCAAACCATCTAAGCATTCCTTTATCTATCTTTGTAACTACATCTTCTTTTACACCACAGCGTTCTCTTATCTCACTATTCTTTACCTTATCCAACCGAGTCACTCCGGCTATACTTCTCAGACTACTCATCTCCGCAGCATTAATCCTATTTTTATGCTTGTTCTGCCAAACCCAACATTCACTACCATACACAAGTGTAGGAACCAACACACCTTTAAGCACAGCCAGACGTGCCTTTTTTGACACTTTCTGGCTATTCATAAAGCTATGCAGTGCCCCATTCATTTATTTTCCTGCCAACACCCTTCGCTCAATGTCACTATCATACTTTTTATCTCTAGTAAACTTTGAACCCAAGTACACACAAATTCATTTACTTGTTTCACTCTTTCTCCCTCAATTGAAACTCCACAGTTTGTCAAGCTTTCTTCACTCTCAAAAACCATTACTTTCGTTTTGCTCACATTTATTTTCATCCCTTTGATTTTTAGGACATCATGCATAACATTCCTGTCTCATACCTTTTTCGATGTTAAACCAGTCCGTGCAAGCTTCGTTTATCCTAACACAAGTAGTGGAATCCTCGTAAAATGATTTCAGTGCTCGTATTAAACTACCACACACCCCATACATAGACAATGTAGACCACAATTCACTCCTCACCACTCTGTCATAGGCCTTTTCCAAGTCAATAAAGGCGCAATAGACCTTCTGACTTCTAGCCAAGAATTTTTCGACTATACCTCGTAATAAAAAGACCTGATCCATACATCTCCTTCCTCTTCTAAATCCTGCTTGCACATCCCATATCATCTTCTTAGTTTCATTCTTTACTCTTTTAATGAATAATCAATACAATTATTATACATGATTAAGGTGTTAGTATTTTTCTGACTAAATAATTGATAAAATATTAAGTGTTATTCTCTTTTTTATATATATTTATATTATATATATATTTTTTTAATTATATTTTTTTATGTCAGATTTACAAGCTTCAATTGCTGGGTAGCTCCGCTACTCACAAAGGTATGTTAGTACTTTTTACATAATAATATATAATATTATAAATACTGTTATCCTCCAGAGTCCAGAGTGTTTAAAGGACATTCTAATATAACATGTTGTAAATCAGCAGTTTCATCACAAATGCATAAATCACTATTTACTAAACCTATTTTAAATATATAAGCTGGGTATAAGGCATGATTAGAGCGTATTCGGCTGATAGTTCCAATAAGATGTCTGTTTTGACTTTCCATAAACCATGGTTTTTTTCGAATCCTTGGTTGAATGCTTTTATAGAACTTCCCTGTGCTCCCCTCGGAATATCTTGCCTGCCATTTTTTGTAAAGTTTTTTTTAATGTATTAATAAAATTAGCTACAGGTATTTTAGATTTTAAAAATGCTTCCTTAGCGAAAGAGTCCACTTTTTTATTGTCCTGAATTCCAGAATAGGCTTTTATCCAACACAAATTTAGCAAATTGAGTAGTGTATTTTTTCGTTTCATTTTTGTAATTATAATGAGAGGTCGTAAGTTCTGCGTTTAATCGAACAAGAATATAACTGCTTTACACGATGCAGGGAACTCTAATCATCAGATATCGGAAATCTTGGGCATTCCCAGATCATCTGTTGTGCAAATAGTACACAGATATCAAGAATTTGATACAGTGGAAAACGAACCGCGTAGTGGACGTCCTCGAGTGTTTAGCGAAAGAGAGGATCGACCAGGTCGTCAACAGCGTCTTAATTTTCCTCGCGAAGTTGCTTCCTATCAAGGAGGTACCGAAATGTTTTGGGGAAAATAATGTACCCAATTACCCCATTAATTCGCATTCCACAGAATATGACCAGCCAAATTTTTACGCCTCATACGTAACGAATAAGGTGAAAATTTTGTGTTTACGGACGACAACGCCCAACCGCATCGCGCAAGAAGGATTCAGGATACACTTGAAGCAGGACATATCAGTAGATTGAATTGGCAAGCCCATTCGCCTGATATGAATCCCATGTGGAATTACTTTGCTAAAGCCATTCACGATCGAATCAACCTACCTCAGACTGCAGATGAGTTAGTCGTAGCAGCTGTAGAGGAATGGAACAATATTTCACAAGACACTATCGACCGCTTAGTTATTTCAATGCACAGACGTGTTAATATGTTATTCCAACGCGGAGGTCATACCGAATATTAGTCAGTGTACAACATGTTTAATTACTTTTTTTAATTTAATAAATTTTATCAATGAATTCACACATTTTTAATTTTCCAATAATCCCAGTTCATGGAAAATACTACCTTTACAAAAAACAGATTCAGGAAACAATATACTTTTATAAATATATTTTGTTTTCCTAACAAAACATTTCTTTAACAAGGCTGAGTGGGGTCCGAGACTTTTGACGTTGTGTGTATTTTACATGTTTGCATTTAATATATAAAAGACATTATAAAAAAAGGTGTGTGTACTTATGTACGCTCTTTAAAAGTTACACTTCTTTGGCGTCAGTAAAAAAAATAGGAATTTCATTTAATATTATGAGATTTTAGTAAAAAAATAAATGTTATAGTTGCAAGTTTTTTAATAATTTACAATTGATAATTGTAAATAAATGAATTAAAATTGATAATTGGAAAAATATTTTGATCATGTACTGAAATTTTTTTTAATTACTCATTAAAAATAATTTAAATTATTACTAATTATTAATTGAAAATAAATGTTACGTACAAAATATTCAATTATTATTATTTAAATCGGTGATTACTTTTCAACTCTGATTTTAATTAGGAGAATTAAAAAACTTAATGATTGTAGTACAACTTTATCTTCGAATTGCGAATTGCACAAGACCAGATATTTGTTATGGTGTCAATCTTCTTGGTCGCTACAGTTCTAACCCTGGATGGAATCATTGGATCGCCGCCAAGCACATACTGCGTTACTTGAAAGGGACGTCCTCAATGAAATTGACATATCGTAAGGATGAGAATATTTACATTAACGGATTCTCCGACGCCGATCATGCTACAAATCATGATGACCGGAAATCAGTCACTGGTTTTGTCTTTGTAGCTTCAGGAGGAGCCATATCTTGGTGTTCTAAGTAGCAACTAACAGTCTCAATTTCTTCGTGTGAAGCAGAGTACATTTCTCTGTCATCGGCTATGCAAGAGGCTATTTGGTGGCGAGGTTTTACTAAAGAATTGGGACTTGACTCTCAATTGATGATGCACTGTGATAACCAGAGTGAAATTTCTATCGCAAGTAACTGCGGATTCAATCCGAAGACGAAACACATCGATATTCGCTACCATTTTGTACAAGACATACTGGCACAAGGAGAAATTCTATTGGATTACATCAAAACCGAGAACCAAACAGCCGATATTCTCACAAAGGCTTTAGGAAAATCCAATTTGAGAAATTTCGAGTCCAGCTAGGTCTGAAGTCACATGGTTGAGGAGGAGTGTTGAGATGACAACCACGATGACATTATTGTTATTATTATATTTATTATCTATCAGAATAAACATTGCTTTTCTTTTGGTTCAGACTAGCTTATATCAGTTTAATAGAAGATGATGATGAGTGTCCCGTTATCTTTATAAGCTGTTGGTCAGTTACTCCTGCTTTGGCTAGCACGGTTTGAATGATCGGTAATTTTATTATTTGTGATGTCGAGTCCAATTTTAGTTGCAGAATGTTTGGTCCAAGTAGAAATCGTATTAATACCCATTGAAACATTGTTGTACCAACTTTTAGAATTTCCATTTTTCAAAAGGGATTTTGAGTTAAAAAAAGTCGTTCAGATGTTATGTTTTCATTTCTTTTTTGTTATCCATTTGCTATCTGCCAATTTTTTCGATCCACCCTGTGCCGTCTTTAAAAATATTGAATTTTATTCAAATCTCCCTGTTGAAGTTCCATCTTGATTTTTTCTTCTTTAAAATGGTAAATTTTACAGTTTACAGCTTCTTCTCTAATTCATAAAAAGCTATATAAAATAATATTTGTTGTTATCCCTCTGGTTTGTCTAAATTCCACGATTTTGCCATTTTTAGTATATCTTTCTTGTTCAAAACTACAGCACATACTTTCCTACTGCAGGAGGTCGACTATCTTGGCTGATTCCACCCCAAACCATCAATCCTCTGGTAAAGGCAAACTCGCCTTTCACTTTTTCGACGACTGACTCTTCTACGATCATCATGGGCCCACAGGCAAAATCGAGATTCATCTGAAAACATGACTGTATAATGTATATAATTCTTTATCCTAATTTGCTTTTAGCCTAAGTGCACGATGATTAATAGCTGAAGGGATTATTAATCTTGGGCGATATGAAACAAGCCCATGGAAAAAATACGGTGATTTATTGAACGCATTGTGATTCTATGGCCTATCTCTCTTAAACAAAATTTTCCTTTTGATGTAGAAGTACTTTACCGATCCCTAAAGGTAAGCAATCTCAATCTGCTGACTTCTCGATCTGTTGTTATTCTAGCTCATCCAGAGACTCCTCTGCGATGTTTACTACCATCTTCTGATCAGCGCCTCTAATATTTCTTTGCATCCGTCTCTCGATTTCGCGAAAGCTAATCCCAATGATACGACCACTTTTAAAATCACTTGAGTGATATAATTTTCCCGTCTTCGAACTCTTGACTTTTTAACACTTCATACAGGGTGATTCTTTGGGAATTCCAATTAGACGTTTTATTTAACTATAACTTACTTTGTTAAATAAAACACCCTGTATATTATTACGTATTTCGATAAAGTTACTCATGGGGATTCTCCTAATATAGGGTTTTGCTACCTTACACTGAGTGTTTTACGAGATCTGATCATTTTTGTGACACCCTGTATCATTATAATTAATGTAAATTTAAACCTTTTTTGCATTATGTTTTTCTCTCGCCTTTGTTTTTTTACTCTCGAGAGAGTATGGTGACATCATGTCTTAATTGCTCGGATCGTAGTTCTCTATCCTTCTCTATCTTGAGCTGCAAGAGAAGCTTCTTGCAGACCTTCCTTCTGGTTGTTTTTCTAGTATTGTGTATTTTTACTAAACTTGGTCATTTTGTTAATAAAATGATTATTATTGTACAGGGTGGTCCAAAACGCATATTTAAAGATTTCTCAGCTTTCTTAAATGGATCACCCTGTATTTTATAACGTTGTTAGACAGATATGTTACTGCTCTTTAAGTTTCGTTAACAACTTCCTGTACCTAAATTAAACCATTATTAAGATATTCAACTTTTAACCCAAGTATAGATTATAAGTTTGTATTATGTTATTGTAGAGTGCCATAGTAAACAAAAATATTGCTATAATTTTAGTTGATAGTTGATAGCATCAACGGGGAAACGTTTTTGAGTATTTACTTTAAAGTTTTAATTAAATATTTTTCATTGTGTTTTTTAACGAAACTTAAAGAGCAGTGAATGTTTTGCCTACCAACGTTAAAAAATACAGGGTTATCTATTTAAGAAAGTTGAGAAATCTTTAAATATGCGTTTTAAATCACCCAGTACAATAATATCATTTTATTAACAAAATGACCAAGTTTAGTAAAAATACATAATACTAGAAAAACATCATTAAAAAAAAGTTTAAATTTACAATAACTATAATGATACAGGGTGTCAAATCCGACACTTTTTCGTGATAAAAATGGTCATATCTCGTAAAACACTAAACAGTATAAGGTAGCAAAACTCTATATTGGGAGAATCCCCAGGAGTAGCTTAATTGAAATACGTAATAATATATACAGTCAACTTACGGTATAATCGGAAGTAGTTGGAAACTCTAAAAATTTTAGATCAATTCGGCATATCCGAAAACCTTTCATCTCAAATTTCAGATTTTATTTATCCCAAGTTTTTCTAAAACATTTAATTGGAACTCCCAAAGAATCACCCTGTATTACAACTGATAAAATTGTTTCAATTTAATAGTGATTACAAACCGATTAAAAATAGAGAATAAAATTCCAACATTTTGTTGCAGGGACTCATCTTAAAACAAGATAAAGACTTCATTTACTGAATTTGTTAGCTTTAAATTCTTTTAGTAGCTTAATCATGCATGAAGAATTTGGTCGCATTTTGACGTGCCTAGAACGATCATAGGGCGCAATTTGTTTAGCAAAGCCAAATATCTTGATTTAAGTAACTATGACGCTTTTACAATATGAAGAGACCTTGGTTTTTTAGTTTTTTGGTCGCATAAAAACAGTATAGATTGTAAATTCGAGCACTGAAATCACTACGAGGATTTCACTGCTTCTGTCAGGATAAGCGGAGCTTACACGGACTGGTTTAACATCGAAAAAGGTTTGAGACAGGGATGTGTGGCTTCGCCATGGCTGTTTAACTTTTACATAGACGATTGTTTAAAAGTTTTGAAAGAAAATGTGTATGGATTGAAAATTATAATTTGATCGTAAAATGCCTTCTTTACGCCGATGATCATATTAGCTTAATCTAAAGTGGAGTCTCAGGCGATGGTTAATGTTATGCATGATGCCCTGAAAATCGAAGGGATGAAAATAAATGTAAGCAAAACAAAACTAATGGTTTTTGAAAGAAGCATGACAAACTTTAAGGTTGTGGTTAAATGAGAAAGAGTGGAACAAGTAAATGAGTTTGTATACTTTAGTTCAAAGTTTACGAGAGATGAAAAGTATGACAGTGACATTGAGCGAAGGGTGTTGGCAGAAAAACAAATGAATGGGGCACTGTATAGCTTTATGAATAGCCAGAAAGTGTCAAAAAGGCTCGTCTGGCAGTGCATAGAGGAGTGCTGGTTCCTACACATATGTATGGTAGTGAATGTTGGGTTTGGCAGAAAAGCATAAAATGAGGATTAATGCTGCGAAGATGAGTATTCTGAGAAGTTTAGCCGGAGTGACTCGGTTGGATAAAGTGATGAATAGTGAGATAAGTGAACGCTGTGGTGTGAAAGAAGATGTGGTTACATAGATAGATACAGAAATGCTTAGATATTTTGGACACGTAGAAAGGATGGATGAAGGAAGATTGCCAAAACAAGGTTAACCTCGGCGAACATATCTCGATCAGATCAACATTGTTTTGAAGAAAGGCCAGGTCAAGAGTACCAACAACCGACGAGCATGTATGAGAGCCATGATTAAAGTAGAAGAAGCAAAAGATGTGTGTAACAACCGAATTAAGTGGAAGGAAGTGGTTTCTGCCTAACCTTAATTGAAAAAGGTGTGACTATATGTATGTAAGTATGTAAAGGAAAATATTTGGAGAAACAATGTAGTACTTTTTTACTCCGAATATCATTGTCCTCTTTCATCTGGAAACTTTAGTACCAGCCCTCGTATAAAAATATGGGATCTATTACATTCGAAATTTTATCTTTTCATTCTTTTGGGGATGAATTTTGCTTGTGTGTAAAAATTGGGTAAAATTTGTCCGCTCTGGTAGATATTAATGCTACGGTTAATCTTATTTATTAACTTTTTGTTATTTAAGAAGTGCAAAACAAGTTTAATAAAATTTTAAATCTTAAAAGACAATTTTAAACAATAATAAGCTTTGTTTTATCAACTAATTGAACTTATTTAAAAAATAAATGTTTTATTAAATGCGTTCTGGTTTCTTTCTTACGGAACAAGATTAAAATATTTATCACAACAACCGTAATTATTTCAGAATTACCACGCTTCACAAACTAAAAAATTATAGCATATATGCTCTGGTAAACTGTTACACATGTGCACATTTTATTGATACACGTTTCCAATTTTAACAATAACGATGCGAGGAAATTTTCTTCGCTGACCTATATTTTAAAATTAATGGGTCAACAACCAGAAATCGGGAGCGAAACTACGAGAGACCTCTTCAGATCTTATAGTCCATGCAATAATCTGTAAAAAAGAATTGTAGCAATAAGTATATTTTGGCTCCTACGTACTTTTTTAATTAATAGATCTTACGTAAAAGCAATGCACATCCTTTACCATAGGAACATTACATTTTTGCGGTTGGGCCATTGTCCTATGTCACCTAGATATTTGATCCTTTGTGACTACCGCTGTGTCTTCAGGGCATCAGAATTCCAGTCTGCTGCTTTTGGCAAACTGTAGTATTTCTGTTGGCACTGTCTTATTTAGATCACTTGGATCCATTATCATGCGGCCCCAGGTTTGGTACTTGTACACCGCTAGCATCGGACAGCAACACAGAATGTGTATCCTGCTCTCTTTCTCTTCGCCGCATAGTCGGCAGTTTTTCTCAGCCGCCAGCTTAGGTTTGAAGAGGTGCGATGTGGCCAGTGAGCAGGCTAAGCGTGCTGCTTAGCCTACTCCGGTTCATCATCCAGAGTGCGTCTTCCCTCTTCTGGAGAGGTTTTTTTATCAGCTATATTGGTGTTCTGCAGCCAGTATTTGCATTTAACTGAGCGATATGCTCTTGCTTAGCGATTATTTTCAATTCATGGTTCGCTTCGGCAATTGGCAATCCGACCAACTGGCTTCTTAGTTCCACCAGTGCCCCATTTCTTGCCATATCGGCTACCTCGTTGCCTACACCACCGATGATGTTGTGGTGCAACTCACGAGGGCCCCAATGACCACGCGACTGTCAGTGAGAATATCAATCTCACTGTTGGTCACTCTGTTTTCTTTCAGATGCGTGGCACACCTGAGTATGGCATAGACCTTGGTCTGGAAGACCGAGGCGTATTTCCCCGGGAGTATGCTTTCACTGTGGTTACAAAATGCTCCAAACACACCTGCCACGTAGCGTCAATGGTACCCTGTTCCGTCAGTGTACCCTGGTTGGTATTTTTGTATTATATTTCTTTCCTATCAAGGACTTTTTCGGAAAAGGAAAAGGAAAAAGGCCCTAAATTTGAAATCTACTTCCGTAGGAAATATTAAATTTGTTCTTTATTTGGTAAAATTGGAAGATTATAAAATTACTGTAAAGCGTCTAATTTATTACAGAGCCTGCTGTTAATTTAGAAAATTTGAAGAATTTAGGGTACTGTCATTTGAATTGGATTTTCTGTGACAAAAATTAAACACCTACGTTGGTATCTTGGAGTCCTAAACTTGAAATCTTCTTCTATAGGAAGCATTACAATAGCTCCTTATTCGGTCGAGTTAAAAGATTTAAAACTTTTGCAAAGCGTCTGATTTATAACGGAGTTTGATGCAGATTTAAGGGATTAGAAGAATTTGTGACACTGTCATCTGAATTGAATTGTCTGTGACAAAAATTAAACACCTGCGTGAAGTAAAATTATAATCAATTCCCAATCTGTTCCCACATTTACATTATTTATTTCGTTGCTGATTGTTTTTTTCATTAATGATATTTAATTCGTAGTAATTTAAAAAAAAAGTAATTATCAATAATTCCATTGTTTTTTACCAATCAATAATAACTCATCAATTAATATGTTTACGAAATAATTATTAGGTAATAATAAATAGGTAAGTAGCATTGTTTAAATTGTTATATAACATTAAATAACTAGAAGTTTGTTTGCTTTCTAGTCTAATTCACCGCCTAAGGTTAATATGATTTTAGCAAAAGACCATCTTCTGCGCGTTCTTGATGTCTTTTTTATACAATTACATTATTACCTTAGTAACAATGGATCTTTTTAATGTTATATTATTTTAAATGAATTTTCACAATTTTTTTTTAATTATTTTTGTAAGATTATTTAATAATTCTGACTGAACCTTATTTGTTAGTTAATTTTAAGCAAATCACCAGAAATTATAGACTATTAATAATCAAATTTGAAATGTCTTTCTTGACTTCCAAAACTAACCTGAAATTACGCCATAACCATGCTATTCATCCATACATACGTATAGTCACGCCTTTTTTCCGTAGTGGTAGTCAGAGACCACTTCTTTTCACTTGCTACAGTTGGCCTGTCTTCAAAACAATGTCGATCTGATCGAGATATACTGTATAAATCTGTTTCGTCAATATTCCTTTATCCATCCTTTCTACGTGTCCAAACCATCTTAGCATTCCTTTATTTATCTTTGTAACCATGTCTTCTTTTACACCTCAGCGTTCCCTTATCTCACTATTCCTCACTTTATCCAACCGAGTCACTCTGGCTATACTTCTCAGAATACTTTTCTCTGCAGCATTAAGCCTATTTTCATGCTTTTTTTGTCAAACCTAATATTCACTACCATACATAAGTGTAGGAACCTGCACTTCTTTATGCACAGCCTGTCGTGCCTTTTTTGACACGTTCTGGCTGTTCATAAAGCTATGCAGTGCCCCATTTATTTGTTTTCCTGCCAACAACCTTCGCTCAGTGTCACTGTCATACTTTTCGTCTCTCGTAAACTTTAAACCCAAGTATACAAACTCATTTACTTGTTCCACTCTTTCTCACTTGATCAGCACCTTGCAGTTTGTCATGCTTTTATCTCTTTCAAAAACTATTACTTTCGTTTTGCTTACATTTATTTTCATTCCTTTGATTTTCAGGGCATCATGCATAACATTAACTATCGCCTGAAATTCCGCTTCAGATGACACTAATAGGCGTTAAGAAGGCATTTGACGATCAAATCATTCATTTTTAATCCGTACGCACTCTTTTCTAAATCTCTTAAAAAATCGTAATGTATAAGTTAAACAGCCATGGCTCCGTTTATCCTGACACAAGCAGTGGAATCCTTTTAAACTTTTTAAATCTTTCTTAATTCTTATATTTCCAGATTTTTCTAGAAATTGCTTACATCTAATTGGTGTCTCTGTGAGACTTCACTAGAGTGCCACTTGTTTACAATTTTACTAACTGAATTTTGTCAGGCAGGATCGCAGATTAATCCTTTAGGTCCGAAAAAATTGGTTTCTTTGTAACTAAACATACAAACTAATAAATTCACTTAAGTAATTAACTGGTCCAAACCAAGCTGCAATGATTGATTTTTTATCGAGTACCTTCTACTATATCTACTGATAGTGGATTAATTTTACCGTTTATTTGCTTTCTTTTTTAACGTTTTTTATCTTTTACTTAACTGATTTAAAAGGCAAGTCATCGACCACACCAACAAAAAATTAAATACCCTTTTGTGAAGTAAAAAATTAAAAATCATTGAGCCGTATATCCAAGTGATTCCGCAACCAACCCAAACAGACAGTCACATCCTTGGGTACCTTTGAATATTATTAAGTATTCTCTTGCTTTATGGTGCGTAATGCAATTGTTCTACTCCAATAACACCCAGCAGCGATTGTATGCCCAGAATTAAATGTTTTAATAACAAAAAAATACAATGGAAATATATCCCCATCTAAATAAAATATACTGCCTAAAATAATATTTAGGATAAAAGGAATAATCTAGGTTAGGTTAGGTATCATATGAGTGGGTTACAATTCACCGCACAATCTAGCCCTTCTCACGAAGTTCATGGTTGTATGAGGTTGAAATCGGTAGGTTCTATATTGGTATAACCAAATATATTAAAACTTATTCTTTCCAGGCTGGGGCATTAACATAGTATATGTTTAGCAGTTTTGTTTTTTACGCAGCAAAACCGATCTTGGACGATAGTGTCCTGTAAGCAGTTCTGTTAGAATTTGTCGGTCAGTCCTGCTTCATTCCAGGATCTGCTTAGTTGTGTTTCTTGAGGGTATAGGTAAGAACGCCTTAGCAGGGTCACCATGTTGTTCGCACCAAGGTACTCTAGGGATTCGATGCAATTCCATACAAGTTTAGAATTTATCTTGTTGGAGCTGAGTGCTTTTAAAGCAGCCTGGCTATCTGATATTATACTTATGTTTTTGTTTGCTGAAGATCCATTAGTCAGCTCTCTTGCACACAATTCGATAGCGTAGACTTCAGCCTGAAAGATTGTAGTATACCTGCCAAGACTGGTAGATATTTCAATCTTTGGTTTTCTGCTGAAAACACCGGTCCCAACCACTTTTGGGGTTTTTGAGCCATCTGTGCACATTATGAATTCAGTCTCTGGGAAAAAGGTTCCTCCCCTAACCCATTCATCTCTCTTCGGAAAGAAAACTTTAAACGACTTTTCTACGTGTTTTTTTGTGGCTAGCATGTCAGGAACCATCCCGAGAATTTTGTGGTTTTTTATTTCACTTAGTATCATGGAGTGGTCCCCTAGTTGCTTTCCTGGCCTCCCTCCTTAAGATAATATCTAGGGGAGGAAGATTTAGGAGGTGTTCCATCGCTGCCGTTGGTGTGCTGAACATAGTTTCAGTTATGGCCAGGCATGCCAGCCGCAAGCTTTGCTCTAGCTGTCTGTTGTAACCCATTGGTTCACCAGACTACTGAACCATACGTGACCATAGATATTATCATTGTTTGATAAATCCAGTAAATCTGTTTGGGGTTCATTCCCAAGATCCAGAACTACACCCAGGTTTTTCGCTTCCGCCGCAAATGGAATGCTCTCTCCGTATAAGACAGGCTGCCGAAGCTTATCTAGCTTTTTCCTTCTTGTAAAAGATATAATTACAGTTTTCCGGTGGTTGACAGACATCTGTACTCTCTCGCACTATCTATATACTGTATTGAGGGCTTCTTGAAGGACGTTTGAGATCGTCGCTTCAAATTTCCCTCAAACTATTATAACCAAATTATCCGCATAGCATTGAAAATCTACTCCCTGCATGGAAAGCTCTAGAGACTATTGTAAAGAGAATTGTCAGAGCTTTTAAAAGACATTTTGTTCGACCCCAAATGTCATTTAACAATTTTGGAGTAATTCTTACCCTTACTTGGGGTTGAAAGAAGTGGAGTCGAAAATACCGGAAAAAAGTGTCCCCTTTTTATTAAAAATCGACAGGTTTGAGCGTTTTTCTAAAATGTTGACGAGGTTCCTGCAAATGACTTTGTTTCGTTTTCGGTTGGCCACCCTGAATATTACTAATTCAAAAATAGTCCGGAAATCATAAAAAAATATTTGATATATAGTTTATTGTATACTCTTATAAATACACTTAATATGAAGTTTTCATCAAAAACGCTTTGTTGATTTTTTTTTATAGAGCCTTGATAGAATTTGCATTTATTTAGTTATCACACTTTTCATATATTTTAGTGTAGGCCTACCCTTACCATCTAACCCCCGCTGGCATCCCCGAACATCCTTAAGTTAATGTGGGTATTTGTTTGTTAATATGAGTAAATAGAGAAAGGAAAAACTTATTTTGAGATGAGTTCTTTCACTTAGAGACATTGGGTGTAGATTCCTAGTGAGTCCCAGATGTCTGAAGCTGCGCAAATAGTTCTAACTCCTTATTGACCCAGCCGAAATAGCAATTGTTTTTTTTTCCTAATTTAATGGCGATGGCAGAGCGAAAATGCTAGATGTTTTGCACTGTTGTTTTATCAATCATGAGTAGGTAATATTAACATTTATATTAAATAAAATACAATTATTATACATGATTAAGTTGTTAGTATTTTCTGACTAAATAATTAATAAAATATTAAGATGTTATTCTTTCTTTTATTTGTTCTTTTATTTATTTTTTTTTATGTCAGACTTAAGGCGAGTTTATACAGCAAATAAAATAAAATAAGAAACAAAATAAATCAAAATAAGAAAGATAAACATGTCCAAAACTATGAAAGCGTTTGTACAAGAAATAAGTTAAAATAAGAATAAGAACAAAAGATGGCCAACTTTTATCTCTTTTGTCTTATTTTATTTTATTATGTTTAAATACTGATAATGCGCGTGAACCAAATCTTTTCTGTTCTAAATGTTCCGAGTTTACAAACAACCTAATCTAACCTAATAATATTATTTGTGAAGATATTTTTGATTTTACTTTTATGGCCTGTATATTTATTTCTTAAAAGCTTCATCTGTGTTCAGAAGCTTTAGCTATAGAAAAAGTGATTTAAAAAACGTTCAACTCTTTGATTTTTTGGCACTTACGTGCTTCCTTCATTATGTGAGCAAAGCATTTTCTTTCAGTCGACTGTTCGTTCTTGTAATTTCCATTAGTGTTTACATATAACTGAGGAAAGGTCTATACCTGCTCGATCAACATGCCATTATCTATTATAATATTTTTTAATAGGAAATGGATGGTAGATATATAGTTGGATAATTTTAGATAATGATAAAATTTAAAAAATCCGTATTTGAAATAAAATAACAAATCAGTTTGGAGATTATGTACTGTCATGCACAAAACACAAAAGTTTTTTTTTTATTTAAATAATGCCTCAACCGCTAAGGGGGTTATTGGCATTGTGAATTTAAAATTATAATTATATCTTATACAAAAGTTCGATATCTTTTAGAAATTTTAGTAAATTTGTAAAGTCAGTTTTTGTGGATAAAATGTTTTTTAGTGAACCTGTTATATTATTTTTGTGCCTGTCTAAATTAAATATATATATATATATATATATATATATATATATATATATATATATATATATATATATATATATATATATATATATATATAGGTATGTTCTTGATAGTGATTCAGCTGCTGGCAAACCATTTGTTGATATAGTTTTGGAAGAGTGTCTGATTTTTTAAAGTAACTGAGGCTATTATTAATAAAAACACAAAATTCATTGTCAAAAAAGCTGCGATTTCATCGGTTCATTCTTATTTCTTATTTTATTATATTTACTGTATAAACTCGCCTTTACAAGCTTTAATTGCTGGGTAGCAGCGCTACTCACAAGGTTGTTGTACTTCTTGCATAGTAATATATAATATTATAAATACTGTTATTTTCCAGAGTCAGAAAAAGCAATTGTCAATATTTGTTTTTCAAAGCAAATGAACAAGAATCGAGAAACATTTACCACTACAATTATTTTTAAGTTTTTAGTGCTCGCGATCATTTTCTTAGCAAGTTAGGTTAAATATAATATTTGTCCCAAAAAATTATTCAATTTTTTTTATTTTATTGCCCGTTTTAATAATCCAACGATGATAAACAGTTTTAATTTACTTCTTGATGTAATCCATTAAATTACGGAAGAGAAAGTGAAACAGTTATGTACAATGACGCTTATTAGAAGATTATATGTAGGTATATTCTCAGCCGCGTTGTTTCCTTGAGAAATAGCCTTAAATCATCCCTTTCACCTCTAAATTTGTTTAAGCGTTTGTGTGTGAATCTGAATGTTCTTTTGTTTCTCTGCATATAACTGGGGCTTGCAAGTAGGTAGAGTATGTATACACGAATTTCATTGTTTTAACTAGATCACGGTGATTACTCGCATGAATTTCCTTGTAACAATAGATGCCGAATAATAAATAATATTTTCTGAAATTTTTTATAATAATACTTTTTATTAAAATATTAATTTATGATAATTAATGATTATTTATGATAATTTTATTAAAATACCTCCTTGTGATGCATAATAAGCCAACTTTAAATGTTGAATGTTTTAAATTAAGTATAAATTATATTTTTAACTTCCCAGAGGAAGTTATAGAAATGGGTCCGATTTTGCGAATCCCGAATTTTGATATATACCCACATTTCAAGGTCCTCACAGTCTAATTTATGGAGAATAAAAAAGCTGAAAAAAATGGTAAACTTTCGTATTTAATATTTCGTCTTGATTATTTTGAGACGTAGGACCAAGTGCATTCGACGCATAATTACGCAACTTAGAACTGATTACATTTTCAGCAAAATCGGTGAAGCTGTTTTTTATGGAGAATCAAAAAAATTGTAAACTTTTGGAATTATTTTTCGTCTCGATTATCTCGACAACAAAAATTGATATCGACGTGGGACCAATTACATTCGAAGCATAATTAAGCAACTTAGAACTGATTAGATTTTTAACTAAATCGGTTAGACCGTTTTTTATGGAGATTAAAAAAAACTGAAAAAAATGGTTAACTTTCGGAATTATTTTTCGTCTCGATTATATCGACAACAAAAAATGATATCGACGTGGAACCGAATGCATTCGACGCATAATTACGCAACTAAGAACTTATTATAATTTTAGCAGAATCGATTTAGCTGTTTTTTATGGAGAATCATAAGACTGAAACAAATGGTAAACTTTCGGAATTATTTTTGGTTTTGATTATCTCGACAAAAAAAAATTATATTGACGTGGGACCAATTGCATTCGACGCTTAATTACGCAACTAAGAACTGATTACATTTTCAGCAAAATCGGTTAAGCTGTTTATTATGAAGAATCCAAAATTTAAAAAAATGGTAAACTTTTGGAAATATTTTTCGTCCCGATTATCTCGAGAACAAAAAATGATATTGACATGGGACCAAATGCATTCGACGCATAATTACGCAACTAAGAACTGATTAAATTTTTAACAAAATCGGTCAAACTGTTTTTTATGAAGAATCAAAAAACTGAAAAAAATGGTAAACTTTTGGAATTATTTTTCGTCTCGATTATCTCGACAACAAAAAATGATATCGACGTGGGACCAAATGCATTCGACGCATAATTACGCAACTTAGAACTAACTAGATTTTTAGCAAAATCGGTTAAGCTGTTTTTTATGGAGAATAAAAAAACTGAAAAAATGGTATACTACCTGAATTTTGCAATTTATAAATTATACTATTTTTAATACAGAATTTTAAAATCTTTTGAATAATATAATTATTGCACGTTAGGAATATTTGTATGAAAAATATGATGAAAATATTTCATAAAAAGACATAGTTTTAGAAAACAAAAATTAGAATTGGAGAATTTTAAACTTGTCAGTATTAAGAGAATAGCATTGAAGACGCTAAAACTTTAAAAAATTATTGTTAGTAATAATCAAGCATTGTTTATAACAATTAAATATTTTTGCTAAAAAATGATTACTGATCGTAGTAATAAAAAACAAAATTATCAATTGTTATAAATAATTGAAAATAGCTCCCAATCATGAAATGATAAGAAAAAGTTTAAAAGAATACGGTTGACATAGACAGAATATTGTTAATGACAATTATAATTTGTTATAAACAATTTGAAATCGTTTTTATAATTATTTTAATAATAATATTATAACAAAACTTTTGGTATTTTTTCATTTCCACTGGAAAGTTAGTCGTGTGGACCTCTCGGGTCGCACCCAGACCACTGATACTTATTAATAATACTATTATTGCAATTCGTAATCTATATCAACGTATTTTCATACATACACACGTCTTTTGCTTTTTCTTCTTTCAACAGCTCTGGTACTCTTGACCTTCACTTATCACACTATTTCACATTTTATCCATCAAAGCCACTCCAGCTATACTTCTCAGATTACTCATCTCCGTAGCACTGATTTTACTTTCATGCTTCTTTTGCCAAACCCAACATGCATTACCATACATAAATGTAGCACTTTTTTATGCACAGCCAGTCGTGCCTGTTTTTCAATGTTCTGGCTGCTTATAAAGTTATGCAATGCCCGATTCATTTGTTTCCCTGCCAACCCCCTTCGGTCAATGTCACAGTCATACTTTCCGAATCTCGTAAACTTTAAACCCATGTTTACAAACTCTTTCATTTGTTTCACTCTTTCTCTTTCAATCATCACCTCGCATTTTTTCTTTTTCAAAAAAATTACTTCTGCCAAACCCACTATTCACTCCTATATGCACAGACAGTCGTTTAAACCCAATTTTTTTCTAGGAAACTCACCAAAATTTACTGATTGCGTTTCTTAAAATATTTCATGTTTATTTGTTTGTTTGGACTGCAGCTTCTTGATTAATCCTTAAAAATTAACTTTTTATTCATCAAAAAGCTTGCAATGCTTTTCTTTTTTGTAACGGAAAAACTTTATGTTTTCAAAATCCTCAAGATAACAAGAATAACACGTAGTTCATTCATACACAATTTACAATTAGATTCACCGTAAATTTAATTACTTTTTATATACTTAACAAAAATATTTAAACTCCATTTTTCTAAATAAATTTATTTTGCAGTTTTTCCAAATACTTAAAATATTTTTAGTATTCTTTTGTGTATTGTGTAAGATCTGTCAATAGAGTACTAGGACCAGTGCGATAATGTTACTTTATTTTTAAAATACGAGGGCGGTTTGATAAGTCAGTGACTTTTTGAATGAAACAAATTTTTTTCCGCAAATAAATATTTTATTTTTCTACATAATCACATTTTAGCTCGATACATTTAGTCCAGCGTTTTTCTCATTTTTTTATTCCCTCCAAATAATAGGTTTTTTCAAAGCTCTCAAAATACGCGTTTGTTTCGGTAATGACTTCTTCATTCGACTCAAATCACTTACCGCCCAGCCATTTCTTTAGGTTTGGAAACAGAAAATAGTCGCAGGGTGCTAAATCTGGAGAATATGCTGGATGAGGTAGCAGTTCGTATCCCAATTCGTGGATTTTGGCCATCGTGACTAGACAAGTGTGCACACGTGCATTGTCTTGATGGAACAGCACTTTCTTCTTCGCCAAATGCGGCCGTTTTTGCTTCAAATCAACGTCGAATCTGTTCAAAAGCTTTGAATAATATTCGCCGGTGATCGTTTTACCTTTCTTGAGGTAATCGATGTAAATGACACCGCGTACATCCCAAAAAACTGTGGCCATGACCTTGTTGGCTGACAGACGTCTCTGTTTCGCCTTCTTTGGTCCACGTTTACCCCGAGCAACCCACTGATTCGATTGTTCCTTGGTCTCTGGCGTGTTGTGATGGATCCATGTTTCATCCACAGTAACAAAACGGCGCAAAAATTCGTCCGGATTAAGGCTGAACATCTCTAAACACTCTTTTGAAGTGGTCACACGATTGCGCTTATGATCGAGTGTGAGCAATCGCGGCACCCATCTCGCAGAAAGTTTTTTCATGTCCAAATATTCGTGTAAAATATGATGTACCCGTTTACTTGAGATACCTACAACATGAGCAAACTCACGCACTTTTATTCTCCGATCATCCAATATCTTTATGGATTTTATTGACGATTTCCGGCGTGATCACTTCTTTTGGGCGACCTGGACGTTCGGCGTCACTAGTGCTGGTACGACCACAACGAAACTCTGTAAACCACTTCTTAACCATTGAAATTGATGGTGCCGAGTCCCCGTAGTATTTATCAAGTCTTTCCTTAGTTTCAGTGATGGATTTTTTACGAAAAAAGTAATGCTTAATCAGCACACGAAATTCACTTTTTTCCATTTTCGTAAAAATTCATGAGGTTGTCTGCTTTGAACGGCTATCAAACACCAACTGCACGACGTAGCTTGCTCAAAATTAGAAAGTTGCCCACTGATAGATTATAGTTGACGGCAGCACTGTTGCATTTGGAGTAACTGCGCAGGAAATTCAAAAAGTCACTGATTTATCAAACTGCCCTCGTAGTATAATCTTCTTTGAGGGACTACCCGCACATTCATTTGTTAAGATTAAGGTGCTGCCCGATTTTTTCACTCGACATTTTTCTGACGAGACGCATGTGCAGGATCTTTTTATTTTATTACTGCAGTTAAATGTTTAATCTTAACAAAATAAGAAAAATCTTGTTTGAAAGCTGACTTTTCAAATAAAAATCTGACATATCATAAATGACGTTTTAACTGTCAGTTCTTCTTTAAGGTTTAAACTGCTAAACTCCCGTTCTCAAACAGAATATTTGATACATTTACTTTATCAACAATTAATTTATTCTAAAGTCATAAACGTCAACTCCAAAACTTCGATTTAATTAAAGTTCAAATGGTTTGCTTTTAAAATGTTCTGTAGAGAACAGTCGTTAGTTTTCGCAACTACTAATGTAGTCAGCCCCTCCTTTTCCACACGCTGAAGAGGTACGTAGTTTCCTAACTTTTAACTCTATATTTGAAACAACCAGGGACAGACACAATATAAAAGTGCCCATAAAATGATATTTTTCACGAAATTAAATCTTCAACAAGGCGGTACAATATTTTTCCAGCAAGTTTAAACGACTGTTCCAGAGAGAAGTAAGAATGAAGAGAGTCGATCCAAAAAAAGCGGGACAATGTCTACTCTAGTCGATAGGACTAAAATTATTGGCGGTTAGTTTGAAATTATGGTGGGTAAAGATAAGGAGAACAATATTGTAACGTGCCTTTTTTTTTCACTTCTACAGTTCCATTATACTTGGGTCTCTGATAGTTTTGTATTCCTCAGGTACTCGTAAATAGTGTCGCGTACCGTATTTTGTTGTAACTTAAATATATCATTCGTTGTAAATAGTGTTGCATACCTTGTTGTGATAGGATTCGATTGTTAATGGCTGTGGCATTTTTGTCAATCGCTGGAGATTGAGTGGGGGTTTTCGTTATTAGATTTTGCTTTGGTTTTTGGCCTCGATTGTTGTGTGTTGCCGGTTATATTATTGTTTGGTTTGCATTTCTGTGTGGATGGGGCTGGCTATCAACACGGACGAGCGCAATTCTTAGTGTGATACATAGATTTGCGAATATTCTTGTTTGACGTCAATTCCGTGTCATTTTTCTTGATATCCGGCTTGGGAAGTAGTCTGGTAGTGTCAGTCGTTTGGTGGCAGTCTTGGGAGTGGTGGTGAGAATTTTTAGGACGGTGTGATATTGGCAAGTGTGCAGAACCTCTACGGTTTTACTTTCATATCTGGCTGTATTTGGGCCATCTTAATTGGATTTTGAAGTAAAACCATTTAATTTTTAACTGGACCATTCTATCTTTCCTTCGTTGTTGATATTTTGGATTTTGGTGTCGAGTTAAAATAACCGCATGCGGGATTTATTTGAGGGAAGCCGTTGTTAAGTAGTAGGTGCCGTTCCATAACCAAACCGGTCACAGGAGTAGTGAATTCGTATACCCAAAGGTTAGAAGTGTTTTATTTTTAAATATTTAACGACGAGACTTATTGTTGACACCACGATTAAGTTTTGTTTTAGTTTATTAATATAGTACATTGTTGGAAACTATTTATTGCATTAGATATTATGCCAAAACTGAGTACTTTGATTTATTGTTGGCTGTTGATTTTGATTATATTTGTTATAAGTTTATTATTGAACTGAGTACTTTGATTTATTGTTGGCTGTTGATTTTGACTATATTTGTTATAATGTTGCTATTGAGCTGTGTATTTTGATTTATTGTAGGAGTAAAGTATCCAATATATTTTTGCTATAATTTCATTTATTTGGTTCACCATAATCTTAGTTGTTTATCGTGTGGCTCTGCTAGTGCCTGTAAGACCTAGGGGTTTCCGGCTTGAACCGTCTAAGTCGGTGGCGCGGCTCACTATTATTTTCTTTTTTTTTTCTACCCTCTACGGCTGAGCTCGGGCATAATTTGCCAGTAGAGAGACCGCTGGCAGAGTACTCTATAGAGAACGAAAAAGACGTGGCAATATTATAGGGGACTTTTATTGAGAAAGTGTCTATCAAAATGTAGCATATGAAGGTTTTATTTATTTCGTGTTAAAATCGTCTTTACAACATTAAACGTATAACATACAGTAATTAACTATAAACCATATGGTACATTATGTAAACAAAACAAGAGACATTTTGAATTATCACAAACAGTAAGCAGAAAAAATAAGCTAAAGGAGAAGAAAAAAAGAAGAAACATATACAGATTACACTTTATCGGACCAAAATTAAACAAACTTACTGCCGTTTTCTTCAACCGATAGGAGGTCCTCCAGAGAACAGGTCGATTGGCAGTGTGAGCAGCTATATAGATGTTCGGTCATTTCTGATTCTCCACATTTGCATAGGGTGGGCAGATTTCCGAGGTAATTCCATTTAGCCAGTGTTGGAAATCAGACTTCCAACTGTGCAATTCGTCTTTGAGAAATTCCTTAAGTTTTTAACACTACTCAGTACGGTTCTGACGCCGACAAAAAATCATCTTAAAACACGTGCATTTATCATACCTCCAGAACATTCCGAAATCGTCGCGCGCAATTGTAGCAAACAACTATACGGTCACGTGACAAGACGGTTACAATTTTTGACCAATAAAAAACGCTGAATTCAATGCGAAAAAGAAGCCACGTTCGAACCGGCTTCCGGCCTCTCGTCCTCTTTTAGCGGGGCGATGTACATCGCTCGCTTTAAGAGCACTGCTTTCAAACACCACGTGGTAAAATGCACATCAATATAATCACATAAAATAAATAAAATTCAAAGCTAGCAACCAGTGATTATTCTGAAGATACAGGAGGCTTAAATCTGTAAGCTCCATGTATTAAATTAAACAATATATTCTTGATGACAGGTGTGTTGTTTTATTTATTGTGATAACAAAATTCATGGCGATAAAAGGCAGTAAACCCTTTAGCCTATAGTAGGTAAAAAACAGATCGAGCCAACTTAACTGAATTATCGAAGGAATCCACCATCTACGTTTGCGGAAGACGTCGTTGAATAGCAAAAGTGAGGGTCAGAGTTTCCGGTGGTGAAGCTGCCCACACCTCAAAGCATTTCTCCAGCTTGTCGATTCACCACTTCTGCTACCTCCTCGTCGTCGGCGCCGGTGCGCAGCCAGGTTATCCTTTAGTATTGCCCACTCCGCTTCTGAGTCGATTCAAACTTTTCCATCCCTTTCATTCCAGGTCTCCGCCAGGTGGTAAGGCTTCTGTGGGGTGGCTCCATTGTGGCATGTGGCCCAACTTATCCTTCCACATACCGGTCCTTGCTGCTCTCGGTTGGACGTCTAGTGGGACCGTGCTATGTACAAAAACTCTTCTGAGATTTCAGTCGCCTTCCGGATGGCTGGTGCCCATATAGCGGATGCTCCTCATTGGTTTCCATTTTTCCTCCTTCGATTTTGGCTGCAACTGTACGTTTTATGCTTGGAGGGGCTATGTTTGCCAAGTACTTAAGTTTGTCTATTGGGGTTGGTCTTAGGTATCCCGTAATTATTCTCTTATTTAGCATGTGCAGATTTTTGCCAGACAGGATACGCGTACGACTGGTGTTCAGTTGTTATGCCATATTCGAATTTGATCACACTGTTGTGCTTTGTAATAGAATAAAAAGACGTTCGGGTTTGTCATATACGCTTGAACGTTTTTTCTGTGTTTTATCTTTGGAATGTTTTAACGGTTATTGTCCTAAACGATATTTAAGTTTCTTTTTGTTGCAGAGTGAAAATAAAGCGCTAAGACTAAAAGAAGATGTAACGATGCCATCGAACGTCCAGGCGGAAGACGTCGCAGTCGGACCTGGAGTTCCCATGGCACTCCAGAGTCTCGAAACGACGGACGGCCGACTGGCGTGGAATTATTTCGATGAGAGTACTTACGTTTCCAAAGGTCGGCTACGAAAAGGGGAAGATCCTTACGGAAGAAATAAGTTTAATCAGCAAGCTAGTGATAATTTACCAAGTAATAGGGAAATACCTGATACACGTAACGCTATGTAAGTTTTATTTTTCATTAGTCAATAAGATGTTAGATTATTTATTATCGAAACTCGTTACCTTTGTGTTAAGTCGAGTTCAGAGATATTTTTTCTGTTCCACAATTTTGGCACCATAAAAGATTTAGCTGACGGCTTCCTGTAGGCAAGTCCAGGACCGGAGTTTAATTGGATTTTACGATTAGTTTGTTATTTTTATATATTTATACATTTCGTCTAGGTACCTTCGAACATCTACAGCATAATGCGGAGGCGCAACATCCTGTTGAAACAATAAACTTTAAATTACCATAAAAAAAGTAGGGTCCGAGGATTATGTTTCTTACAATGCCAGCCATTAACTGATACCTTAGATCCCTACGGCCAAATTACTTTAAAAATCCTATCCCCAGTTTTTCTCCTATTGATACAAAATACTTCGCAATTTAAAAACTTTGCGGTTGGTTGAGTGAGTAAAATTATCATTTTCTCATCAAAATTTGGCAAAATAAATAGACATAAAATTCAGTAGGTTAGGTTAGGTTTGGTACCATGTGAGTGAGGCGTGGTCGCCCCTCCACCGTGGTCTATTGCGGCTCACCTCTAGAGGTTACAGTTCACTGCAAAATCCAGCCCTTCTCACGAAGTTCATGGTTGTATATGGTGACATTTTTTTGAAATCGGTAGGTTCTAGGTTAGTATAACCAAATATGTTGAACCTTATTCTTCCCAGGCCGGGGCATGAAGATAGTATACGTTCAGCAGTTTCGTCTTCCACGCAGCAAAACCGACAGTCCGTTTGTTGGTTCAGACCTATCTTTCTGAGGTGGTATCTTAGACGATAATGTCCTGTAAGCAGTCCCGTTAGAATACGCAGGTCATTTCTGCTCCATTCTAGGATCTGCTTAGTTGTGTTTCTCGAGGGTTTAGGTAGAAACGCCTTCGAGTGAGTTAACCCTGGTATATCGGACCAGTACGTGAGTATTTTCCTCTCCGCCCAGTCCGAAATAATTGTTTTGGCGGCACTTGTGGAGACTCCAAAAACCGGTTCTGGTCCAGTGAACGCAGATTCGGCCACCTGTTTTGCAAGGGTGTCGCTTTTTTGTTTTCCTTCACCCCCTGGTGCCCAGGTACCCACAGTGGGGTCACCCTGTTGTTCGCACCAAGGTACTCTAAGGATTTGATGCAATTCCATACAAGTTTGTTGGATCTCAGTGCTTTTAAAGCAGTCTGGCTGTCTGATATTATACTTATGTTTTTGTTTGATAGAGGTCTGTTGGTCAACTCTCTTGCACACAATTCGATAGCGAAGACTTCAGTCTGAAAGATTGTAGCAGCTACTTCAATTCGACACTTGATTTCTTTTGTGTGTTCTGCTGTTTCAGTTACCCATGTGCCAAAATATTTGTAAGAGGATACCCATTCCAGGTTGTCGTTATTAATATTTATGGATGGTCTATTGTGATTTGTGCTTTGATTTTTTGAAGTTGCCATGACTTTGGTTTTCCTTACGTTCATATTTAGGCCATATTTCTTGCAGAAAATGCTTGTTAACACATCCCTGTCTAACACCTTGACATATCTTAATCTCCTCACTCAGATCTTCTCCGACTTTGACTCGTGCTGTTTGGTGCCAACAGAGATTGGTTATTATTCTTATGTTTTTGCTATCGATGTTTTTTTTCTTTAGTATCTCTAGGAGTTTTGGGTGTTGGACTTTATCAAATGCCTTTTAAAAGTCGATAAAGCAAAAGTACATATCATGATTCATATCTAGGCACCTTTGTGTCAGTACGTTTAGTCCGAAGAGCGCTTCTCTTGTTCCCACACCCTTTCTAAAACCCATTTGAGTGTCACCAATGTCTTGTTCTAACTCCTTATAAATTCGGTTATGTAATAATAACAATAATAATAAATGTCATTATAACCAATTATAAAAAAGAATAACATTTTGTTTACATATATTTAGGGCGAGATTCAGTTTGTATGTAATAATAAATAAGGTACAATATAACTATATACTTGGTATTTAACATACATCTGCTCTTCCATCTAACCCCAAAAGGAAGTCAAAGACAGCAAATAGAATAATAGAAAAATAATTTAAATTAATAGAAAAAAAATAATAATAGTTTAGCAATAAATTAGCAATTTTAATCCAAAAAATTAAATTATTGTTGAGAAAAATAATAGTCAAAGAGAGCTCATTAAAGTTTATGTAGTGATGAGTTACTGTAATCGTGAGGTAAATTATTGAGACAGTTAACAATACAATAAGAAAAGGATCGTTTAAAAGACTTAGTGTGGTGACGTGGTATAGTTAGAGTATTTCTATGTCTTTAGTTTAGAGAATGTACATCGGTTCTGTATTTTATTTTATGATACAAATATGGTGGAGATTTTTCCTTTAGTAGCTTAATATAAAATATGGTAGAATGCAATTCTCGACGATTTTTCATGTGTAACCATTTAGTAATTCTGAATTTATGGCTGATATGTTCAAATTTGCGAATACCAAAAGTTAGTCTTAGGCATGAATTTTGCAATTTTTGTATTCTATTTATATCAAATAAATTTAAACAAGAATTATATAAAATGTCACAGAATTCAGTTTAGATAGCACTAGTGATTCGCATAGTAGGATTTTGACCGATTTATCTAACACATGGCGAGATTGATATATAAGTTTTAGAGCTGCATATGCTTTTTGTAAACATTTACTAATATGGTGCGAGAATCTTAAGTTTTCATCAAACCACACTCCCAAGTTTTTTACTTTTTCGCTAAATTGTATAGTATTACCGTTAATTATAATATTTAATGAGTATTCTTGTTTGAATACCTGCGAATCAACTTTATTTCCAAAAATAATTGCATTGGTCTTAGATGCATTTAGTTGTAGACAATGATTAATTGAAAATGTATAAAGATTATGTCATAATTAATAGCAGTTACCGCTTGATTCGCTTCATCCAAGGAAAAAGACATATAACTGCGTATCGATAGCGTAGTAATGTAAACACGAAAAGAAAATATCTGGAAAATTCGATATATAAACAGAGAAGAGTATAGGGCCCAATATTGATCCTTGTGGTACTCCGGTACCCACAAATAAAAAACTTGATACACTTTCTTGATTTTTTACAGCTTGACTTCTCTTAGATAGATAATATTTAAATAAATCTATAGCTTTAATATCCAAACCACTTTGTGATAAGATCGCAAAGAGTAAATTATGATTAAGAGTGTCAAATGGTTTCGAGTAGTCAAATAAGAACAACACAGTTAATTTACTCCTATCAAGAGCTGCCAAAATATCATCAGATATTTTTAATAGTGCTGATGTACAACTGTGACCAGTTTTAAATCTAGATTGTACTGATGATATTATGGAACTTTTAATCAAGTGTTTCTGAAGTTGTATATTAATAGCTTTTTTTAAGATCTTTGATAAAGTTGGCAATACACTGATTGGTCGTAATTGTTGTAACATTTGTGAATTATTTACTTTAGGCAAGGGAGTAACAAATGATTTTTTCCAATTTTGAGGAAACACAGAGTTCAATAAGCAATAATTAATTATATGGGTAATATACGGTAACAGAAATGGTAAGCACAAATTTATTATCTTTAAAATGTATTATCTTTAAAAATATTTTCAAGGTGTGGCTCATTAGGGCAATGATTCTGTGGTCCGAACATTCTCTGGCTTTATTTTTCTTCGGCAATGTCACTAATGTTGAGGCTAGCCAATCACTAGGAATTCTGCCCGTCTCATAAATGTTGTTAAACAGTTTTAATAGAATATCTATGGAGTCTTCTCCGATAAGTTTTAGTAGGTCAGCAGGCACTTCGTCAGGTCCTGCTGTCTTACCGGATTTATAGTTTTTAATTGCATGTTCGAGTTCTTCCCTTAATATTTCTGGGCCAGTATACTCCATGTCTGGGTTCTCCAGTTCTATCCGATTATCGTTGAAAAGTTCTTGTATACATTCGCTCCACCTTGCCAGTTTGTCTATCGGTTCTACAATCAAGTCGCCGTTCTTGTTTACCAATACATCTGGTTGTCCTCATGACTGCTCAGCGCTTTTTTTATACTTAAATAAATATCAGATGGGGAGATGACTTTTTAACTTGTTAAATTAAAGTTTTAAAGTGTTCTTTCGATTTAAATTGGTCAACGACCGCGTTCGCTTAAATGACAGTGAATCGAACCGGTAATAAATCATTGCAATACTAAAACATTGGACTAGTTACGAAAATATAGCTTCTCGAACTGTTATCCATAATTTCTATAAATATCTTCGTATCTAATAATGAGTAGCTACAATTTTCCTGTGTTACTTTATTTTAAGAATATTTAAATTAAGTATACAGCCCACATGAAATTGCACGGATCCGCTTACTTTACAGTACCATTCACTAAACGTTTAACCAACTTACCTGTAATCAGGGATACAATAACCGTGATACGATTGTTGTTTTTTAAATTGAAAACGTAAAGTATAAAATAAAAGTGTGTGCGTGGTTGCTTTAATTTTATTACGGAACACGAGGTTTGTTCATCGCAAAATTGTCTTTTATTATTTTCTTTTAGGCTAAAATACGAATGATGGAATTAGCTATAATTTAAAATTTCATAAATACAGTTATTGGAAATCCTTCCTCGCGTAATCGAGGTGTACAGGGTGTGGCGCGAAAAGTTTTAATTAAAAGTAATGGCGGATACAGTTACGTTAAAAATCTGAAATTACGAAGGTTTTGGATGACGCTGAGTTCAAACATAATGTTGTCCTGAATGTGGCACTTCCGGTTCTACCGAAAGTAGACGTCAAATTTGTTAATTTAAATAAAACCTAATATTTTTTATTTTATTTTAGACTCTACATGAAATTTTGGATAAAATTTGTGCACAATATCCTATACCAAAAATGAAGTATTTTTGAGATATTTCGATTTTTTTCAAAATCTTGAAAAAATCCTAGTCCGCCTTGAATAACGATATCTCCATTAATAACGAAGCTAGTGACGTGAATTGTCACCAATAAACAACAAGCGCTTGCCCGTTAACTTCATATGTCCAACGCATTGATATTTTATACAGGGTATTTTAAACTTAGCCGCCAACATATATATTTACGGATGGTGAAATGTGATGAAATATCGATCCGGGATTGCATCCGTTTGTTAGTTAAAAACCGTTTGGTTTTTGGCAGACGTTTCGCCAAGATCTCACTTGGCATTTTCAATGCGTAGTCTTCGCTGGTCGGCTAAGGACTGAGCTGAAACTGAGGTCTGCAACGTCTGACAAAAACCAAAAGGTTTTTAAATAACAAACGGATGCAATCCCGGATTGATATTTTATCATATATATATATATATATATATATATATATATATATATATATATATATATATATATATATATATATATATATATATTATATAAGCCGGTCTTCCCAGTCGTCCGCTGTTAAATTCTTTTCATTTATGGCTTTGTGTATTGTCTCCTGTCATTCTAGAATTTGTTTAGGTAGTCTTGATGCTGGCATTCGTTGTACATGCCCATACCACGTTAGTTGTTTGGCATTTACGTCTTGAATTTTAGATCCTTCCACACCCATCCGTTGTTTTACTATCTCATTCCTAATTTGGTCCCTTCTGGATATACATAAAGATCTTCTCATCGCTTTCATCTCCACCACCTCCAGTTTTTTTTTCTGCCTTTCACTCATTTTTCATGTAATAAGGTGCTCTTTATCAATGTTTGGTATATATTATATTTACGTTTCTTAGTAAATTCCTTACTTCATAGTATGACATAGGGGCTCCCAATAACTTTTTTGGCCTGAATAATTCTTTTTTATATCTTGTTGACGTCAGTTCCTGTGCTGTCGAATGTAACACCCAAGTATACGTATTCTTGACAAGTTGGATTTGGTTCCTTGCTCACACACAAATACCTTGTCTTCGTCAGATTGACAGTTAGTCCCCACTGTTTGTATTCTTCTATTAGTTTTCTCATCATGTACTGTATGTCCTCTATATCATTTGCTATAACAACCTGATCATCGGCAAACTGTAGTGTGTAAATATATCCGTTATCCAGTTCATTACCCATGCCATAAACTTTCCTTTTCCATTGCTTTAATGTGCATGCTTCATATATTTTGAAGAGAGTTGGTGAAATGCAGCATCCATGTCTTAGTCCTTTGGTAACTGGAAATTCTTCGGTTATTTATTTTTTCTACAAGCGTGCGTGATTCACCCTCTACCCGCACGCAATTCAGTTTGGAAAGTGTCATTTTCCCACAGTTTTACGGGAAAAGTTTTCCCACACTAGTGCGGGAAAAACATTTATATGATATCCTCGTAAAATATAAGTGGTGGGTGACAAAATATGAAAGTTCAAGCTTTTTTGTTGCAATACTAAGTGAGTTTGTTCAAAATCATCCATCATTTTGCACTATTTATTGAAAAAATGAACAAATATTGATAAATAAAAATGTATTGTTATGAAAATCACCCTATATATAGGCTTTGATTGATCTGATAACGAGTAGGTAACAATTGATGCTGTCATGCCGATCAATACACAAATTTGTTTGTAATTGTCAGAGTGACAGACAAAGCGTTACTTATATAAAATTTTCGATTCAGTGAAATTGCCACAATGGATTATTCATCTGATGAAGAACTTCCACAAGAAATCGTGCAAGCAGCTACAGATGCGAACTTAGAGTTATTGCCAACGAAATCTAAACAAAGGTATGAGAAGCAATACACGAGTTTTATTGAATGGTGCAACAATAAAAAAGTAAAAACACCAAATAAAGAAGTATTCTTGGCTTATTTTCTAGAAATGTCTAAAACATGGAAGCCGAACACTTTATGGGCAAGATATTCAATGTTGAAGAGTGTATTCAAAGTAAAGCAAAATTTGGATATTAGCAAATTTTACAAAACAACTGCATTCATTAAAAGACAGAATGTCGGTTTTCGACCGAAAAAGGCCAAAATCTTCACTAAAGAAGACGTTTCAAAATTTATGACTGAAGCACCCGATGACATATACCTCATGATTAAGTTAGTAGCAATTATTGGATTAGCTGGTGCTTGCAGACGAGAAGAGCTGACAAAACTCACCATTGACGACATAGACGACAAAGAAAACCTGATAATTGTTAATATCAAGGATTCCAAAAATCATTCCTCTAGATCCTTCGTGATATCTGAAGAAGCAAATGATGGTTATTTTTTGAACGTATACAGAAAGTATGTACATTTACGTCCAAAAGAGACTCCTCACCGTCGTTTATTCTTGTATTACAAAAGTGGAAAATGTACTGTGCAATGTGTAGGAATCAATACCATAGGAAAGATACCCTCCGAAATAGCAGTATATCTGCGCCTTCAAAATCCAGAGCTTTACACTGGTCACAGCTTCAGGCGTTCCTCAGCCACTTTACTTGCTGACTGTGGTGTGGGTATAACTAATATCAAACGCCTAGGAGGATGGAAATCGACTTCAGTTGCAGAGAGGTATTTAGAAGACTCCACCAATCGAAAAAAAGAAATGTCCAACAAAATTCTCAATTTGAACACTACATCGTCTTCCGGGTGCATTTTAGAACCATCCACGTCTATATCGATCGGCGACGATTTGATGCCTGTGCCTGCACATTCGATTTCTTTCGATAATGTATTGCCCGAGTTACCTTTTCTTTAGGAAATCAGCCATCTTCAAAAAATATGCTGGCTTCCGCTATAAATTTACATAATGCATCAAATTGTACATTTACAATAAATATTACGAATAATTAGTGGATAGAAAATGTTACTCTTGTTAGTTGTTTCCATTTGCATGAATAAATAATTGAAAAAATGAATTTGTTTCCTACGCTTGTAGAAAAAGTATTGTTCCTAACTCATGCGGAAAGTGTCTTTCCCGCACTCGACTGCTTACCCGAACTCCACTCCGCGTCGTTCGGGTTAACGGCAGTCGCGTGCGGGAAAGCATCACTTTCCGCACTTGTTAGGAAAATTTCTATTCCCATTTTTATTCGTGATTATGTGTTTTTATAGAGTTCTTTACCGCATAAATTAGAGTGTAATTACTAGAGTTTCCCAGAGTTTGCGAATTGGTACAGTGTCGTAAGCTTTTTGAAGGTCTACAAATGTGATATGAGTTTTTATGTTTTTTGCAGCTCTTTTCTCTATTATTTGTTTTAGACAGAAAACATTGTCGGTGCACGATCTGCCTGCTTAAAACCAATTTGTTCTTCTTCTTCGTTCTGTCTGAAGTCATCCTCTATTAGGTTACGTAAGATCCTTCCAATAAGTCTACTCATGGCGCTAGTGACTGAAATTCCTTTACAATTGTTGCAGTTCGTCTTATCTTCTTTTTTATGGATTGACGAGATGTATGCTTCTTTCCAAGGTTCTGGTAATGAATGACCATTTAGACAATTGTTGATAATAAACGTTGAGCCGCCAACATGCACAATTTAAATCAGTTGCTCACTTTAAATAAAAAAACCTGTAGTTTATTACATTTTCCGCTGTATTTTTTGTTTGGTATCAGTATTACCTATACGGAAATCCAACCACTTTTGAGATATTTCATTATCTTAGTTAAAACATAGCACCACTTAATTCTTTCAACATTAGTAAAGGGTAGGCCTTGGCTGTCAAAGATTTGATAGTTAAAACGTTAATTGTTTATGTTGTTTTGACAGTTTTCTTTACCAGTTTGTATTTCATAGTAAATAATGGCAAATGTAGGATTTACTAATGATGATTTTTTAAATCTTATTATTATTTACGGCGAGTGTAATAGAATTGTTGAACGGACTTGCTCTGTTTTTGCAGAAAGATATACAAATTGACCAAATGCAACTGGTGATATTGTAGAAAGATTGCTTAAAAACTGCCGTCAGTTTGGTCAATTTAAGACAAAAATTAATAAAAATAAACCACTAGTGGACAGTGACATAAACGAAATTAATGTTATGGGTTATTTTACGGCCTCTTCAAATGCCTCCAGAGATTGTGAGAGAGATCTTAATTTGTCGACGAGAACAATTCATCGCATTTTAAAAAAACACAAATGGAATCCATTTTCATATTTTTTGTTGCAACACTTGTTGTGCATGGAGGCGGCTTAGTTTAAAACATCCTGTATAAAATATCAATGAGTTGGATTTATGGAGTTAACGGGCAAGCGCTTGTTGTTTATTGTTTACAATTCCACGTCACTAGCTTCGGCATTAATGGATATAATAGTTCTTAATTGGAACCTTATCTGATGGTTAAGCTTAGCCTATAGTCAGCTAACTGTTAGTTTTAACCGGCCCTAAAATCTTTTTCGTCCATCTGCCATCGGACATACGGGCCACATGGGCAGCCCACCGCCACTTATGTCGAGTTATACAGTGTGGAACAGCCAAATGGAATAAATTCGATAACGGATAAATGAGAGCGTGTTGGGAAAAACGCTTGGACACGCCGATTTGTATTTTTAGATGCGCATTTTTTTCAAAAAAATAATTATATAGGGTGTGTCATGTGACAGTGGCCAATACCAACTTTCTTATTTTAAATACAACCCCCTGTATATTATTCATTTTTTGGATTCTTCAAAAAATTCTAGACATAATTCATGAACAATGTCCCATACCTATCTTCAACTGTTTCGGAAATATTAAGTGTTTTAGATGTATTACAAAAATTAACATTAAAAAAAGAAAATTATTTTATTTCACAAATAATGTAAAAAAGACAAAATAACATTAATTTCAATGTAAGAGATGTTCAAAATGTTCGCTGCGAACGTCTTGGCAACATGCTAATCTGGTATAGAAATGTCTTCTAACGTTACTCAACATCTCAGGCGTGACTGATCTAATCGCAAGCGTGATTCGTCTTTTTAAGTCATGTAGGTTGAGTGGTTTAGTTTTTTATACAATACTTTTGACATATCCCCACAAAAAGAAGTCTAATGGCGTCAGATTAGGAGATCGTGCTGGCCATTCTATCGATCCGCGCTTCCATATCCACCGATTTGGAAAATTTTGGTTCAGGTACTGCCGGACATTGATTTGGTAATGGGGCGATGCTCCATCTTGCTGAAACCATAGTATATTGACAGGGTTTGCTGGATCAGGATAAGTTTGTCAAAGTTGGCACGACATTATTTTGGAGCAGTTCTAAATATTTATCTCCATTCAAGTTGCCATCAATGAAAAAGGGATTTACGATATGATTTCCATCAATTCCTGCCCAAACATTAACTTTTTCAGGATATTGCGTATGTTCCTCTCTCATCCATCTCTTGCATTGAAATTAATGTTTTTTTGTTTTTTTTAACATTATTTGTGAAATAAAATAATTTTCTTTTTTTATTGTTAATTTTTGTAATACATCTGAAAACACTTAATATTTCCGAAACAGTTGAAGATAGGTATGGGATATTGTACATGAATTATGTCTAGAATTTTCTGAAGAATCCAAAAAATAAATAATATACAGAGGGCTGTATTTAAAATAAGAAAGTTGGTATCGGCCACTGTCACATGACACACCCTGTATGATTATTTTTTTTTGAAAAAAATGCGCATCTAAAAATACAAATCGACGTGTCCAAGAGTTTTTCCCAACACGCTCTCATTTATCCGTTATCGAATTTATTCCATTTGGCTGTTCCACACTGTATAGTCAATTATGTATTGGACTCCGGTTCGTTGGCGAACGGTGACATTTGGGTTCCTATGTCGCCTTTTAATATTAACCTTTTTTAAATGTTATGATATATTTTTTTAAAAACTAGGTACATAAAAACACAAGCAATTGTAAAAAATATATCATTAATTTTTTTTTTTTCAAAAATAAATGTATAATTAAAATAATTCGCTTCGGCGGTACGTATACCAAAATTTTAATTAATTAGCATGGCTCCTGCGCAAAGAAATTCGCAGTGAAACTGACCAATTTTAAAAAAACCAAAAATATTTATTAATTTTTCGAAAAAATGGAAAAAAAAATTTTGCACAAAAAAAAAGCGACGAAATTTATTTAAACATTTTCCGCACACCTTGTATTCATAACCAAGAAGGTTCATCACGAAACTGATTAACGGAGCAGCGCATGATGCATTGAAATTAGTAGTTAATGCACCATTCTTCTAAAAATGTTTGTTCGTAATCAGAAACTTTATAATATCACGAATCCATGAGGAAATGTTTACAATGCGCAGACAGTAGTTTATTGGTGATAATAAGTTAAACGGGGAAAGTTTTCGGGTCCCGCTAATATTGTCGAAATTAAGCTGTGTAATTTTAAATTGCTTGCTGCCACTTGCTTTAAAAATGCACTTTAAACATGCAGGTCGATATTTATAAATTCATTAGACTTGCAAAAATATGCATTAGCACCGATTGAAACTGTTTATAGTATTTACATTTACGTCATTTAAATGGATAAAACACACAAATATAATTAGGATCTAATGCAACCAATTATTTACTACAAATTTGAAAGTTTATGCGTCAGACATCAAACGCATAAAGAAATTAATAAAATATGTCGTTATCTAAATATAGCTGCTAAACGAGTCCGGACATAGATTAATCTTTAACCCCCGTATTATTTAACACGAAAGTTAAAAAAACTATTCAAAACCAAAGGACTTTAAAGAGAGTTTTTAAATCCTGGTAATTAAAGAGTTGTGATACGAAGATAAGGTAAATATTCTACATAAGTTTGTTAATAATGGTCTAAATTATTTAAAGCTTGGAATATAAAGTGAGTTCTACTATTTAAAGGTCTGCTTACAGGACATTGTCATCTTCGTAAACACCTTTGTAGGTTAGGAGATGCTGAGAACAGTGAATGCCGTTTCTGTCTTGAAGAAGAGACGGAACTGTAAGGGACTGGCAAGGTCCCGCTTTCTGTGCTTAGACAAAAAAAAACCTGAGTGCTACATCAGGAACCCCAATAGCCTCTGGAAGTTGGTAAATTGACTGAAGATGAAAGAGGAGCTCTAACTACAAGGAAAGCACAATAGACCTCATTAGGTCGAAGTGCGTATTTACAAAAAGCCTTTAGTCCAGTCCAATACTGGTCTAAAATATTTAGAAGCTTAGAGAATGCAGCTTTTGTCAAAATGAAGAAGATGCTTTATAACCGCGACTTGAGCCTAGAACACGGTTGCTGAAGTGCTATGTATTCCCTGTACAGTATTATGGCGCAGAAACTTAAACCCTTAACAGAATGTTCGAAAGAAAAATAGAAGCATTTGAGATGTGGACTTGTCACGTGCCTATTTTTTTTTCCTTCTACCGTTCCATTAGTAATAGGGTCTCTGATAGTCTGGTGCTCGTAAATAGTTTTGCATACCGTATTTTGTTTTAATTTAAGTATATCATTCGTTGTAAATAGTGTTGCATACCTAGTAGTGAAAGGATTTAATTATTAATGGCTGTGACATTTTTGCTAATCAATGGAGATGGAGTGGGGGTTTTTGTTAGTAGATTTTGCCTTGATTTTTGGCCTCGATTGTCGTGTGTTGTCAGCTATATTATTGTTTGGTTTGCTTTTTGTGTGGATGGGCTGGCTATCAACACGGACGAGCGCGATTATGAGTTTGGAAGATGGTTGGCTGACGCGTGTCCCGTGTCTTTTCTGATATCCGGCCTGGGTGTGAGTAGTTGGAGAGAGTCGCTTGGTGTCAGTCTTGGGAGTCGGTATTAAGGATTTTAGTGTCGTCGTGTGATATTAACAAGTGTGCAAAACCTCTACGGTTTTCTCTTCATATCTGGCTGTATTTGGGCCATCTTAATTGGATTTTGAAGAAAAATCATTTGATTTTTAACTTGGCCATTCTATCTTACCTTCGTTGTTGATATTTTTGGTGTCGAGTTAAAATAACCGCATGCGGGATTTATTTGAGGGAAGCCATTGTTGATTAGCACGTGCCGTTCCATAACCACCATCCATATCGAAGATAAATTTCAGTGTTATAAAGAATTGCTTGGTGTTTTTAGCAGAAATTATTATGATAATACTACTTGGTGTTTCTGTTTCTTGGATCATCGATGTAACAGTGACGTCTCTATGAAGTTTTCAATTGGTTACATAGTATTGAGTTTTATCAACTTATCAGTTATTATGTGCTCGATCTAAGTGTTTTCAATAGTTTAAAAGTAACAAATTATTTTCATTAAATTTGTACCTGCTCCAAGTTGAATCTGAACGTATACATTACTGAATATACATTATGTAATTATTGTGATGGTTTCAAATTATTATTTTTGTTGCAAGTCCATTTATTTTGTTTTTTTTTTTAATCTTTTGCTATCAAGAATTCTATATAAAACTAATTATTTTTGAAATTTTAAATATTGTGAACATTTTTTTTTAATTCTCTTTTGTACATCATTAGGTTTTTATTATTGTCTAAAAGATTGTTATAATTAATTTAAATATTATTTTAAGAAAAGTGTATTAAATTCGTTTAATCCACTTTACAAAAATACAGAATTTGTTGTAAAAAAAAAAAAAAAATCAGAACATCATTTTTACTTAATTAATATATTGCAGGAATTGTAAATATAGTTTTATTTATTTAGTTCACCAAAATTGTTTGTTGTTTATCGTGTGGCTCTGCTAGTGCCTACAAGACCTAGGGTTTTCCGGCTTGTACCGTCTAAGTCGGTGGCGCGGCTCACTTTTATTTTTTTTTTTTCTTCTACCCTCTACGGCTGAGCTCGGGCATAATTTGCCAGTAGAGAGACCGCTGGCAGAGTACTCTTTAGAGAACTAAAAGACGTGGCAGACTTACAGAAGAATGCTCAGAGTATCGTGCGTGGAGCACACGACCAACGTAGAAGTGCTTACCAGAATGAATAAAGAGTTGGAGGTGTTTAAGGATGTGAAGAAAAGAAAGATCACCTATATGGGTCACATAATGCGGGGTTCAAAATATGAGATACTCCACTTGATAATCCAGGGTAAGATTATGGGCAAAAGGTCAATTGGAAGAAGAAGAATATCTTGGCTGCGGAATCTGCGAGAATGGTTCAACATATCTTCTGCAGATCTATTCAGAGCAGCAGTTTTTAAGGTCAGGATTGCCATGATGTTAGCAAACCTTCGATAATGGAAAAGCTACATAAAGAAGAAGAAGAGATACAGTAAGTTCTACTATTATAGGGGCTGCTGACAGAACATTGTCATCTTCGCAAACACCTTTGTAGGTTAGAACATTTTGAGAACAGGTAATGCCGTTTCTGTCTTGAAGAAGGAGAGACGGAACTGCAAGGGACTGACAAGGTCCTTTTTTCTGTGCTTGGGCAAAGAAAAACCTGAGCCAGAGTGCTTCATCAGGAACCCCAATAGCCTCTGAAAGTTGGTAAATTGACTGAGGATAGAAAAGGAGCTCTAACCAAAAGGAGAGCACAATGGACCTCATTAAGTCGAGGTGCATATTTACAAAAAGCCTTCCATCTAATCCAATACTGGTTTAAAATATTTAGAAGCTTAGAAGATAAAGTGAGTTTTACTATTTAAAGGTCTGCAGAAAGGACATTGTCATCTTCGCAAACACCTTTGTAGGTTAGAACATTTTGAGAACAGGTAATGCCGTTTCTGTCTTGAAGAAGGAGAGACGGAACTGCAAGGGACTGACAAGTACCTTTTTTCTGTGCTTGGGCAAAGAAAAACCTGAGCCAGAGTGCTTCATCAGGAACCCCAATAGTCTCTGAAAGTTGGTAAATTGACTGAGGATAGAAAAGGAGCTCTAACCAAAAGGAGAGCACAATGGACCTCATTAAGTCGAGGTGCATATTTACAAAAAGCCTTCCATCTAATCCAATACTGGTTTAAAATATTTAGAAGCTTAGAAGATAAAGTGAGTTTTACTATTTAAAGGTCTGCAGAAAGGACATTGTCATCTTCGCAAACACCTTTGTAGGTTAGAACATTTTGAGAACAGGTAATGCCGTTTCTGTCTTGAAGAAGGAGAGACGGAACTGCAAGGGACTGACAAGGTCCTTTTTTCTGTGCTTGGGCAAAGAAAAACCTGAGCCAGAGTGCTTCATCAGGAACCCCAATAGCCTCTGAAAGTTGGTAAATTGACGGATAGAAAAGGAGCTCTAACCAAAAGGAGAGCACAATGGACCTCATTAAGTCGAGGTGCATATTTACAAAAAGCCTTCCATCTAATCCAATACTGGTTTAAAATATTTAGAAGCTTAGAAGATAAAGTGAGTTTTACTATTTAAAGGTCTGCAGAAAGGACATTGTCATCTTCGCAAACACCTTTGTAGGTTAGAACATTTTGAGAACAGGTAATGCCGTTTCTGTCTTGAAGAAGGAGAGACGGAACTGCAAGGGACTGACAAGGTCCTTTTTTCTGTGCTTGGGCAAAGAAAAACCTGAGCCAGAGTGCTTCATCAGGAACCCCAATAGCCTCTGAAAGTTGGTAAATTGACTGAGGATAGAAAAGGAGCTCTAACCAAAAGGAGAGCACAATGGACCTCATTAAGTCGAGGTGCATATTTACAAAAAGCCTTCCATCTAATCCAATACTGGTTTAAAATATTTAGAAGCTTAGAAGATAAAGTGAGTTTTACTATTTAAAGGTCTGCTTACAGGACATTGTCATCTTCGTAAACACCTTTGTAGGTTAGGAGATGCTGAGAACAGGTAATGCCGTTTCTACCTTGAAAAAGGAGAGACGGGACTGGCAAGGTCCCGTTTTCTGTGCTTAGGCAAAGAAAAACCTGAGCCATAATGCTACATCAGGAATCCCAATAGCCTAAGAAGTTGGTAAATTGACTGAAAATGGAAGAGGAGCTTTAACTTACCTCACTAGGTCGAAGTGCATATTTACAAAAAGCCTTTAATTTAGTCCAATACTGGTCTAAAATATTTAGAAGCTTAGAAGATTAAGTGATTTCTACTATTTAAAGATCTTGTTTAATTATGAAACAAAAGCCCACTTTTTCCCGTATTGCTTGGGAGAGGATTATGACAAAAGCATGATCCAAGAATGTATCCATGAAAAAAAAGACCATTGTCTTTTTATGTCGTCCTTTTCCGGAATAAAGGTTAAAAAAAATTCGTATTTTAAAACATATGTTACACATGAACAACATATTTCTGCGTTGATGACCATGTAAATCACAATCGAGTACTGCTAAGACATTACTCGTTTGCATGTGTACGAAATAACGATTAATTTTCACTTTCCCAAAGATGATAAACACGAAATGCGTTTGTCTTAGTTCAATCATTAAAATCAAGAATTATTCAAACACTGTAATTACCAGGCTTTTTTAAATTGCGTCTCTATCTCTTTGTTATTAACGGAATTAACAATTGTTTGCACGAAAAAGATGATTTCTAGAGAATGTTTTTCGTTGTGCGAAAGATCCTGGGGTCATCTGTTGTGTATTTTTATTTCTTCTCTTTGAAATTTTATTTGTTTTAAATGCTTATCTTTACAAAAAAGTATGATTACCGCTTGAAAAATGCGTAGCCCGAAAATGAAAAGGACTGTGTATCCATGTGATGGCAACCATCCATATGGAACAGAGCATATCAACAGTTTACTAGTTATTATTCCTGGGTAACTAATTCTGCATTTCAGGACATTCGGCTATTCCGTTATTCGCCAATCCTTTATTCGCTGATCCTCTATTCGCTAATCCTTTATTTGCTAATCGTTATTCCTTTCGTTATTTCGCTATTCGTTAAATAGTTGGTAACTATATAAGGGGAAAAAACAAAATAAAAAAAATTACTATTGACTATGGAGGCTTTCCAATTTTCTTAATTAACAAGTGATGTAAAAAAAGAATAAATGAGATGCAACACCTCCCAAATGTTTGAACAATAAAAAAAACAGCAGCTTTCTTAGTGAAAAGATTCAAAGGCTGAACCAAAAATAATCAAAATTTCATCCTTTCTTTAAGAAATCCTTTAAAATAATTTAGCAAATACATTTTTAAGAAAACTTACAATAATTTAACAAAACTCACCAATTATAATTCCACCTTAACTACAAAACTACACCAGCTCAAAAATTGAATATATTGCAGTTCGTATCTTACTCTTGATTTGCTGGGTAACAGGTCTGAAGCCTTCAATAGCTTTTGGGAGCTCTTTGTCTGACGAATTCATTAAAATATTGCTTACATTAAAAATTATTTAAATAATGCAGAATTTGTCACTTCGACGAGAAAATCTTTGGTTACCATACCAAACCAACTGACACAGCTTGGTTTAATTGTTATGTGGATAGATTTTAAAAAAATGTATAGGGTATCCCAATTTTTATTTTATTCCCATAAATAAAAAAAAGGGAATCAAGAAAATAGGTCCAGGATATATAAAATGTTGAAACCTAAATTAGTAAGAATGGTAATAACTGCTTTTGCTATTTGTTCATATAGTTCTACTTTTAATTGCAGGTGTCGCAGAAAATCGTATATTACCGATGAACTTCCAGCTACCTCAGTGATAATCACATTCCACAACGAAGCTCGATCTACCTTATTAAGAACCGTTGTCAGGTAAATAAAATATTTACCTTTAATGCTATTTTCATTTCAATTGTGTTTTAATTATCTTTTTAGATTCAACTCTTAAGAATCATATATAAATCATAAATACACATATTTGTTAACGCCCTGTATGCAAACTTAATTGGTGCCTCGGTTATACAAACCCAAATAATAAGGTTTTATTAGAATCACTTTCATGGGCCCCACCTACCGTTTTACTAACACCTTCCGTTTCCCAATAAAGTTATATTAATTTTTTTTTGCAGTGTCCTGAATCGGAGTCCAGAACATCTAATAAAGGAAATTATTCTTGTGGATGATTTTAGTGACAACCGTAAGTATTTTTGTCTACGCCCATGTCAGTCAACATTCCTTGTAAATGACATATAACAATAACATGCACGTAATGAGATCTCATGACATACACGTGAGTTTTGGGAAGAAAACTTAAACTTCTTGGTTTAATTAAATTACAATCAAATTTTTATTTACGTAAGACTTTATTTGGTCTATTTACACAAATTTAGTCAATTAAAAAACATAAAAACTTTTAGCATTAGCGAGATATATTTAGGATTGAAAGAGTGATGCCACTAAATGTAGACAGCACGTTATACAATTTCTTTAAAAATAGGACACTTTCTTAAGTAGCATGCTATGAAAATAAATGTCATGTCATTTATATTGTCAATTTCTGGAACAAAATATAATTGTATCCGAACATTTTCTCAACTTTATCTACGAATATCTACGAAGTGATGAAATTATGAGCACTCCACCGAAGATTTTAGAAAAAGCTCAAGCTGCCACACATAATTTGTTACCGCTAAAATCCAAAGAAAGGTACGAAATTACCTATCAAAAATTTATGGATGGCGATATAAGCATAACGTTAAATCCATTTCGGAGAATGTTTTACTTGCGTATTTTGAAGAAATATCAAAAACTATGAAGCCATCTTCTTTATGGGCCATTTATTAGATGCTAAGAACTAACTAAACATTAATAATAACATTAACATTGCAAATTATCCAAAACTAATCGCCCTACTGAAGCGGAAATCGGATGGTTTTAGAACGACTGTCCAGGAAAAAGCCAATATCTTTGCGCACCTATTTGCTGGAAATTCCACTCTGGATTCTTCGGGAAAACAACTCTCGAACATTACACCTATTGACAGTCACATGCCCGAGATCACCTTTCGCCAACGTACTATCAGAAAGATTTTGCTGGGTCTCAACACCAACAAAGCCTGTGGATCTGACGGAATCCCGCCGATTGTTCTCAAGAAATGTGCCCCCGAACTAACACCTGTTCTTTGCAAGTTGTTTAACCACTCTTACAATTTGGGAGTATTTCCGTCCAATTGGAAAATTGCAAGAGTACAGCCAGTCCCTAAAAAAGGCAAAAAGACCCTACCTAGCAACTACAGACCTATCGCACTGCTATCTATTATTTCAAAGGTCATGGAAAAAGCCATCAACATCGAGCTCATGAAATATCTGGAAGACTCAGGAATTATCAATGATAGGCAATATGGCTTCCGCCATCAGAGATCAACTGGTGACCTGCTCGCATACGTCTCACATATATGGCAGCTATCTATTGAAAAGTATGGAGAAACTTTAGCTGTGGCATTAGATATCTCCAAGGCGTTCGATCGAGTTTGGCACCAGGGACTCCTCGCCAAGCTTCCATCTTATGGCTTGCCCCCTCAGCTGTGTTCTCTGCTTGCTAGTTTTCTTTCAAACAGGTCTCTCCATGTAGTGGTCGATGGAGTTTCATCTGACACTCTACTCATAAATGCTGGTGTTCCGCAAGGATCCATTCTAGCACCAACACTATTTTTACTTCACATCAACGACCTATTAAAAGCAACTTCATGTCCCGTACACAGCTTTGCCGATGATAGTACCCTCCATACCGCTTTCTCTTCCAGGGCCCCTATATCAGCCCGTGAAACCAGAAATGAACGAGGAAGAAATGTTAACAATATAAATATGGACTTAGCAACAATTCTCGAATGGGGATTCAATAACTTGGTAGAATTCAATGCAAACAAAACACAAGCATGTCTTTTCTCTAGAAAAGCCGATCTCACTGTGAAAACATAATTTTGTCAGGAGTAACCATACCACTGAAGTCATCCATATCGATGCTTGGTATTACTATCAGCAATAACCTTTCCTGAGAAAATCACGTGAGGTCCATTGCCAAAAGTGCATCCCAAAAACTTGGTTTTTTGTTTCGTGCCAAGAGCTATTTCACCTCCAGTCAGCTGCTTATGATCTATAAGACACAGATCCGACCTGTACTGGAGTACTGTTCCCATATTTGGAGTGCAGCACCTAAACATATCCTGAAGCTACTGGATTCTGTCCAAAAAAGGGCAATTCGTCTCGTCGGTGATGCCTCGCTTACAAACTCGCTCACTTGTCTGGAACACCGTAGAAAAGTTGGCGATTTGTCTCTATTTTATAGATATTTTCATGAGCGATGCTCTTCTGAAATATCAACAATCGTTCCTCCTTTGGCAGTCTCTTCAAGATTAACCCGTCAAGTTCAGTCTTCACACCCCTTCGTGGTCACTTTGGAGACCTGCAGAACATCACTTTCCAAAGACTCATTCATCCAACGAATTGCGAGGCTTTGGAACTCATTGCCTAGGGAGGTGTTCCCCGAGGCATACAACCTCCAGAAATTTAAGAAGAACACCAACTCCTACCTTCTTTCCCTTGGTTCCCACGATGTTCTCTGAACATTACAGGATATCCCTTTTCGTGGGAACCAGAACATAAAAAAAAAAAATTCTCAACTGTATCTACGAATATCTACGAAGTGATGAAATTATGAGCACTCCACCGAAGATTTTAGAAAAAGCTCAAGCTGCCACACATAATTTGTTACCGCTAAAATCCAAAGAAAGGTACGAAATTACCTATCAAAAATTTATGGATTGGCGACACAAGCGTAACGTTAAATCCATTTCGGAGAATGTTTTACTTGCGTATTTTGAAGAAATATCAAAAACTATGAAGCCATCTTCTTTATGGGCCATTTATTCGATGCTAAGAACTAAACTAAACATTAATAATAACATTAACATTGCAAATCATCCAAAACTAATCGCCCTACTGAAGCGGAAATCGGATGGTTTTAGAAGTAAAAAATCGAAAATCCTTTCTACTGAACAAATTAATAAGTTTCTGAAAGATGCCCCAGACGATAAACATTTGTTGTTAAAGGTAAACAATTAAAATGTTGTATAATTATCATCACATAAAAATGAGGTTTTGTTTTTTGTTTTCAGGTTATCCTCATTATAGGATTAAGCGGGGCTTGCCGTAAACAAGAACTTAGAAATATAAAAATGGAACACATTCAGGACACAGGAAAATCCTTGATAATTGATATTACAGATTCTAAAACTAAAGCGAGACGTTCATTTGTAGTACCAGAAACGTTTTATATCACATGTCAAAAATACATTAATTTGCGTTCTGCTGAAATGGAACTTCCTTTATTTCTTAATTACAGAAATGGAAAATGCATAAAACAGGTTGTGGGGATAAACACAATCGGAAGTACACCACGTAAAATTGCTGAATATCTTGAGCTGCCGAAATCAAAGCAATATACTGGCCATTGTTTCAGGAGATCATCAGCCACTATATTAGTTGATGCAGGAGGTGATATGCTATCATTTAAACGACTTGGTGGCTGGCAATCTTCTATAGTAGCGGAATGCTATGTGAATCAATTTCTTAATAAAAATGACAACGCATTATTAATATCGGAGGCAATTACCAATTATTAATCTTCGTCTTCTGATGTACCGAGCAGTACTACAATTATAAATAACCGGTCATCACCTTTAAATAATAAGGCACAATCGATTTACAATAATTGTTCAATTGTTAAAGTTTAAATTATTGTGATTTCCTTTATTTAATGGAAGAAAATAGATGGGCGTAGAAAAAGTATAGTACGTTACACGAGTTGTAAGCCCATTACGCACTCGTGAAATTAACGCACTCGCCACTGTAAACTTTTTCATTTCGTGCGTTATGGGTTACTTACAACTCTTGTTACGTAATATACTATATTTTAACATTTGTATTGTTTAAAACGTTGATAGAAACACACGATCTGTACTCATAATTTTTTGTTTAAATTTCCAACGAGACGTCATCAATTATTTACATAACGATGGAGATTGTAGCATAAAAGCGATTAGAACGGTCGTTATACAATCGGTTATTAAATATAACTTGCTGTAAAAATATTACCTCATGAAATGCAAACCATTTAATTCTTGATGCGTTCCTTAATAAACACATGACAAACGATAACCTGCTATAAATTTGGTAACTTTGATCCCAAACTGGGTACATTTCAAACTATTAGATTTGTTTCTGCGGCAGTTACAAACGTACAGAGTAAGTGCGGTTAAAAATTATAGTTTATAAAAACTAAAAAACACGCTTTTAGAGTTAATCCAACTAAAAAGTAAAAATTAATTCTTAACATAAGAATAAAATTACTGACGAGAAAATTAATGTCACTGTTCTAAAAGCGTGGGGTGCTTTCATTCCGAAACGCAGAATTAGTTTAAAATACAAAGCACCCCACGCTTTTAGAACGGTGACATTAATTTTCTCGTCGGTAATTTCATTCTTATGTTAAGAATTATTTTTTACTTATTAGTTTGATTAACTTTAAAAGCGTGTTTTTTAGTTTTTCTAAACTATAATTTATTTTTCGCTCTTTAGTTCGTGAAACTAATATAAGCGTGTTTAAAATACAACTGTTACACTGAATACATGGTTAATATAATAAAACAAACTTTATTTAAAGAAAATTTGGTTTTATAATTAGTGTTTTAAAAAAATTAACACTATACTTCTATGCAACACAAAATACAAACTACCTACCATTTGTATTGTATTACTACAAATTGCCAGTGTCGCCATCTACTAGATAATAGGCAAACTACTTATTTTGGAAAGTAGAAAACTGTCGCGTATTTTTGTTTCATTAAATAAAATATTTTTTGCATTTCTGCACCACTATGACATTGGAACTGCGTGCTTGCGTAATTTACGCACTAGTTCTATCTCTTACTCTCATGCAAAGGATCCCTGAAAAAAATTATAAATCTTGGCGAAACTTATCAGGATAATCAGATATTTTGATCGAATTATTGCATTGTCGTTGGTCTTTGACAAGTGTGCGAAGTTTAAATTAAATATGATCGCTTAAAGTAGGGCAAAGTCGAAGCCAAAGAGTCAGTTACAAACATACAGGTGAAACTAATATTAGCGTGTTAAAAATAAGGTATTTGCAGCAACCACACAAACTCGACTTAAAATTGGATGTTTTTGCAGCGTCGATTTTTAAACCGTTTGATGACAGTCAGATCAGTTTGAGCTTTGTTTCCAAACTATTAGTTTAAAGAATGCACGGTCGTCAGCAAAACACATAGTATATAAAGTTGTGTTATTTAGTGGGATACCCATATCTTTGCACTTCCGTTTCCACGATTCTAAGACTTGTTCCAGGTAGATTTTAAATAGCGTTGGTGAAAGACAGCATCCCTGCTTCAGGCCCTTGCCCACTCTAAACCCTTTTGAAACCGTTTTTTCTATTTTAATTTTGGTTGCGTTGTCCCTATACAGATTTTTTATGACTTTAATTAAATTAACATTAATATTAATTAATTATATTAATATTAATATTTCTTGCGCTTCTCATAGTTTGCTTTGGGGGATATTAGTATAGGCCTTTTGTAGATCTACATATAGTAGGTATACTTTCTGTTGAAATGATATTTTCTTTTCTATGGTCTGGGTGAGATAAAAAAGATGATCCATTGTAGACTTTCCCGCTCTGAAGCCCGACTGCTCTTCCGCTTCCATATCGCTTTATTAATTTTCTATTATTTTGACGAGTATTTTTCCTTATATTCAAGCCATCGAACTCTGTACTGCTATGCCTCTGTAGTTATCGCAGTCGTCTCTGCTTCCCTTCTTGTGAATAGTCGACATATACGATGTCTTCCATTTTTCAGGCACTTCCATTCCGTTGACACAGTTTTGAAATATTTTGAAATATTATGCTTAAAGAGTCTGTCCGTCCCGTACCTAAACAATTCCGGCGGTATGTTACCGGGTATAGCGAATTTTCCATTTTTTAGAGACATACACATATTTTTGGTCTCCGTCGGATTTATTCTGATTGGGGATGCCGTCAAAACTTACAGCCCCAAATTTTATGACGCTTCCAAAGTTTTGTCGCCATGCTCCCGGGATAAATCCCAACCTTGACATCATTCGTTGACGTTTGTGTACACTTCTATATGAGTCTATCTTCGTTGATTTAACTGACAGTTTTCTCTGCTAACAGGTCTGAGGTTATGTTTTATTCGTATTAAGTTTGCATAAAACAAAATCGAAGATTTATAACTGTATTTATAACCGCATTTACAGTAGTTTGATAATTGTCCATAAACTGTTTGAAATTGCTGTAGAAATAAACCTACTACATTCGTATTTCAGCGTCCGATGGGGAGGAATTGGCCAAAATTCAAAAAGTTCGAGTCCTCCGGAACGACAAAAGAGAAGGATTGATGAGGTCGCGAGTGAAAGGAGCTGACGCAGCAACAGCTCCGGTGTTGACGTTTTTGGACAGCCATTGTGAATGTAACGCCAACTGGTTGGAGCCTTTACTCGAAAGAGTCGTCGAAGTAAGAATACGATTTTATAATAATTAAGCTATTAAAAAAATAAATTTACAGGTAGTGAGATACAACTTTGTTTTGTTCATATCTAGTTACTACAGATATCTCAGTCCCAATTCGGCTTCAGAAGTGCCGTAGGAACCAGGGAAGCTCTTTTTTCAGTCCAAGTATTGTTTCAGCGATGCAGGGATTTCAACTGTGATGTGTATGCATGTTTTATCGATTACTCAAAAACGTTTGACCGAGTACGACACACCAAAATGATGGAAGTCTTGAAAAAAAAACTGGCCTGGATGGAAAAGATATCAAGATCATCCGAAATCTCTACTGGAACCAGGTGGCTTGTGTCAGGATAGACGAAGACAGAACAGAATACATAAAAATACTAAGAGGTGTAAGACAAGGATGCATACTGTCCCCAGTCATCTTTAATTCTTACTCTGAATATATCTTTAGAGAGGCGCTGCAAGATATTGAGGCCGGTATACTACTCAATGGGAACGGTTAAACAACATAAGGTATGCAGATGACACTGTTATTTTCGCAGACAGCCTTGCTACGTTTCAGCTTCTGTTGAACAGAATCACAGCTTTCAGCCGACAGTATGTGCTGGAAATAAACAAGAGTAAAACGAAGTTTATGATAATAAGTAAAAACGAAGACATCCAAGGAAATTTATAAGCAGATGGAACTCCCATGGAAATAAACTGGAAATAAACAAGAGTAAAACGAAGTTTATGATAATAAGTAAAAACGAAGACATCCAAGGAAATTTATAAGCAGATGGAACTCCCATGGAAAGGGTTAATAGTTACTTATACTTGAGCACAAACATTAATGATGAGTGGAACCACTCTATTAAGATCAGAACTCGCATTAAAAAGGCAAGAACCGCATTCCTCAAGATGAAAAAAGGCTTTACAAGCACGACATACAGCTAACCACGAAAATACGTTAACTTCGTTGTTACTTGTTTTCAATACTATTTTATGGAGTCGAATCGTGGACGCTTACGGAGGCTTCCTCCAAGAAACTTGAGGAATTTGAAATGTGGCTGTACCGGATTTTTCAAAAAATACCTTGGACACATAAAACATACATACATAAAATTGCTAACTTATGAATCTAACTGTCAACTGCCAGCTGGCGCTCATAGATCTTCAATCGGAAAAACCGTTTTTATTAATACCTAATAAAACTTAAACTGTGAATAATATTTAATGAAATAGTTATGTATAATATCTAAAACCCCAGATGGAGTTGGGGCCGGTGTTTTCAGCAGGAAACTAAAGATTGAAATATTTACCAGTCTTGGCAGGTATGCTACAATCTTTCAGGCTGAAATATTCGCTATCGAATTGTGTGCAAGAGAGTTGACCAACAGACCTCTAGCAAGAAAAACATAAGTATAATATCAGACAGCGCTTTAAAAGCACTAAGCTCCAACAAGATAAATTCTAAACTTGTATGGAATTGCATCGAATCCCTAGAGTACCTTGGTGCAAACAACAGGGTGACCCTACTGTGGGTACCTGGGCACCAGGGGTGGAGGGAAACGCAAAAGCCGACACCCTTGCAAAACAGGGGGCAAAATCTGCGTTCACTGTAACAGAACCGGTTTTTGGACTCACCAGATTATTTCGGACTGGGCGGAGAGCAAAATACTCGCGTACTGGTCCGATATACCAGGATTAACTCACTCAAAGGCGTTTCTACCTAAACCCTCGAGAAACACAACTAAGCAGATCCTAGAATGGAGCAGAAATGACCGGCGAATTCTAATGGGACTGCTTACAGGACACTGTCGTCTAAAATACCACCTCGGAAGGATAGGTCCGAACCAACAAACGAACTGTCGGTTTTGCTGCGTGGAAGACGAAACTGCTGAACATATACTATGTTCATGCCCTGGCTTGGGAAGTAAGGTTCAGCATATTTGGTTACACCAACCTAGAACCTACCGATTTCAAAAAAATCTCACCCTATATATCATGAACTTCGTGAGAAGAGCTGGATTGTGCGGTGAACTGTAACCTCTAGGGGTGAGATACAATAGACCTACTAAAGGTCGCAGTGGAGGGGCGACCACACCCCACTCACATGATACTTAACCTAACCTATGTATAATATCTGCAATTTTCTATACTGTTTAAAATAATATAGAAATTGTAATATTTAACAAGACATTGACTTGATTAATGCAATAAAATATTACGAACACTCTGACCCGATGTGTTCGAGATTATGTAAAACGAACGGTGATTTTTATTATTGTTGGTATTAAGTTTTGAAACGAACAGATCATCGATGACGTGCACGCACATTTTTATTGTATGAGCTTTATTTGTATTTTTTTAAATAATTTTGGAGTAGTGTGTAGGAGGTGAAGCAGAAGAGGAAAAAGAACGGAGTGGGAGCGGAGGAGAAACGGCACGCATTCTCGTAAGATTTCAAAGTGATGACGTCACGTTTTTGCCGATTCACTCTCTGCATTTCTTCTTCGACTGGTGCGCGTAAAGAAGTTTCACTTCAAAAATGGAACATAAACAAGAAAACAGAAAATAAAGAATTATTAAATTGTTAAAAAAAAGATTTAGTGTGTACTGTGATTAATTCTCTTCTTCTTCTTCATCGTATCTTCATGTCCGAAGCATCGTGACACTATGGCTACCTGCAACACGCAACCTTACGTTTCCAAAGGTGGCTATCCTCGACCTCGCGGAGATTAGTTTGCAATGGTTGACCTGTGATGTTCTTTATTTGGTCCAGCCAACGTGACGTAGATCGGCCTCTGAGTCTTCGGCCTTTTACTTCGCCCTGTACTATAAGTTTCTCTAGGTTATCCTCATTTCTGCGTGTGATGTGTCCAAAATATTGGAGGATTCGTCTCCGGCAGACGGTAGATAGTCGATCCTTGATGCCGAGTTCATTAAGAATTGACACGTTTGTTCTTCTAGCTGTCCATGAAATGCGCAACATTCTTCTCCAGCACCACATTTCAAATGCGTCTACGCGGTGTCTATCAGCCGCTTTGATGGTCCACGACTCAGTTCCGTATGAAAATAAAGAGAACACCAAAGATCACACCAAAACCATTTTTGTCTTTTTGGTTATCCCTCTGTCTGTCTATATCTTTCCCCAGTTTACCATAGCTGCCCGCGAGAGATTATTTATCGGCCTAAATTAACGTAAATATAGTGATGAAAAATTAATAATCATTCATATTTTTATTGTTACAGGATCCAACGAGGGTTGTTTGCCCTGTAATAGATGTCATTAGTATGGATACGTTTCAATACATCGGCGCATCCGCCGATTTGCGGGGTGGTTTTGACTGGAATCTAGTCTTCAAATGGGAATATTTGAGTTATGCCGAAAGGGAAAATCGTCAGAGAGATCCTACGCAGGTAAAACCAAAAGAAAAGAGATTTACTGACGTTAACAATACGTACCAAATAAATATATTTTAGTATTCAACGGAATAAAATTATAAATTCTACAACAAAGAAACTGTTTGAATTACAAATTACAATAAACATTTTACATTAAAGTATAAAAAAAGCTACTGCGCTCATACCTCATTTGTTAAGGTTAAATCCTTTTTTTTATTTTTAAAATTATACCAGCTATTTATCCTTAAATACTTTATTAATTGGAACATTAATTATAAATTCTGCTTATTTATCATCTAGAATATAAATTGGAATGGAAATAAATTTATTAAGGATTATTTCAAATAAAATCCAGTAAAAATATTTTCCCAACATAAGCGAGTATAAAGAGAAAACCCCAAAATATTTCAAAATTATCCAATTTTTTAAATATAGCTTATTTTTGTTGTAATAAATGTATTGTAAAATAATGTATTGTGTATGCATTTAGCATGTCGTTTGATGTTGATACGGGTTACAAACAGAAAGTAAGCAAAAATTTGAAAATGTATTAATTTATCCCATTAACCATTTAACCCATTCAGTTGACACATCAATAATTGAACTCAGAAGACAAGAAATAACGGGGTTCACTCTTCAATAAGTCGTATTACCACCTCGATTATGGATGACACTTCTCATGCGAGTGGGCATAGAACGCAGCACATTCTAAATGTTTGCTTGAGAAAAATTGGTCCATTCCTCAATATGGGCCAATCGGAGCTCTTCAAATTTAACGCCTTAGATTTTTTCCACCTCAATATTTTGGTCCAAATCACCCGCCCTGAGCCTAAGCCCCAATAGTTATGAATCACCCTGTATACAAAAAGATCATGAAACCAGCAATAACAAATATAATTTTTGTGCCTATTTGATTTTGTATAAGTCAACGCCAATATTATGTATCTTATAATTAAATAACTATATTTATTTTTAACCTTCAATAGTTTTATACATATGACAGGGACAAACAGGATGTGTGTGTGTATGTGTGTTTGCATAAAATTTGCTTTACGTATTAATACAGCAGAATAATATAAATATGTTGTTTATTTTAGCCTATAAGGACGCCGATGATTGCAGGTGGATTATTCGTTATCGATAAAGCTTATTTTGAAAAATTAGGAAAGTACGACATGAAAATGGACGTTTGGGGTGGGGAAAATTTAGAAATATCATTTAGAGTTTGGCAGTGCGGCGGTAGCTTAGAAATTATTCCCTGCAGCAGGGTAAGTGATTTTCCATTTTACTGAGTAAAATAATAGCATATTATTACACTAATGCATAATCAGGCCTTTACAGTATGAGCAACGAATTTAACCAGATAGGTTCATGTCATTTGACACGTGATTTAATTATCAAACTTCATTGTTACTAAATACGTATTAATGAGGGTTTTCGATATTTTTTTCTGACACCAGATGTCGCTACACGTAGGCGTCTGGTGTGTCAAAACAGATCTGGCTGAAATAATAAATAAATAGGTACCTATCTATAGGTAAATTAAACAGTAGTACCCACAGGGTGGCCAACCGAAAACAAAACAGAGTCTTTTGCAAGAACCTTTTCAAAATTTTAGAAAAACACTTAGACCCGTCGATTTTCTATTGAAGGAGGACTCTCTTTTCCGGTATTTTTGACTTCACTACTTTCAACACCAAGCGAGTGTAAGAATTACCCCAAAATTTTTAAATGACATTGGTGGTCAAATAAGATTTCGTTTGTAAGCTCTGACAATACTCTTTCGAATAGTCAAATTTTATATTTTATTCCAATAAAAAAATACGTGTTAAAATTTCAATAATTTTAGTTGCTTACTACAAAAAAAAATCGGCATTGGATTGGAAGAAGAGGCAGCATTGAATGACCTACACGATCGCCAGATTTACCGCCCCTCGATTTTTTTTGTGGGGACATCTAAAAAGTAAAATATATAAAACACAACCAGCGTCGTTGGAAGATTTGCGTCAAAGAATCGTTGACGAGTGCCGTCGAATTACTCCGGAAATTATTCGGAATGTGCGTGAACGTTTTGAACAAAATCTTTATTATTGTATGGAAGCGGGCGGTCATCAGTTTGAACATTTATTCAATTAAGTAGTAAGTAAGCAACTAAACTGGGACACGAGATCAGAGTAGATAGGGACAATCAAACCTGAGAGACGAGGAGAAGAATAACGCTGGCATGGGCAGCATATGGTGCTTTGAGAGATGTATTTAAGAGCAACATCCCATTAAGCATGAAGCGAAGAGCTTTTGATCAATGCGTACTTACGGTGATGACATACGGGATGGAAACATCAACCCTCTCTAAAAAATCAGCCTCAAAGCTGCAGGTAACACAGAGACGTAAGGAAAGATCAATGCTCGGGATAACCCTTAGAGATAGAGTGAGCAACGAAGATGTTAGGAGAAGAACGGGAGTTACCGACGTCATAGTTCGTATAGCCTAACTAAAATGGAACTGGGCGGGTCATACCGCTCGACTACGCGATTCTAGATGGACTCGCAAACTCCTAGAATGGAGACCCAGACTAGACAAGTGCAGCAGAGGCAGACCACCAACGCGCTGGACGGACGATATAAAGAGAGTTGTCACAAACTGGTTACAAGCAGCCAGGAGAAGAGACGAATGGAGAGAACTAGGGAAGGCTTTTGTCCAACAGTGGACCTGAAAAGAGCTGGATGATGATGATGATGAAGCAACTAAATAATTGGAATTTAAACATGTAGTTTTTTTTTAAGTATTGGGAGGAAATATAAAATTTTAAGACTATTGTAAAGAGAATTTTCAGAGCTTTCAAAATACATCTTATTCGACCCCCGATGCCATTTAAAAATTTTGGGGTAATTCTTACCCTCGCTTGGGGTTGAAAGTAGTGAAGTCAAAAATACCGGAAAAGAGTGTCCCCTTTTAATTAAAACTCGACGAGTCTGAGCGTTTTTTTCTAAAATGTTGACGAGGTCAACAAAGCCCATAGAACGAGTAGACAAATTTAAGTACTTGAGCATTTGGCTTTTCAAAGACTGGACATCGGACAAGGAAATAAAATGTCGCATTGAACAAGCTTATCAGGCATTCTTGAGGTTTGGACATTGAAGGCGACTGTAATTTAGAAATTAGAGGCTTTTGAAATATGGCTGTATCGCAAAATCGTCAAGATACCTTGTACGGCCCGACTGACAAACGAAGAAGTTCCAAGACGAGTCAACGAACAACGTGAACTGTTTGAATTGATTAAGAAAAGAAAAACGGCATATCTTTTTTTTTATGAAAATAGTCGCAAAAAGGGTAGACCTATCGTGTGGGCCGCGGACGGCCCGCACTGCGACTATTAGAAGGGGAAGGGATTATAGAAGGAAATGATTGTGGACACGCTTTTTAAAAAGTTGTAGGTCATAGTTCTCTGGAAAAACTGATTTTGGAAGCTTATTCCATTCCGTAGCAGCCCTGTAAAAGAAGGATTCTTGATGAAGATTGGTCCTAGTAGTGTCAATCTTGAGAGTAAATGGGTGAGACTGATCAGCGTGCCGAGTTCTTCGGCCGAATGTGGCCAATGGTGGTACAAGAGTTTTTATTTCTCTGGAGCATCTGCCATGGAAATATCTGTAGAGCAATGACTGGTCTGCAACTCTTCTTCTATGTTCTAGAGGGTGAAGGGTATCTGTGAGAGTTGAGCTGTTTATCAAGCGAATGGCTCTTTTCTGAATGGAATCTAGAAGACGAAGAGAATGCCTTGGTGCTGAACCCCAAATGTGCGAGCAATACTCCAGTAGAGGTCGGATTTGAACCTTGTACGTCGTCAACAGTTGATCAGGAGTAAAAAACTTTCTAGCTTTTCACAGAAAACCTAGCCTCTGGCTTGCCGACTTTTCGATGTTAGCAACATGGTCATGCCAAGACATATTATTGGACACCGTGACTCCCAAAATCGAGATGGAGGGACTTGGTTCAAGGGTATTTCCGGACATTTTGATGGGATTATTTGAGGAATTCACTTTCTTGGAAAACGTGGCACTTTGTGTTTTTTGGGCGTTAAACTGAACAAGATTGTTGGTTCCCCACTCGACGATTGTTTTAAGATCTCTATTGATGGAATCAACCTGTTCCTGCCTGAGTCTATTTGTATCATTCACCGAAAGTGATCGATAGGATGTGAAAGTTGAGACAAGTGTGCTATCGTCTGCGAAACTGTAAATGGGGTTCGTGGTGGTTTTCAAGAGGTCGTTGATGTGTAAAAGAAATAAGGTGGGGAACAAGATGGAACCCTGGGGGACCCTGGCATTAGTTTTAAACGCATCAGAAGAAATACCGTCAACTGCCACATGTAAGGAGCGATCTTGCATGAAGCTCAAGAGCCATTGGCGCAGTTTGGTTGGGAGACCGTAAGTAGATAATTTACTTAACAATGCCTGGTGCCAAACGCGGTCAAAGGCTTTAGATATATCCAATGCTATTGCACGGGATTCACCAAACTTTTCAATAGTGTTTGTCCAGAGCTGAGTGACATAAGCCAGCAAATCTCCAGTAGACCGAAGTTGTCGAAATCCATATTGTCTGTCATGGATTATCTCAAATTTCTCTAGATATTTGATAAGTTCTGTGTTAGTCGCTTTTTTGCTTTTTCTGGAACATATAATGCGAAACACTAAATATCAATTCTTGCATCTGTTGATCGAAGGTAAGATCGAAGTTCGGAGAGGGATCGGAAGGAAAAAAATGTCTTGGCTGTGAAATATCAGACAGTGGACAGGGCTACACGATATATAGTCGCTAATATACACCGCAAGGAATAGAGAAGCAATGGAAAATGTTATCGCAAACATCCGTTACTGGATACGGATTAGAAGAAGAAGAAGAAAACTCAATTTGATAAATTTGAAACTCGATAATAAAATTTGACATAATTCTTGTTCATTGAAGCCGTTACCTAGCAACCTTTATACACACGGTGTACGATAAAGACTCTATTATGCATGCTTTTGCGTTTATTATTATGGATAGTTTATGATGCATGCATACTAAAAAAACTTTCATATGCTTATGGCTTAATTTGTTATCGAATTTAGTTGGTAACAAGAGATAAAAAAAATATTCAGTGGGAAATTTGTTTGTTTTTTTATACATTTAAATTTTAATATTTTTAGGTGGGTCACGTATTCAGAAAAAGACATCCCTATACCTTCCCCGGAGGTAGCGGTACAGTATTCGCAAGAAATACCAGACGAGCTGCCGAAGTTTGGATGGACGAGTACAAAAATTATTACTATGCATCAGTTCCTCTAGCCAAGAGCGTGGCATTCGGAGAGTAAGTAGTCTTAAATAACAAATTAAAGTGTTAAAGCAAAAATTATTTTGATTGTGGGAGTTTTTTAAAATAACTATTGCCAACGTTTGTTTCTTTGTATTTTAGTATTGGTGACCGTCTTGAACTGAAAACTCGACTGCAATGTAAACCTTTTAAGTGGTACCTGAAAAACATTTATCCAGAATTGGTTGTGCCTCAATCTACTACCTCACACATCGGTCAAATACGTCAAGGTGCCTTCTGTCTGGACACTATGGGTCATCTTTTAGATGGAGTCGTAGCTCTCTATCAGTGCCACCACACTGGCGGAAATCAAGAATGGGGATTGACTAATACAGGACTTATTAGACATCATGATCTCTGCTTGACATTGTTCAATTTTGCTAAAGGTAATCCATGTACACACAACCTCATATTCGAATACATTAATACAAAAATAACATATTAAAAATAAAATGTAGCTTATCCAAAAAAATTACAATACAAAATAAATGAAAAAGATTACAACTCCGATCAGAAGCATAATTGTCATTTTCATAAACAAATACTGTTATGTAAGTTAAAATTTAAGAAAGAAAAATCATTTTTGGTAATTCAATAATCAGTATAACCAATCAGCATTGCCACCTCTAACCTCAATAGAAGCATGAATTTAACAGGGCATCCCTTTTTTCAAGTTATTAATATCTGCTTGAGGTAAATTCTGCCATTCCTCCAAAACTGCTTGAATCACTTGAACTACATTACCTGGGTGATTCTGACGGGTTCATAGATTTTTTTTTAAATGTCCTTTTTGTAAGTTTTTTATTGCATTTAGATCAGGTAAACTAGGTGCTTTTATGTGGGATAGAAAATTTCTACCAAAGGTTCTCACTGCGGGTTCAAGTACCTACTAAATCAGCATACTGTTGACCTGTCAATGTTGGTCTTAGATGAATTATAGTTTTTTTTACCAATCATGATACCACCTCAGAACATTACAGTTTTACTTTCATATTTAGGGACAGATCGAGCCGTTTTAAGTCTAGTTTGTCTCCCACGTCCTCTCAGAACTCAAGTTCGCCGGTCGTTTGACCAAAGACCGACTCTGATTTCATCTGAAAACAACACATTTTGCCAGTCTTGCATTGTCCAGTTCTGATGATCCACCAATTAGGTTGGGTATTATGTGAGTGGGGCGTAGGTCGCCCTTCCACTGCGACCTTTAGTAGATCTATTGTGGCTCACCCCTAGAGGTTACAGTTCACCGCACAATTCAATTTTTCTCGCGAAGTTCATGGTTATATATGGTGAGATTTTTTTGAAATCGGTAGGTTCTAGGTTAGTATAACCAAATATGTTAAACCTTATTCTTCCCAGGCCGGGGTATTAACATAGTATATGTTCAGCAGTTTTGTCTTCCACGCAGCAAAACCGACAGTCCGTTTGTTGATTCAGACCTATCCTTCTGAGGTAGTATCTTAGACGACAGTGTCATGTAAGCAGTCCTGTTGGAATTCGTAGGTCATTCCTACTCCATTCAGGGATCTGCTTAGTTGTGTTTCTCGAGAGTTTAGATAAGAACTTTTTATGAATATGTTTTTGTTAGTGAACACGTTCATCTTTTATTTGCATTTTATGTTATTACTAACAAAAAATATTTTCATAAATACTGGGTTAACGATAATATCTGAAACCATAATGCACACTAATTAATAATAATAATTAATAACTTTATCATTACTTTATACCAGCATCGGTTATTACTTCATAATTTTCAAATCAAAAATTCCGAAAACGGTACACATTATCGAGTTTTACCAAGAGTACCTTTTTAGTGTAAAATTGAATGATGTTTAAGTTCACTTGAAATTTTGATTAATAAATCTAACCTTAAAAAAGTTATGTTCAATACTACTTGGTACGAACCGTGTAACTAGCGCCCTCCATGGCCCTCCATGAGAGTCAAATATAAAAACAAATTCATGGTATGTATCAGCTTCTTTTTTTGAAACGCCCTGTATAATAAAAACGACATGACTATTTAATCAAATTATGTTTACTTTTTAGTAGGTTCCCAAGTAATAATGCGAATTTGCGACGGTTCTGACGAACAGAAGTGGCATTTGATATCACCAGACGGTCTCCTCCGCAACTCGAAGTATCCCCTCTGCTTGGACTCCAGGTATAACGACTCCAAGGGTATAACGGCAGAAAGGTGTAGTAGCAGTTTAGAATCACAAAGATGGAATCTAAATCGAGCTTAGATCAAATTTTTATCAGTGAGAATTTTGTAACACTAAATTTTGGAATTAGCAGAGAAATATAGGGCTGATTTTGTAATAATTGTTCTACATTTCGGGATAAACCAGTATAGTAGGTATTTTTTGGTACTCTCTTGTCATTCCAGATCTAATTTTATTTATTCATACTCCATATCGAAATGGTACGGAGTAATAAATCATTTTCTGATAGCTTTAACATAGGCGTACATAATTGGGTTTGTTAATAAGTGGAAAATGTATTTTTCTAATTTTGGAAGTGACATTTTTCGTTACTGCTATGGGTGAAAAAAGACGTCTTTTCCTAACTAGTTAAAAATGGATTCCTTTATTAACGTAGTTAGGAAATGAAACGTCCATTGTTACGAAAAATGTCACTGAATGTTTATTGAGACCATTTTATTAAAAATATAACGCTACCCAGGTGGGGTGTAATAAACCCCGCGGCACTTTATTGATGTCCAACTACTTTTTGTAGTAAGTATAACAAGCATTTTAAATTTAAATAATATTGCTGGCAAATTTATATGGTACTACCCATAGTTACCCTCTGATGTCAGGAACTTAGCTCACAGGAAATTGATAAACTTTGTACGGAGTCTCGGAATCCTGGACTTAGAATAGATTAAGGGTTATGCTCAAAAGACCTAATAGGTCGAGGTGCTTGAGAGACTGCATAGCCTTCACGACCCTACCCCCTAAAATCTACATCTACATCTCTACCCATAGTTACACCACTGCAGGTAGGAAATGACCCTTTTGCTGATAAAAACTTTTGTTTGCGACAGGCTTCCTAATAAAAACAGGGTGGCTGTTGCGGACCATTTAGAAATCATAAAAGTTTGTTTGACCACTCTATTAGCGTTTTGCATTTATAAGTAGGATTTATTACTCCGTACCATTTCGGAATAGGGTATAGTTCATCCTTTTGTTATGTAACATATTGTTCATTAAAATATGCTTATTATTCATTAAATTTTTCATCCTCTGTTAATTATGACTTTGTCTACCTTTTCCAAACTCATATCTTCTGAATTTTTATTTTCTTTTTCTGTTTTTTACTTGATTGAAAATATATTGTAGAGAGCATTAATGAAAATCATATGAATGTATTTCTATGACGTTGATATTTTCCAAATTCAAACCCTTGCAACTTCTCACCTGGAACTATCCATACCCAAAACGTTTTGATTGTGCATTTAAGTTTGTTATCTTCTTTAACATTTGATTTTTCAAATCTCAGATCTTACAAATAGTCACATACATTTAGTTACCCGCAGTGCTTCGATAAAATCACTTTCAAGGAATGTCAACTAAAAAAAACTTTGTTTACTACGGTTTCATTCCGAAAAAAGATCGTCTTATGCTGTCAGAATTTTCTTTCTTTCTATTCGGTCACCCGTTTCGGGTATCGTGTCATCATGATCTGTGATCTGTGAGATCTGTGATCTGTGAGATCTTTACATATCCGCCTGTCTTCCGCGGCTTTGAAACATTCGTTGAGTGGTACTCCGGTTTCCCTGACAATGTGGTCCACATATCTGATTGGTGATCTACCTCGGCTTCTCGTTCCTTGTACCTTCCCCTGGACGGTGAGTTTTTTCAGTCCGTTTCTTCGGACGATATGTCCGAAAAAGGATGTTATTCGCTCAGAGACGATAGTGCGATAGTCTTTTTTTGATCTTCAATTGCTTTAGAATCGACTCGTTTGTTATTCTTTGTGTTCATGATATGCGTAACATCTTTCGCCAACAGCACATTTCAAAAGCATCGATAGCGCGTTTATCCGTTTCCTTGAGTGCCCAGCACTCTGATGCATTTGAGAAGACTGAGAATACTAGAGTCTTAACGAGTCTGGTCTTGTCAGAATAGCTTTTTCATATTGCCTGCATTGAAAATGCGAGTTTTAACCATTCGAAACAAGATAATTTCAGACCAATGTGACCGTTAGCGACTCGGTGAGATTTAAAAACAATTTATATGCTTTCATTACTTTGACGTCCCTCGTAAACTGTTTAGACTTGTCAGTTTGCACTGAAAGCATTGTTAGTTTCTTAAGTTATTATGATTTCTGATTCGAAAAGTGATTTAGATTTTCCAAATACACCACCATAAATAACAAATCAGGCTGAGGAAACCTCTTTATATTATTATGATATAAATAAGGTTGCAGAAAAAGTATAGTGTTTCACTCGTCGAAAACATTTTTTGAAGCTCGTGAACATTACCAGTAAAGCTTTTGTTTGTTGCTTACCTCTTAATAAATGCAAATCAAAAACATCTGACAAATGTTATATTTGCAAAATTAAATTGATCTGGTTTCGGCTGGCTCCGGATATTAAAGCTCCCAGTTTCAATAAAGGTAGGTAATATGAAAAATATAGTGAGTGGCACGAGATAAAAGCACTCGCTAACGGCTTGAGCAGCCAAAACTCTCCCTCGTCTGAACTCTCGTCTTGTTTCATCCCTTGCCACTATAACATGACACATTTTTTAAGACCCATTTAAAATCATTAATGATGAAAGGTGCAAGAGAGGACCAAAAACGTATCTAACTGGTAAAGATTTGAAAGTACATCTGTCCAATATTCGTAAGTCTCTCGAAACAAGTAATGTGATGTAAAAATAAGAGAAATAGATTTTTAACACAATTTGTTTCAGGAAAAATTCGCAATTTGTTATCACCTAATAGTAGTTATTCCAAATTTTTCATCGTGTTTCAGCTGTAATGAACTGTATACGAAGCCATTGTTATATCAAAAATATTATAGAAAGTTCAAAAAAAAAATAACGTATTAAAAATGTGAAAAAGGCGTTATAATAATAAATGAAATACACCTTGTACATATTATAACCAATGAAGATAGATAAACTCATATAGAACGATATCACCACGTTAAATTTTTTTCCAGTAAAGGCGTTTATATTTGTTGTGATTAGTTTTGCCACAGGCAGAACTCGTGATGTCTCCGGCTGGCACCCCAGCTGTCTTTTTCCCCCTTTGTTTGCAATGCGCAGTCTCGAGTCGGCACAGTAGTAAGTTTCCTCTCTCAACGCGCCGTCTCGATTCGACGCAACAACAGTATTGTTCCGACCGTCGTGAGCGAAGGTCGTTCAGTTTTCCTTTCTTGGCGATTTAAGATCACTCGTTATCAAAAGTGGTATCCATTCCATTCCACGGAAGAAATATATCGAAAAACTGTTTGAAGACGAACGAAACAGGCCCCAACTAACACGAAAGGTAAAAACAGACAATCCAGACATAACAAACGAAGAAGTAATAGATGCACTTAAAAACACAAAAAATGGGAAAGCACCTGGCGCGGATGAATTACCTGTGGAATTGCTAAAACTACTCGAAGAAGAACACATACCAATACTTACGGAACTGTTCAATACGATTTACAAAACTGGAGTTATACCCAGAGAATGGCTAACATCCACATTTATAGCAATACCAAAGAAAAACAATGCGAAAAAATGTAGCGAACACAGGACTATTAGCTTAATGAGCCACACATTGAAAGTATTTATAAAAGTTATACACAACCGGATACACAAGAAACTGGACAATGAGATAAGTGATTTCCAGTTTGGGTTCCGGAATGGAACGGGCACAAGGGAGGCATTGTTTGTTGTAAACGTACTGACACAGCGATGCTTAGATGTGAATAAAGAAGTATACGCATGTCTAGTAGACTATGAAAAGGCGTTTGACAGAGTACGACATGACCAACTCATAAAAATTCTAAGTGAAAAACAAATAGATACTCAAGACATAAGAATTATAGAAAACCTATACTACAAGCAAACAGCAAACATCAGAATAGGCATTACACAGACGGAAGATATAGAGATCAGGCGCGGAGTGAGACAGGGATGCGTGCTTTCCCCTTTGCTGTTCAACATCTACTCAGAAGCGATCATGAAAGAAGCATTAGCTGAAGAAGAAGCTGGAGTGCGAGTTAATGGGATACCTATTTCAAATATAAGGTATGCGGACGACACTATGTTGCTAGCCGAAAATGCCATCGACCTACAAAGAATGGTACAAAAGGTACATAATGTCAGTATTCGATACGGGCTAAACATGAATCTCAGCAAAACAAAATTCCTTGTATTCACAAAGACCCGAAACAACAACACACAGCTGATAGTAAACAACCAGATAATAGAACGGGTATATAAATATAAATATTTGGGAACATGGATTAACAGCAACAATGATTATGCTAGCGAACTGAAAGCAAGAATTGAAATCGCACGCAGAGCCTTCATAAATATGAAACAGTTTTTCTGTAACAGAAATTTAAATAACGATCTCAAAATACGTATGCTGAGATGCTACATATTCACCATCTTACTATACGGCATAGAAGCGGCCACATTGACAAAAGTCATGATGAGAAAAATAGAAGCATTCGAGATGTGGCTATACAGGAGAATACTGAGAATATCTTATATGGACAGAATTACAAACGAAGAAGTACTAAAAAGACTCTCAAAAGAAACAGAAATTAATAACGAAATAAAAATCAGAAAATTACAATATCTGGGCCACACTATGAGAGGAGAGAGATACCGAATGCTACAAGTGGTGATGCAGGGAAGCGCAGCGTGTGAAGAAGACGAATGTCGTGGCTCCGCAACCTGAGAGAATGGTTCAACTGTTCATCAAATCAGCAGTCAACAAAATGCAAATAATCATGATGATCGCCAACCTTCGACGGAAGACGGCACCATAAGAAGAAGATCCATTCAGCCTTAGACCAAGATGGTCGACGGCAGAAATATCCGTTCCGCTGTAGACCGAGACGATCGACAGTAGGTTCTCTCCAGCCGCAAAGGTTTTAAGTAGCATTTCTCCGACCGTCAAGAACGACGGTCGTTCAACAGTATTATTGTGCCGACAGTCGTAGCGAGCGGCTGTCATACAGCTCCTTTCATCCACGGCGATTAAATATCGCTTGTTAATTTGCAATAAGTTGTATTCGTTCAGTTTCCTTTCATTTTTAATTCACTAGTCGTTACCAGTGCATTTTGTTTTTGATGATAGGAATACCTTTATTTTGTGTTAAATAAAAACCGTTAAAAAAACCAGCCAAATTGTGATTACTTCCAGTCCATTATATCGAAGTTGAGTAATCATTTCTCCTATGTAGGAAAAGGGAAAGTATAAACCCCCGATTCCTACAATATTTGTTAATTTTTCATCGGCTTTAATTGTTTAATTATAAACGCAATTAAACAATGAAATAGCAACTAATAAAAAATATGTACAACTGTTTACTTTAAAGAGCGCGGGTGTCTGCCGCCTGTGAATCATAAATAAAAGAAAATTAGCAACCTTATTTTTGCCGCCTTTAACGTTAAAAAGTTTACGTGCTAAAATTTCAGTTCTGAACAGACGATTGCACGAGATCTATCTTGACAGAAGTTTTAAAATTTTAATTGTTTTGTGGAGGGTAGCATTGAGACAGTTAGCAATAAATCGTCGTCATGGAATTAATATTGAATTGTTAGTGCCTTAAATCACCTTATAATCATTAAGCGCTTTTAAAATTTTGCCGCCATAGTCCCGGGACAAAGGCACACCCTGTGAACATGCGTTGACGCGCTATTTAACGTCATCATTTATTTGTCGACACCATCCTCAGGCTGTGTAAACTTCTATATGAGTCTATCTTCGTTGCTATAACCAAAGAGTATAAGATAGAGGGGAAGGTCGCGTATAATCGACACACATGTCATCTGTTATTTGTGTCCAAGTACTGAACTACTGTCATGGCGATTTGTAATATATTTATGCGTAATACGGCGTAGAACAAAAAAATGGCAAACAAAAAGCCATTCCACCATGCATAACAGGAATGATTTTAACCATTAACAGCGTTTTAAAATTATCCAAAATTAATTTATTTAAATTAAATTGAACGGATTCTATGATTCTACCACGTTTTTCGTTTTTAAGACTGAACACAATCACTTCTTCTTCTTCTTCTAGGTGCCAAGACCGTTTAACGATCGTTGGCGATCATTCTGGCTATCATATTTGCTATCATTATTTTGTTTGTAGCCGCTCGGAAAAGTTGTATAGTGGTGAGACCAAACCACTGTCTGAGATTTTTGAGCCGGGAAGTTCTTCGTCTGCCAGGACGTCTCTTACCATTAATCTTACCCTGTATTATAAGATGTAGAATGTCATACTTTTCTGGGTGTCTCATGATATGTTCGAAATATTCAAGCTTTCGTTATTTTACAATATTGACCACTCCTGTATCTTTATGCATTCATCTAAGCACCTCCTTGTTTGTGATCTTTTCCATCCAACTTACTCTTAGCATCCTCTTGTATAATCACATCTCGAAAGCTTGTAGACGTTTGAGCGTGGCTTCTGTTAGTGTTCAGCTCTCGACTCCATACAAAAGAACTGGAAAGCACATGTTCTAATCATCCTCATTCGCAGGGCAAACGATAGATCGTGACTGGTAAAAAGTTTTTTCATGCGAATAAATGTTGCCCGGGCACACTCAATACGTATTTTGATTTCAACTGATGAAACCCAGTCCTCGTTTATCCTGCAACCAAGGTAGCTCGCACTTGAGACTCTGTCTAATTTTGTTCCGTTGACGTAGACACTAGCAACTTGATTATGAACTCCTTTGCTTATTAGCATGTATTTGGTATTTTCCGTGTTTATTTTCAAACCAAATACTTCGCAAGCTTCAGTCACCCTATTAATAAGTCTCTGTAGGTCATCGATGGACTGCGCCAGTATTACGGTATCACAGCTCCCAAATCCGTGTCTCCTAGCGCCTGCCCAAATAACTCTTCAGAGTATAAATTAAAAAGGAGTGAAGACAATATACATCCCTGTCTCACACCTTTCTTCACTTCAACATCTTCTGTCAGGTGACCGACTTTGGCAGACTGGTGCCAATATAAATTACCTATCAAGCGGATATCTTTGTCCTCAATACCAGTTGTTTTGAGTATCTCCATAAGTTTGTCATGTCGCACTTTGTCAAAGGCATTTTCAAACTCCACCAGGCACACGAACACGTCGGAGTCAACGTCTCGGCAGCGCTGTATTAGTACTTGAACTCCAAAGAGCGCTTCACGCGTTCCCAATCCTGATCGAAATCCAAACTGAGTTCTGCCTATGCTCGCTTCTAATTTTTGATATATTCTCGAATGAATAATACGCAAGAATACTTTAAGGAGGTGGCTTATCGAGCTGATGGTATAGTAGTCACTACATTTTGTATCTCTGTTTTTCTTAGAGATTGTAACATAAGTTATCCTCAGCCAGTCGGTTGGAATAATGCCCGTTTTGTATATTGTGTTGAAGAGTTTTCTTATCGTTGTTATTTCCATAACACAATCACTAGGGGCGCTATAACTCGTATACTCTTTTTTAACATTACTCGAAATGGGAGCCTTACCCTCTATCTTCATATATTTAATACTCCTATATTGCTAGTAGGGGTCTGAAAAAGGATGACAACCCAACGGTGCAGACATACAAACATCTGTCTCCGTCATTTAGACCTGAAATGCTATGCGCATGCCCGAGAATGGAGCTTTGCTGCTAAGCTATAAAGCATACAAGAAAATATTTACCATAACTGCATTATAAGCTTCCTCACTACATGCGCAACGCTTGCGCACAACGGATCAAGTAGAATAAGTGAGATAGAAGAATGCAGTTGCTGTCTCTCTTGATGGGTGCCCACCAAAAGAGACAGCAACTGCATTCCATCTTGCAGGAATGATGTTAACCATTAACAGCGTATCCAAAATTAATTTATTTAAATTAAATTGAACGGATTCTAAGATTCTACCGCGTTTTTCGTTTTTAAGACTGGACGCCATAACTCGTATACTCTTTTTTAACATTACTCGTAATAGGAGCCATCCCCTCTATCTTATACTTTTTGGCTATAACATAGGAATTAACCACAATTGCGGTTACCAAATGCTACCAAAATGAATGTTCATATTTATTTTTTTGTAAGTAGGTAATCTTTATTTGTAAAAAATGTCATCAGGTATTATTTAAATTTTAATGTGGTAATAATTTTAATTTAGCGCACGAATCTAGTGCGAGAGTATGAAATATAACCTAAAAACAAGCACAAAAAAGTCATGAAAATAAGAAATATTATCTAATGATAGAAAATATACTTAAACAAATTTAAAGTTTGAGATTTGGTTCATTACTATAAGAGGCAAAAAATTAATCGTTATTTTTTCTTAATAACTTTTTATTTTGGGGAATACCTTAAGGGTTTAAATTAATTAATATTTCTTATTCTATCAGTAGTTAGTATTTCTTTTTTATTACAATTACTAGTTTTATGTATATATGTATATGTTGCGTCGAAAAAGTAATATATTTTTTGTTACTTAGAATAGAAATACATATATATAATTTACGTTGAACATTAAAATAAATATACGTAGCTTTTTTGATTAATGTATTACTTATGTAACGTATTTCACAAAAAAACTTAAAAATTAAATATTATTAGTACTTACCCAGAATAAAAGTTGTTAAAATAAAAAAACTTTGCATAAAAAAAATTAATTAAAATTATTTAGAGTATCAATATAAAAATCAAAGTAACTTTGATTTAGGAAATATTATATAAATATTATATTAATAAATATTATATTTTTAACGGTTGACCATATTTAAATTCGTTCTATTTTATAAATTTTAACTGCAACATCAGGTTTTCATAAGCGTTATTTATTGCATACATATCTAAATGAGTAATAATGTCTTGTATATATATATATGTATATTTGTTTTTTTTTTCTAATTTTATTAATGTTTTTTTTAAATTATATTTAGGTACCTATACGATTTTATTTCACTTACATTTTTTTATTTTAATACAAAATTTCACTGAAAAATCATTGTGATATTTATTTTTTGTATGATTTTGAATTAAGTAAAAATTATTTTAAAAAAAATCATTGTTTGCTTGCTATCCAGTTAATCCAGATAAAAATTTAAAAATTGTACCGTGTATTGTAAAAATAAATATTTGGAAATAAATCAAAATATTATAGGAAAATACAATTCCAATCATGACAGAAACAACAATGTAACTATAGTTGAATTCCACAATTGTAAAAAGTGACTCATAATGTAGAGCGATTTTATAGGTCAATCAAATTAGATGTTTACCCTGTACCAAAAAGTTGTTGTTGTTGAGTTTTTAAATATCGACTAAAAGAGAAAGATTCAGCATTAGTTAATAAAAAAGTAAGTGGGTTCTAACAAAAACTGATTAATATTTTACAAATTTACAAAAACCTTTTACTCACTCTCCAAAGACTATACGTTCAGGTAGTTTTATAAAAATTGAGAAAATCGCTATCTTTATATATTTTTTGAATAACTAATTTATTTGTTTATTATGAAACTGAGAAGATGATATGGGATGTGCAAGCTGGATTTAGAAGATGAAGGAGATGTATGGATCAGGTCTTTTCATTACGAGGTATAGTCGAAAAATTCTTGGCTAGATGTCCGAAGGTCTCTGATTGAAATATCACTTTCTTAATATTCCGATGAACCTGTATTTACTGTAAATACTAAATGTTCGAGAGCGTCGTCGTTCTTTTTTTATCAGTTCTTTATAACTTTTGACATCTCTGCAGATATTATACCATTCTTGTTCAGGACACCTCCTTTTTGCTGTCAGTGCCTCGGTATCAGCTAAAATTAAAGAGATATTGTGAGCTGCTACCCAATTCTTTACCGATTCCTATATTTTCTCTAAGGGGTTTAGTTCTGGGTTCGTATTTCTTTTACATCCTTTGGTGTGATACGATCCAGTTATTTTTTTTTTATTTGTCTTGTTTTGGTTGGAGTTTAAAAAGATGAGCTTGGTCCTTCCCATACTAATTTCAAAGTCTCCTTGGATATTTTTTGAAAAGTAGACTTAGACACTTCAGTTGCAGCTGTGGTTCTTTTCCTAAAATGTTTTAATATATGTTACTATTTCCATTGCAAAGTAAATACTGTTTAAAAAATATATCTGAGTCGTGTACACACGTTAAACATGGAACTTCTTTGTGAATTTTTTAAAATATCAGTTAATGTAGGTACACAACTGTAGCATTTCAAAGGAATAGTAACTCCTTCATCTCGTCCTTGGCTTTGTATAATAAAACCTTTTCCAAGTTTTTTCGGAGACATAATTAACTTAATTCAGTTATTAAGATATAATTTTTTTTACCACAATATCACCAAAACACAGGATATAAAGAAATAACGAATAACGACTTACTGTGACCAGTGACCCTACTTTATTGGGGGTTGGGGCATTTTTTTATATGCTACAACTGTAAACATTCGGCAACATCGGCAAGGCGCTTGTTATGATAAAGGATCCATATTAAAGAAACAGTTGAACTTTACATTCTGATTTGGTTCACGCGAAAGCAGTGCAGCGTTGCCAGTTGATTCAACACGACTATTTCTATCAAAATATTTATAAATGTAATTTTAACGCTACTGATGACTAGTTGGCTACAGACTGAGAGACAAAGACTCACAAAGATATGTATAATTGTGTTCTCTGTCAAGTATGACGCTCCTGGATTGTTCATCTATAATTCCAACTTTAATGCATTGAATTCGTGGAAGAGCATTTTTAAACATTATATTATTATACTGGGTGGCCAACCTAAAACGAAACAGAGCCATTTACAGGAACCTCGTCAACATTTTAGAAAAACGCTTAGACCCGTCAATTTTTGATTAAAGTGAGACACTCTTTTCCTGTATTTTTGACTCTCCTACTTTCAAACCCAAGCGAGGGTAAGAATTAGCCCAAAATTTTTAAATGGCATTGGGGGTCGAATAAGATGTCTTTTGAAAGCTCTGACAATTCTCTTTTAAAATTTACATTTCCTTCCAATACTTCCTTTCGCAAACAAAAGGTTTTATCAGCTAAAGAGTCATTTTCTACCTGCAGTGGTGTAACTATGGGTATTACCATATAAATTTGATGTGTCCCTTTTATTAGTTATTTATTTCTACCCTTATCGTTGTTAACGACTTACACACACAGAGCGATTTAATGCGTTTCTGATGCTGAGAGTTTGCAGTTGGATCTTAAGAAATTTTCAGATGGTGTAATATTAATTTAATAAAACTGAACTTAAATAAATGTCAAAAAATAATTTTTTCTCGTAGTCATGATGCTATTGATCATATTTTCAGAGTTAATGACACAAACCCATCAGTAACCAACAAAAATCAAAGACGTAGGAGTAATATTCGACTCAAAAATGACCTTTAAACAACACATAACAGAAACATCATCTCGTGCTCGTAAAATGCAAGACTTTTTCCTTTGTTCTGCTAAGGAACAGGAATGTGAGGTCTATTTTCAAATATAATTCTTTAATATGGTCACCATTTTATTAAGTAGATTCTTATCTTATTTTTTAGAGGGTTGTCGAAATAAATTTTTAAGTAGTTGTGCATATTACATGGGATTCAATAATGATGAATATTGCTATCCACATATATTAGATTTTTTAAATACGTTGATACATAGAAGAATGGAAATTGATCTAGTATTCCTTCATAAAATTATCATTGGCTACATTATTTCTCCTAATATTGTTGCACTGACTACTTTTTTACAAATACCACAAAAAACAGAAATAGTGACATTTTTAAGATGCCATTTTGTTGGACAAATTATGGCCAAAATGAATGCATTATTAGAATTATGAATACAGCAAATACTTAAAACTGCGAAATTGAACTGTTCAATTCATCTTTATGTTCTTTCAGGAAAGCGATAAATAGATGTTTATCGCTTCTTTATAATCCTTATCTTTTTATTCTTCTTAGTCTTTTGTATTTTTATGTTTTAGTCCTCTATACAGCCATTTGCAGAAACCTCGTCAACATTTTAGAAAAACGCTCAGAATCTTCGATTTTTGTTTAAAAAGGAACATTCTTTTCCGGTATTTTTGACATCACTACTTTCAGCCCCAAGCGAGGATAAAAATTACCCCAAAATTTTTAAATGGCATTGGGGGTCGAATAAGATGTCTTTTAAATGCTCTGACAATTCTCTTTAAATTTTACATTTCCTCCCAATACTTTAAAAAAAATTACATGTTAAAATTCCAATTATTTTAGTTGCTTACTTACTACTTAATTGATTAAATGTTTAAACTAATGACCGCCCGCTTCCATACAATAAAAAAGATTTTGTTCAAAACGTTGATGCACATTCCGAAGAATTTCCGGAGTAATTCGACGGCACTCGTCAACGATTCTTTGACGTAAATCTTCCAACGACGCTGGTTGTGTTTTAAAGATTTTACTTTTCAGATATCCCCACAAAAAGAAATCAAGGGGCGATAAATCTGGCGATCGTGGAGGCCTCTCAATACAATGCCGTGGAATAAGTTGGTCTAAATACTGACGAACAATCGCCGCATAATGCGGAAGAGCACCGTCAAGTTGAAAATAAAAATGATCTTCGTCATACTGTAGATTATTTTCAAATATATTAGTCAAGGCAGGGTCAATAGCGTCTTCCAGTAATAGCAAATACATTTCGCCAGTCAAATTGCCTGGTGAAAAAAAAGGACCCACCAGTCGGTCACCGCAAATGCAAGCACAAAAACAGATATTGGAAATAAGTATATCCTCGGGCCATGAATTATTTCACAAAATGGACTGAACCGTATACAATTCTAACCAAGAGACTTCTACTGTTCTACTATAAAGAATTCTTCAGCCGTTTCGGTGTTCCCTAGAAGACCAGACTTGGCGTAACCATTTAGGTCCAGCAAGATCTTTTTACAGTTCCGGAAGACGTCTCTATTGCACACTGCCTAGCCCAAGATCTTCGAATGACCAGATAGGAATTGCATCGATCTTTCGCAAAAAGTTTGGCCGCCTGGATGAGATGATGGCAACCAATCGTTGTTTTACCTGGTAACTAAAAAATCATCCGGAAAAAGTGCAACCTATCCAAGATGGGCCATGTGTTGAAAAAACTGGACTGGAAGATCGTGAGAAGCATATTTGGAAGTTATTTTCCAAGACACCGGTTCACAAATCACAGTTTGCTGCTGCAAAACGATAGATTGTTACTTTTTCCTGAAAGGTTTTTGCAGGGCTGGTGACACATGCATCATTCGCCATCAGGAAAAAATGCCGAGGATCGCAGCAGAAAGAATTTCTAATAGGGACGATCAGAACTAAGAAGGGAGCAGTGTAAGGATTTTGCGATACGCCACTGGAATATGCTACTGTGGCGTCACAGCCAATTACGAGAATATTCCAGAATCGCGAGTGTTCCATGTATAGACCTAGAATACGTGATCGAATTCTCTCGACAGTAGCGTCTTATATAAATATCGACCGCCGATCGCGGAAGTTAGTCCGTACTTATGTGAAGTTTGATTATCGTGTTCACAAGTTTGCAGTAATTAAATGTGTTGAATATAAATTCGAACCCTGGGCGTTTTTAAGTAAAATGTTACAATAGTTTAGGAACTCAAAAACCACACTAAAACTAAATGGAGCGTGACAAATAAAACCATGGGGGAATCCCATAAGTTGTTTGGGAATTTAATGCCCGTTTTTATACGCCTCAGTCCGGCAGGAAACATCAAAAAACATTTGTAGGTAATTTGGTAACAAAATATTACTATTCATCATTAAAAACCAACTTCATTTTTTTTATTTAATGTAATAGGGCAAGACCAAATATATGTACCTCAGTAGGAATGTTCGTAACAGAGACAGAATAGGGCAAAACTTCTCGATTGAAGACTACAATTTCGAGCGGGCAAGACAATTTAAATATCTAGGCACGAACATAAGTGAAAATAACGACATCACAGAGGAAATAAATAACAGGATACAAGCCGGAGACAGAAGCCTTTTTGCTGTCCAGGGTTTAATAAAATCAAGAAAACTTACCAGAAAAATCAAGCTACACATATACAGTAAAATCATAAAACCTATAATAATATATGGTTGCGAGACCTGTACACTAACCGCTGCAAACGAAGATCGACTCAAGATATTCGAAAGACGAGTGCTGAGGAGAATATTTGGTCCAGCTGGAGAAGAAACAACAGGAATATACCGTATAAAAACCATCCAAGAACTCAAAGAACTGTATGCGGGTGGTAACATACTAAATGAGGTAAAGGCCAAGAGACTACAGTGGGTGAGTCGAGTAAGAAGAATGTCGGATGAAAGAATGGTAAAGCTTGTGTTAAAAACGGCTCCACAAGGAAGGCGTCCTATAAGTCGACCTCGGCTTAGATGGAGTGACAACATCGCAAAAGACCTAAGAGCCTTGAACTTACAAGATGGACTGGAAATTATGCTAAACAGAGAAAGATGGAAACGTGTGGTGGAGTCGGCGAAAACCCATCAGGGGTTGTTAAGCCAGATATGATGATGATGATGATGGACCTCAAATAGTGAACTGCCAAATTATATAAAAAATTCTACTTCGATCCGTTGTATTTAAGAGGGATTTGATAATATTTATAACGACTAATTAAAACTAATCTATACTTATAGTATAATAACTATAGGTCTTTGCTAGAATTAAGATTCAGAATTGTAGTCTATATAGAACGTGTACGATGTAGTTTTTTTTATTTTCTTTTTTTTTATTATTTCTATATATGTTAAATGTAGATAAGAATATATTAATTACGTTTATATTAGGCTTGCCTATTTGAAATAAAGTTCATCTTCTTGTTCAAGTAAACGTTACTTTACTCTTAGCAATAATTTTCACTCTATTAAATCAATATTCGTTGCTAAGGAAAACAATTCAGAAATATGTCAAAAGAATATTTTAGAAAACATGTCTAAACCAACAACCATCAAAGATGCAATAAAACGATGGGAAGAGAAAAATCCAGATCAAAGTATTAGTGAAGCATTAGAAGTAGGATTTCAGTTCCAGTGGCCGCCAATCGAAAAAATGGACAATTCACTATCAGCTTTAACAAAATGTACCAAACTAAGTTTGTCTACCAATATGATTGAAAAAATTGCTGGTATGATATCTCGCACTTTACAACTTTTATATCCAATTAAAAACATTTTAATAAATTATTAATTATTACTCTAACACAGGGTTTCTCAAAGTGGGGTACGCGCACCACTGTTAAGTTATAGGTGGTAGGTACGCGATAAAATTTACGTAATGGCAACGGCTTAGCTGACTGGTACGTGCGACAAAATCACTTTAAAAAAAAATTGATTTTTGGAAAACTTGCTTAAGATCAAACGTCGTAGAATGTTTTCCTTTTCTGCATGATTTTTATTGACTAACACCTTATCATTGGATGCCGAAATGAAAGCTGAACTTGGTCTTCATCTAACGTAGATCTCTGATGAACCGAAAAGGTACAATCCAGGTAATGCTGAAGATTGGATTCGAAATCCATTCTTTCTCACAACTGCGAGCATTAATGATGATTTGAGCATGATGCAACATGTATCATTGTTGGAAATGTCTGCAGATCAAACTCTTCAAGTTGATTTTAGAAATATATTTTTATTTGATTTTTGGGTAGCAATAAATGAAGAATATCGGGAGCTTTGTTGGGTACATTTAAGAATCGCGGGCTGTGAGTTTGAAGTAAGTTAGAAAGTGATATAGTTATGAAAAGATTGTTAAAAAAGGTTTAAGTTTTGTGAAATATCCAAGTGAGTCATAAAATAAGATGTTATTGTGTTACCTGAAGAAAGACTAGAATAAATTGTTTAGTTTTTTTCTAATGAGTGTTTTAAAATAACGAACCCAAGAATAAATATCGTAACAACATGTATCTTGTTTTTTTGTATTTTTTTTTAATAAAATGCCTATCTATACTCAGTATTTTTTTAAAAGGGGTTCGCTGTGGTCTTAAAAGTCTAATAGGGGTATGTGGAAAAATAAGTTTGAGAAATCCTGCTCTAACAGATACAACCTCTCTTCGCTCTTGTATTAATTTCTTCTTCCACTTGTATAAGGCGTACCGCCTGTTGTTCACTGTTTTTTTCCTGTGAGGTGGACTGCCAGCTGTCTCTTCATCTTTTTGATGGTCTGCCCAGTGGTCTTCTTTCTGTTGGTATGTTTGGCTCTTGTCTCTGCTCCGTAGGTCATTACTGGCCTTATGCATGTTTTATAGATTCGTGACTTACTCTGAATGCTTATATGTTTGTTTCGCCAAATGCTTTTTAGATGACCAGAGGTTAATGCAGCTTTGTTCACGTTTCGTTTGACTTCTTTCTCCAAATTTCCCCGACTGGAGATCTTGCAACCTAGGTAGTCGAAATCCATGACCTGTTCAATCGGTACGTCATCAATTAGTAGTTACATCTTAGTGGGTCTTTTGCGATGGTCATCGATTTTGTTTTTGATTTCGAGATATTTAAGTTTCATTTCCTGGCTTCCTTGTTAAAGGCATATAGTAGTTTTTGCAGATTGTCTTCATTTTCTGCTATTAGAACAGCGTCATCTACGTAGCAGTGAATTTTTATTTCCATATTGCCCATTCTGTATCCGAAAGGGGTCTCTTTGACTCTGTCTATTATGTTGTTCATTATAGTGTTGAATATCAGCGGGCTTAGGTTGTCCTCTTGATGTATACCAACTGTATTGTTTATTTCTCTAGTTAATTCAGAGTTGATTCTTATTTATTATATATCTTATATTAATTTTAACTGTTAAAAGTGGTGTAGTGAAAAAACAAAGTTAAAAACACAAAATATAATTTATCTTAATATTTCTATTGTCCTGATTAAAAATATAATTTTTTTTAGGAATTAGTGCTCTCAAAAATTTGAAAATTCTTTCTCTGGCAAGGAATTACATTAAATCATTTTCTGGCTTGGAAGGGGTAGCTGATACATTAGAAGAATTATGGATGTCTTATAATTTAATTGAAAAAGTTAAAGGTATTGCAGTTTTGAAGAAACTGAAAGTTTTATATATTGGAAACAATGTTATCAAGGATTGGGGTATGCATCTATCTATATTATTTAAAAAAAATTAACTTTAAAAACTTTATTACACATCCTACAATACACTAATTTGCATTAAAGGTCATTGTGAAATGTTTTGATATATAATCTGTAACACAAGCCTTTTAATTTTGCTACACTTTTAGGGGAATTTACCAAATTATCTGAATTACCATCACTAGAAGATCTTTTATTTGTGGGCAATCCTCTTAGTGAAAACATGGACGAAACATTGTTTAGGGTAGAGGCTGCTAAACGACTACCCAATTTAAAGAAATTAGATGGTGACCCAATACTCAGAGATGAAGAATAGTTAGATATTTTTTATATTAATGTAAAATTTATTAAATAAATATTTATTTACATAACCCTTTTGGGTTCAAGATAAATGCAAGAAAAAATGAAATCATTAATAAAATATTTCTTTCATAAGTTATTCAGATGCTCACATAATTTAGGTAAAAAATGAGTGTAAACCTACTTAAGATTACACAAAATTTATATGAAAAATATTAAGGACTATCATATAACAAGTCTTATTATAACAAACAAATTTAAATTCTTAGGAACATAATTATGTATAAGTACTCATAATTTTACAGTAATCTTATGGGTCATTATGTTTATTTTCAATGTTTTCCAACCTCTTCATTAACTGATCTTTCCATTCTTCTTCTGGAATGTTAGCAGCCCAATCTGGAATAGCACTAGCTGGTAACGTAATATTCAACATAGCTTGTTTTACTTCATCAACTTTGGTAGTGTCCATCTCAATATCACAGAATTTAGGAGAAGGTTCAGACCATACTTCTTTTAGAAGTGTTGACTCAATGGAAACTACAGGTGGTGCTGGAGGAACACTAATAGAGGATATCTCAGTACTTAAAAACTGTTCTAAAAAATAAAATTATTTAATTTAACTTACTAAATGTAAGTAAAAGATTTGAAAATTCTAATTCAAATAATTTATGTTCAGCATCTTTGTAAACTAGATAATTTTATTATAGTTTGTGCTAGTGACAATAAACTTAATATGAATTTAATATTAGAGACAAATGTTCATTAAAACAAATACAACTATGGGTAACTAGTAGATGTTCATTTTCCTAGTATTATACACCTTGGACAGCTAAATAGGTTTAAACAGTCAGTCAAAGGTACAGACAGCTAATATTTAAACCATACCATTATCTGTATCTTCATCAGAAACAGTATCCCCTTCTTCATTAGAAAAAGTCGGTAAGGGTTGATATTGTGTATACTCTTGTTCTAATGGAGTTTCAATGTCTGCTTCTTGATCAGAATCGTCGTCAGTTACAACAATGACATTTTCGCTAGATACTCTTAGATCTTCACTAGGATGATCAGGATCCGGTAAACCAGTATCCAATGTTACCATTATGAGTATTTTATTTAGTGATTTAACATTTAACTTGTTTCAAAAATTCAATAATTTTATGTTGACATTTGTTGTCATCCACTCATCCTAAAATAAATGTCATTAGCAAGTTTTGATTTAGCTATTAAATAAAAACAAAAATATGTATATACATTTAAAATTTGTCAATAAATTTAATTAATTTTTATAACAAATTGTGTCTTTTATTTTGTGGCAGCTTTTTGTTAAATTTAAATATTTTTATTCAATTTGTCAATATTTTCTGTAGTTGTTTATGATAATAAAAAGTTTCATGTATTTCGTGTATTTTCTGGAAACTGGTGATACCTCGTCTAAGGGTAATAAATTTAACAAAAAATATTAAAAAAAGAAGTTACAGGGATCTTTTATAAATAAAAAAAATATGACTGATTTAATATTTAATTCTACTGGCTCTATAAGAAAAAAGGCTGGATAATTATTATGATGATTATGTTACACTGTTTTGTAATATTGCTCATCTTCAAGTATTTGTAATTTAAATTAAAACACATAGGCATATTATTATCATCACTACTGGTGTTACAATAGACATATCCAACTTTTGAAATAAATTACATTATTCATTAGATAATGAACTTTTATTTCAACTGATAGTTACCAAATTTCGTACAAAGAATAAATTATATAATGGCTATGTTTTCTGAAACTTTCTGTATATTTTACATCAATTAAGAACATTTTTAAAATGTGGGTGGGTTAGCTACGACAAAAAGATCTACAGTTGTTCAATGGAGTAGTTACTCGATTTCCGACATGACACATTTGAGAGAGATAGGGATATGCAACATCTGTAAAAGTGACAAAGAAAAGTTTTTTGCCAGATGTTGAGGTTGAGGTTTGAGGTTTATTAAAAGTTGAAGTATCGTGTGATATTTTCTGCAGGAATTAAATGTTTTTTATATGATACAAAAGTATTAGTTGTATAACTGATTTTAAACCTAAGAGACGAATATTAATGTGTTACTGTGATATTACGTGGAATTAAAATAGTTGCAGCCTGAAGTTAAGTTAAAATGGCGATTTGAAGAGCAATGGTGGACATATGAAATTTTTCTACATTCGAATCCGTCACAATGGAAGACACTTCTTTAAACTTGCAAAACGGTGGACAAATGGGACCCCAAAGCGGTTCTGTAGTCAACAATAAACAAAATGAAGAGGTCAATCCTAAATCCCATTATTCTATACCGGGTATCTTACATTTTATTCAACACGAATGGGCTAGGTTCGAATTAGAAAGATCACAATGGGAGGTTGATAGAGCAGAATTACAAGTAAGTTTTTTAAAGACATTATCGTTAATATATTTATGTCACTTATTTCTATAAACATTTTCAGTCTACGCTCGCACTTAATAAATAAAATCTGAATTTTTATGGTATTGTAAACATTTAGTAGGTATTCCTCAAACTTTAATCATTAAGTTCCTAATTATAAAAAATAGGTACTCTCCTCATTAGAATATTTTATCCTTATTTGCTAGGTATTTTCATCATTTGGAATAAAATATAATTGAAATTTAAATTAATAAATTATAAATAGCCAGTTTGTTTAAACAAAAGTTATAATGTCATGTTTTAAATTAACTACTTAATCATATAAAATTAATTTTATTATAATTTGTAAATTCTTTAAACATTCTTTTTATAAAAAAAGTACTATTTTTAATTATAAAATTAAAGTTGTTCTTCAAGTTTATAAATAACTGATCTTCACAATTAAAATATTGTAAATTCAATTAATCATCAAATTTTATATTAAATGTATAAAAAATAATAAAAAATTATTTTGTTACTTATTGCTAAAATAAGTTTTTGATAACATAAAACAATAAATAAAATATTTAAAAATATTGTTACCTATTTAATAAGTTCCCATATTTTAGATAATATATTTTCATTTTGGTTAATTTTGAAATTCAATTAGTTAACTATTATTTAGGTTTTGTTTATGAGTCAATAATATATATATATATATATATATATATATATATATATATATATATATATATATATATATATATATATAGATAATTTAATTAAATAAATAAAATATATTTTATCTTTGTTTTTATAAAATTACCTATGCTACAATTATTCCTTAATTCTATTGATTAATATATTAAATAAATGTATTTAAATTAAACTAAATCATCAAATTAATTAACTGGAACATCTCTAAACTGAACAATAATTTGTTAGTTGTTTTATTTTAATTCAAAATATTTGTGTCACTAGAACTAATTGGTATTAAAGTGGATCATTTAAAATTATGTGATGCTTTGTGAATTTAAAATGGTACCTGCTTATCATATGCAATGTATTAGTTTTTTTAAATAATTATTTGATTGGGAATTTTTAATTTTTACACATGTTTTCAGTTATTTTCCTAAATAATGTAAAATCTTGCAAAGTAATACAAAGGCCACCAAAGCTTTTTCAAATAAAATTTAATCTTACCTTTTTCTTAAAATTTGACATTTGTTATTGGTTTAGTAGTTTGCAATAAAAAAATGCATATTTTATGTAAAGGTTTTTCTTGGATGATTTTTTATGACTTAAGTATAGGCCATACTCAACAACATTGATTTGGTTTAGCTTCATTTGACTTTTGGCAATAAAGCACTATTAGGAAAGAATGTTTACAAATGTTTGCCAAATTTCATTGTGGTTGTGTTTTTATCAGTAAATCAGTTATCAAACCTGTGAAAGTCCACCAAAATCAGTTGTTTTCCCAAAAAAAAAGAACAGATTCCTTGTAATTTGACCATATTTTAAAAAAGGCTCTTATCTTTTGGTGTTCTAAATATTGCAGTCATTGCAGTTAATGCTGAATGGTACATAACAATTTGTTTGTCGATGAGCTAAGGAAAAAAAAGTCTGTATTCACCTGATTTATCACCTTAAGATTTTTTGTTGGTACCAAAACCTCATTAAAAAGTGTGTAAATTTTAAAAGAGAATACTTTGAAATGAAATAAAACCATTAAAAAAATTGGTTTTTTGTAGTTCTTATGAGTAGAACTTTGATGTTAAAAAAGAGAACATCTACAAATAAGTTAAGCTATTTATTGTTTGAACTATCTAGTATAAATAATTACCTTACTCTTTAATTAATTTCATGTAATTTATTTCTTTATAGTATGATTCCTGATTTGATTTATTCTGTGAAGTGTGAATTAGACCAGAACACTTTTGTCTGAAACCAATAAAATAAATTAATGTATTTTGTTGTAATAAATTAATTTTCAATGATCAATTTCTTTTTAAATCTTTATCCACCAAAATATTAACTACCATTGAAATAAACAATTTTAATTATTTTATCATAAAATCACAAACTTTGCTTCATTAATCATGACAATAAAACTTACTTAGCAATTTTCATCATTTCAGTATTAATGTGTGTCCAGAGAAAAAAGAAATTTTTGAGAATTTGCATTTGTTTGAACATGAGCAAAATTATGTCATTTAAAAATTTGCAGTAAGAAACAACAGAAAAAGTTTCTTGATAACTTTTCTTTGTTTGTTATTGTTAGTTCAATGTTTCATTATCAATTATGAAATTTTTATTTTGTATAAATCATTTTATTTTAACTATTCTTGTATAGGTAACTCTAACTCACTTATTTTTATTTTTAGAAACTAATTTTTAATTTATGCATAAAATTTACATAAAAAAACTGTTCTTTTATAAAAAACTGTCTTTATATAACATAAATGGAATAAGTAATAGAAAAATTCTCATTACATAGTCATTTATTTGGTTTTCTATTATTCTTATTTAACATTTTAAATTATAATTGTAAAAAATGTAAAAACAAATAGCACTATTTGTACATGGGTTATAATTATTTAAAATGTTTTGTTCCTTTTGTGCATTGTTACAGAATACAATTAAAATAATTCTATATAATTAAAATGTTATAATTTATAGACATTTTTTTGTACCAAATTTATAAAAAAAATCACCTAAAATTAATTGTAAAATAATTAAACCAGACATAAATATAGTATAAATAAATAGGAATTGCATAAATGTTTTTTAATAGGCAATACATTTTTATGGTTGAGTTGCCTGACATAGGTTTCACTGTGTGGAAACTTTCATTATATCAGAAATCCTTTGTGACTGCTTATTGCAACAGCCTAGATTGGTTATAGACTTGTTAACTGTTACAAAAAAAGTAGGAAAAATTAAACATTTTAAGCTGTAGTGATTATTTCTTGATTTGTCATAATTGTGGGTATCTATGTGAAATTGTGTATCTTTAACATTAAAAGGTATTGTAACTACATTTTGTGTAGTAAAGTAATCATCTATTTTTTGTAAAGACATTATGGAAACATGAAAGTATGATACCTTATTGCACTATGTAATTATTTTTGGCATTTTTGAACTTGTTAGTACCTACATCTTAATAATAATTTCAAGCAGTAGTTTAAATTAGCATTTTTTTGTGTCACAAATTAAGTAAGTTGTTAAAACTGCTTGAGTAAAAAATAAGGTATAATAAAATTCATGTTACTTATGAATAAATATCCTCAATTAATTACATTTTTTGAAATTGGATCTTTTTTTATTTAAGGCTCGTATTGCCTTTCTTCAAGGAGACAGAAAAGGTCAAGAAAACCTAAAAAATGATTTGGTGCGACGTATCAAAATGTTGGAATATGCTCTTAAACAAGAAAGAGCCAAATTCCACAAATTAAAGTATGGTACAGAATTGCAGCAAGGTAAACTGATCTTGTTTATTGTTTAGTAAAAATTTGTATGGTTCAGATTTAAATACATTTAAATTGATGTTATTAACACAAATGTTGTAGGTGATATGAAACCACCTGTGATAGAAGAGTCTAGTGAATCTCAAATAGACAGTGACCAGTCTTACGTGTCTGTATCAAATTCCTCTTGGAAACAAGGAAGGCAACTATTAAGGCAATACTTGCAAGAAATTGGCTACACTGATAGAATAATTGATGTTAGATCATCAAGAGTTCGAGCCCTTTTGGGTTTGAATAACAACAATGCAGATCAAGAGGATAACCAAAATGGTAGTGGAGTTAATACTAATGAGTCCAATAAAAGAGCTAGTGAAACTCAAGGTAAGATCTTAATTTTTGTAGAATTTTTTGAAATTAAATGTGACATCACAAATCAACTGTATTTAAATAATAGTCTCGATTATATATATATATATATATATATATATATATATATATATATATATATATATATATATATATTAATAATGCATATGTTTATTGTAAATGTAAATGAACAATTGATATAGAAATGTATCAATTAACATTGTTGGTTTATTACCTTTTTAGTTTAAATAATGCACAGATAATAAATTTTAGGTTTTGGTGTTAAAGAAATCTATTTTTATTCTGTTATTTCTTTTTTTACTTACAAAATATTTTCAAAATAACTTGTAGTTTTTCATTGGTTCAATATTCTTTAACTAGGAATTCCATATAAACTGCATGTGGTTTTGAATTGAAATGTATAAGATATCAATCTGTTTTTAATTTAGGTAGAAGAACTCCTGCAAAAAAGGCTCAACCAAGCTCTCTAGCAGAAGCTATGATGTTAGATACGGAAGCTGCTGTAATGGCAAACTTGGACTTTTTATCCAACACTGATGTGGATATGGATGACGATGATGACATGAGTGATGATGTTGATATTGAACCTTCAGATGATAATGAAGATGATGTTAAGTTGGGGAAAAAAGGTAATGTTTTAAAGCACTCGAATTTGTCTTCATTGTTCATCTACATTAACTTAAATTTTAAATGTGTGGTGACTGCCGCCCGCCCATGAGACCCAGTAATATTTTTTCTTTAATCGAAGTTTAAATAAGTATCAAAAATGTTAACACCATTGAACCAGGTTAAAATTTTTAAATTACTTAAAATGGAATGTTCTCAGCATGACATACATTTTTGCGTTATCATGTTTGCTGCTACTGTTCATTTATAATACCATGTAACTGTTATGTGTTAATTTTTAAATGTTTTGAAGGTAAGGTGATAACAAATGTGTCAGGACAGTTATTTTCTGTTAAACCATTTTCCTTACACTTTGTAACATTTTATATAAAAAACATGTTTAATTAATAAGTCATTCTTAATTTTAAGCCTTAAAAACTAACCGTGTCGATTTGCTTTGTTTTATGATCGTTACAAAGAGATATTTTTATAGATAAAATGGATAATGATTTAGGTTTAGGTGATGATGTTGACGCAATAGCCTTAGAGGTGTTCAACGAACTCAATAGACTCTCTGAAGCAGAGAAAAAACAAGACAGTAAAACTGAACAGGCTGATTGGAACAAATGTAAGATTTATCAAATTTTTTAAAGATTTGTATTTAATTACTTATAAAAATTATCAATGTTATCCTTAAACCTTTTATGTGGTAAAACATTATATAGGTATTATGTTATTAAAAAATATCCGATGAAAACTTGATAACTGATTAAATAATATTTTTAACTAATTTGGATTTCTTGATTTGCGAAAAATGTCGACATTTTCTATTGTTTTTTAGCTAAAAGACCCATAGGAATGAATGATGAAGATAACGTCGATACATCTCTTGGATTAGGCGAATTGGCTCAATTAACTGTCAACAATGATGCAGAATCAAATTATGATATTGCTAGTAGTAAGGTAAGTTATTTTTAAGTATAGAAACTTGTCAAAACTGTATTTTTATTTCTTATATGCAATTTTTATTTCCTTTTAAAAGGAGGTGTTCCGAAAAACTTGGAATGCTAAATACACTTTGCGTAGTCATTTTGATGGAGTGCGGGCTTTGGCTTTCCATCCAACAGAACCAGTTTTGATAACTGCCAGCGAAGACCATACTCTCAAATTATGGAATCTTCAGAAAACTGTTCCTGCAAAAAAGAGTGCGTCGCTGGATGTTGAACCTCTTTACACGTTTAGGAGTCATACAGGTAAAGCAGCAACAATTTAGTTTCCGTAAGAATTTTAGTATTTATCCTTAATATTTAAATACTTTTTAAAGAAAGCAAGTTAAAAACTAGAGTATTGATTTTTAACCTTCTTTTCATCATGGTACACTTTTAATCATTTAAAAATTTGGTAGCACAGTAGCTATAAGATAAATTAAAAGGATTTTATTTGGTTTATTAATTAAAAGCTTTCTTAGAACAGAAAATATCTTTTTACGGAAAATAATTTAAGAAAAAAAATGTAAGTTTATAATCATAGTTAAAAACTTGCAAGAAGACAAAAAATATACATACCAAAACAAAAAACATTAAACATTTTTTTCCCAAGGCTGTAAACAAACTGAAGATAGCTGCAGAATGCTAAGGTACAACTCGGAGCCAAAGTGAAGAAGTTAATAAACGTCAAAGCGAACCTTCGAAAAACTTGAACCTCCCGCCTCTCAGTCAAACTAAAATGTCAGTGAGAAAATGTGAGGAGAAAGTAAACACCGAAAATAACAAAGGTGGTAACTTCAAACAAGTTAAGAACAAAAGGCGTCGATCCCAAACCAGAAACCGAAACCAATCTTAATAAATTGGTTGCAATGAAGAAAGCAGTCGATTTACAGTTACAGCTGTATTTAGTAATTAAACGAGGCGTTGTGTTTGATTACCATAAAAAACGAAAACGTATCGTCAGCCGTCGGATAGATAATGTATCTAAAGATGTGATTCAACAAACGGTTTACAATACATACAAAGAAAATCAAGTCCCAACATTAGAAATTTTATTTAACAAATTGCAAGATTTTAACGACTTTAAATATAAATCATTAGAAACACTTTGACAAATTTTAATAGAATCTGATTTTAAGTATAAGAAGTTAGATAGTTAAATGTGTTCGACACTCACGATGTCGTTCAATAAATAAATAAATAATTTTTGAAAATATATCTGATATAAAAATATAATTGATACGCTACTGGTTTCTTTTGAAGATGTTATGGATTTTAATGAGATGTTTTTTATATATTTTTAAACTGACTTTAAAAGAACTATAATCTATGACGTGTTTTGTATTACTTTATTGTGGTCTTTGTAAATCAATAAATTTTTATATTATTATTATAAACATGTGTGATAAGTTTTGTCTTTATTAAGATGTTGATTTTTTTTGTAATAAACGTGCTCTGACTGTACGTGAAATTTATTGGCGACGCCACTGGTTTCCAAAACTAATAAAAAAGAACATTTTTTGCTTAGTGGTGTTTGGAATTTTAACAATTATTGTGTTATTATGGGTGACGTGCTGCACGTGTCCAATTTTTGACATCGGTAGAAAGGGTGAAGTATACGTGACGTCACTGCTTGACATGGGTAACTTGTACGCGGTAGAATAGAATTAGGAATGAAAGGCACGTCTAGAGTAGTCCTGGGATGTTGATCATCGATGTTAATATTGAAAGCAAACATCTATGTCATGAAAACATTGGTTGTGAAACATCGATGTTAAAATTGAAACGTTGGTATTTATCAAAAAATAAATATTCTCCTTTAAAAAAATAAAAATAACAATGTACCTATAGTAGGCTTTGTTTAATATGAAGCCGACTTAAAAAATATCAAAAGGCCTAATAAATATTGTAATGAATTCAATGTAACTTTGTTACATTTTGTGTCAAAAATTTAAAACAAATAAAACATGTTCTTAAACAAATAAATTCTACTAAAAAAAAAGAAAAATTTTACTAAAAAGTATCCTATATAAATAATTCTGTAAGAAAAAGTTAATTTAAATCCCAAATTTTTTATGAATAGTGTTACGATATTTATTTTTTGGGTTCGATGATTCTAAACACTCAGTACAATAACTAAACAATTTTTATTCTTATATTTGTACAAAATAAATTTTAATTTAAAAATCACTTAGATATTGCCAACTGTATAACACTTTATAATTACTTCAAATACTTGACTTCAAACTAAAACTTCCGCGACCGCTGCCTTTTTTTATATCTATCCAAATTGTTACCAGAAAAAACGCGAGTTTTCGACATTGCTTTGGGATTATTAGCCGTAGTATTTTAGATTTGTCGGGTCTTTTTTCAATCGCCGGTGGCCATAATTATACATTCCGCGCTGTCGCCTAAAGGCGACAATCCAAAACGACAGGCTAAAAAAATCGTAATAATAAGTTGCAAGAAAAAGTTGCTTAGAAAGGCGCTTTCCATGCAAACTATTTCGTTTAAAAGCTACATTTTCACCAGCTTTTGAAAATAGCCGTTCAGGTGGTACAGAAGTAGCTAAATCGCTTAACAGTTTTAAAGCTTTTGGTGCTAAATTTGGATATTTGATAGAATTTTGTTGCGACCAGACAAAAGAATAACACTCTAATTGTTCAGGAGGTTTACTTAAATAATGAGTCATTTCAGCTTGAAAATTTTCAGCTTTTGTGTTCGCCTGTGATTTTTAAAGAGTAAACATTAATATTTTTTTATGTTACCTGCAGCTGAGGCACTTTTTGACAGATAAATAGACTCTCAAACTGTGACGTCACATGTACGTCACTCTTTCTACCGTTGTCAAGCTGAAACGTCACGTGCACGTTACTCATTGCTTTCGTTGTATTATTTATATTTTAATATACCTACTTTGAACACCTCTCTTTATTTTTACTATTCAAAATAAAGGGGGAATATATGACGAACTATTTTCCTATTTGCCCTACTTTTTGCCATTCCCGCTTTTTAGAATAATCTAGTGGTCCTTCGAATATTTTCTGTTGGATTTCCATCGTTATAGACGCAAATAGTTTGGTGAACCTGAGCCCTTTTGCATGTTTTAAACTAGTGATTATTATTTTCAATCAGCTCTCGGTTTCTAGTCATTCACAAACTCTGACCTAGAGGAATACAGATCTGTTAAAAGAAAACGATCTTTACAGTTAATCACGTTAATAAAAAGTAATTATTTCTAGGTCCTGTTCTATGTTTGGCAATATCTGAGACTGGAGAACATTGTTACTCAGGAGGTTTAGATGGTACTATAAATTGTTGGAATGTACCAAATTCCAATATTGATCCGTATGATTTGTACGAGCCGGATATTTTAAATGCAACTTTACATGGTCACACCAATGCTGTTTGGGGATTAGCAGTTCTCAATTCCAAGCAGCAGCTATTGTCATGTTCTTCTGACAAAACGGTCAAATTATGGGCACCACATTCAGAGGTAATGAATTAATAAGTACTCTATAAATATATAAAAAATTATTTTCGTGGCACAGACAAGAATTTGTGATGTGAAACATCTAATTTCACGGGTGAGAGTTAAAGTAGCTGTTGGCGTGGTGACCGTCAGTCCTCCATCCGACCCAAAATACCTTGGCATACCTTAGCTGTAGTAACTAAAAAATGAGATCTTAGACTGAAGAAAATTACTGATGACAAATGTCGATTGTCAAAAACAATGCGTTTTTTTAAATTTTTTAAGTTGTTTTCGTTTGAAATTGTTAGTCACAAATTTATATTACTTTAGCACTCACATTTAAAATATCAAAGAAAAGAATGAAAAAAATGTTGTATAATTATTTTAAGTGATATTCAACACTAGTATTTAGTTTGTATGCATATTTTCTATACAAAATAGTTTCGATGTTTCACATCTGCCTGGCACGACGGCTTATTTTTTTATTTTAAATGTAAATTTCCTGCTTTTGATGACTCATACACACATCGTTATAACACAAAAAAATCATTATGACTACAAATATCGCATGAATTTCAGTCTAATTGATAGATGTGGAAGTACCCTATTTGACTGTAGGAATGTACAATAAAAACAGTTCCTAAACGAATTTTTAAAATTTTTAGCAACAATTGTTGTCGACATATGTATCCGAAATAGATGGTATTCCTTCCAGTGTCGATTTCGTACGAGATGAACCCAATCGAATTGTGGCGTCCTATTCTAGTTTAAACTGCGTTATATTCGATACCGAAACGGGCAAACCAGTCTCCCGTTTAGAATCCACTGCCCCAGATGGTAAGTGAATATTTTTTGATATTTTAATAATTGTGTAAACAGTTATTCAATATAAATAACCCACCACTTATCATCGTTATTATCGCTTAAAGGAAAAGAAGTCTTGAAGCCACTTCACATGTTGCTGGATTTCGTGCTTGCTCGGAGTCTGGAAGGCAGCTTTGCACGCTACTGTGCTTGGTTGCAATATTTTGATAATGGGTTCGGTGCTATTTTTCATGCAGCGCTGCCTACTAGCTTGAGAATTTGACCAATCGCAGGGTCGTATTTTATCTAGTCTGTCATCTGTTTACATATGATTCTATTCAAAAAAAGCTTCAAGTAAATAGTGATAGATTCGTCAAGAAATAACTACTTTAAATAACGCGTAAAACAATGAACCTTCTTTGAACTCCGTTTCTTCTGAGAATTATTATAATAAACATCTACTTTTCGCAATAATTGGTGTGAGAAGACAAAGAAATGTGTTTTCTCTTCCATTCAAGTGAAGTTTGTGAATAATGCAGGGATCTTCTGGACTAATGAAAAAAATAGAAAATACAATATTTGGATCGAGGAAAATAACATCATTCAATATTTTTGAATAAAATTAAAAAGCTACCCAAGTTCATTAAACATCATAGTTAAAGTGTTCTTATTTCTTCGCATCAACCACTCGCGAGTTCAAAGTGTTTGCTTTGATTTTTCTCTTCTTTTTTTTCGAAGCATTTCAATCACCAATTAAGTCGCAGTAGCAATTCGTCTATGATGAAACATTTCTTGCATAACCATTACATCCATATTTAAATAAAGTAAATAAAGTTGAAGTATCTGTCCATCCATTTTCTAAGCTCATATGATTATTCGCACGTTACCAAAACATAAACACCCATTTTTTAATTTTTTGTCTGTCTGTTTGTCCGGGTACATCTCTGAAATTACCGAACGGATTTTAATACGTTTTTCACGGGTAGAAAGAGCTTGACTGGGAGCAGAATATAGGCTTTATTTCATTTAAATCGGATGTTAGAAAAAAATTATTCTCATTTAAACATCTTTCTAGCGCAAGAACGTTTAAAAGAAAAAAAACACAAAATAAATTCGGTTAGATTGTATGTATTGTTATAGTTAGTTAAAAAATTAATAGTTGGGACTGTCTATTTTTAGAACTCGCTATAGAAATTTTTACAACAATCGACCTGACCGGCATCATTTTAAAATTTTGTTCCTCAAAAATGATGTCATAGTTAATTTTTAAAACTCATATCTTTGATGTTAAATCGGATGTCAAGAAAAAAAGTTATCCCCATTTAAAGATATTAAAATAAAACTAAATTCCACGTGAAGTCGCGGGCAATAGCTGGTTTAAATATAACTGCTATGCTAGTAAAACAACGAGCATACAAACAAACATGTGATGTGAAGTGAAACTACTGACCTCTAAGCAACATACCTTTTACGGCATCTTGCAACCAAATATAGCAAGCGAGCAAGCTCGAAATCTAGCAACAGGTAAAGGAGCTTTAAAGCCATAAAGTTGTGTGCTTATGATTGAATTTTATTAAAATGTTATCAAAAGTACATGCAGGTTTTAGGTAATACAAACAAAAAATTTAGTCATAACCTCACAGCTTTTATGTCAAAAATTTATTTCTATAGACAATATTTACGATGATAATGGGTGGGGAATTTATAGTGAATAACTACATTTAAAATATGTTAATTATTTTTAATTTCTCTGCAATAGGTGTAATAAACCTCGCCCGACAAATAAACAAGATTGTCTGTCATCCGACACTACCTCTAACCATTACAGCTCATGAAGATAGACATATTAGATTTTGGGATAACCATACTGGCAAAATGGTTCATTCGATGGTTGCACATTTAGATGCTGTTACCAGTTTAGCTGTCGATCCAAATGGTCTTTACCTTCTTTCAGGTATGAACCCATATGTTTTTTCTAATCTAATCGGTGAGAAGAATGATATAACTCCAAAAAAATATCGTATTTACTAAAATAGCCAAAATTATGTTTAAGCCTGTCTTTTTCACTAAATAATCAAAACACGCACACTCACTCCTACATAGTCCTGTAATTTAACGTTGAGCATAATAATGCTTCCAACTCCCAAATGATGCTCTCTTTTCGAAAATTAAAACCATTCATGATATCAAAAATATTCTTATAATGATATCGTCGGCAAAATGACAGAGAGACGTATCTAAAAAATCCTTATTTTGACGTATCAATGATTAAAAGTTCTTAGGTTTACTCAGCATCGTCAGCAAACTGTATGCAAAAGTATTGATTAAAAGAGTGACGAATGAAACTGATTAGAAGATATAGGATGTGTAAGCAGTATTTAGAAGAGAGATGTATGGATCAGGTCTTTTCATTAGGAAGCATAGTCAAAAAATTCTTGGCTAAAAGTCATAAGGTCCACTGCGCTTTCATAGACTTGAAACAGAACTATGACAGAGTGGTGAGAAATAAATTGTGGCCGACAATGTCTATGTATGGGGTGAGCGGTGGTATTATACGTGCACTAAAGTCATTTTACGAGGATTCCACTGGTTGTGACAGGATAAACGGAGCTTACATGGACTGGTTTAACATCGAAAAAGGTGTTAGACAGTGATGTGTGGCTTCGCCATGGCTGTTTAACTTATATATACGATTGTTTAAAAGATTTGAAAGGGAGTGCATATGGATTGAGAATGAATGATTTGATCGTCAAATGTCTCCTTTACGCCGATGATCAGTTCATATTAGCATCATCTGAGGAAGAGTTGCAGGCGATGGGTAATATGATGCATGATGCCCTACAAATTAAAGGGATGAAAGTGAATGTAAGCGAGAAAAAGAAGATAGCATGACAAACTGCGAGGTGTTGATTATGTATGGTAGTGAATGTTGGGTTTGGCAGAAAAAGTATGAAAGTAAGATGCGGAAATGAGTAGTTTGTAAAGTATAGCCGGAGTCACACCCCGGAATGGTGAGATAGGGAAACACAGAATGGTGTGAAAAATGTGATAACAAAGATAGGTAAAGGAATACTTAGATGAGTACCAACAATCGACGAGCGTGTATGAAAGTGATTTTGAAAGTAGAAGAAGTGAAAGACGTGTGTAAGTATCGTAGCAAGTGAAAAAAAGTGCCTATCCCTGCGGGAAAAAGGCGTGACTATATGTATATAATGATTTGTCCCGATTTTGAAAAAAGTCGTTCACGTGGAAGTGAAGTAGCTAAGGCACAAAATGTTTCACGAAATATGTCACTTAACACTGGATAATAATATTTATTTTCATTCCAAGTAACTTAAAACAAAATTATCATTTCTTCTAATGTGAATTTTTTTGTTTTAAAGTTTAACTTAATAGGTTGAATAAGATTAGAGTTGTTTTAATGGGTCCTTACCTTTTTTCACAATTTTACTGTCATGGTCATGAAGACAAGGCAATGACAAACTTTTTTTGGATATTTTTATCTCAAAGAATTTTACAATGTTATATATTTTCACTTTTTGTGTGCTACAATTGCAAAATAAATTCCATCAAATCATTTTAATTTAGAGCAAGCCTATCTGTTATCTGTATAAAGTCATGTTTAATGTTTGCATTTATTGTGTTAATATTCAAATATAATCCTAAAATTTATTTAATTTTCTCGAAACTCGGTAATACCGAAAATAATTTATAATGATGTCGATAACTATCGATAGTTTAGACTTCTTCTTCTTCTGGTGCCGTCTTCTACTGAAGGTTGGCGATCATTCTGGCTATCTGTATTTTGGAGACCGCTGCGCGAAATAAGGATCTGGTACTTTTTCCACACCACTTTCTTAAGTCCTTAAGCGAAGACGGACATCGTGTCCGTCTTCGTCTTGGTGCTCGTCACACTCAATTTTTTCCTGTATTATTAGTTGAAAGAAGCGGTATTTCTCGCCCCTCATAACATGTCCAAAGTATTCTAGTTTTCGTCCCTTCACTGTGTTTAAGATATCGATCGTTGTATTTAAACATAACCAGACATCAGCATTGCGTACTCTATCAGTCCAGGAAATCCTAAGTATGCGACGATAAACCCACATTTCAAAGGCTTCAATCTTTTTGCAATGTCGATCCAACAGTGTCCATCCTTCTAGTCCATATAGCAAGATGGAAAATATGTAGCATTTGGCCAGGCCTAGCCTTAAACTTATATTCAGTTGTCTACATGTAAGAAGCTGTTTAGGTAACATCCGAGGTATGCTAAATCACTGGCATTACTAGCTTGGTTATAATTCTTGTTAGTAACCATTGCAGATCATCAGAAGAACTGCTCAATAATACTGTATCATCAGCGTAGCGGATGTTATTTACTGGTACACCATTTACGTAAATTTCTTTTTCGTTTTTGGACAAAATAGATTCAGAGTAGATATTAAACAATAATGGAATAAGCATGTAGCCCTGCCTGACTCCTCTCTGAATTTCTATCTCATTCGATACATGGTTCTCCACCTGAACAGAAGCTCGTTGATTCCAATATAGATTAGCAATAATTCTTATGTCACGCAAATCCAGCCCGATGTTTTGAAGGTTTTGTATCATTTTGGAATGTTGTACCTTATCAAAAGCCTTCTCATAATCTATAAAACACATGTATACTGGTCTATTTTATATAGTTTAGACTATCGATGTTAAAAGAACACTCTGAACAATCTAAACTGACTGACTAAGCACTAAGCTGACTAAGTGACTAGAAAAGTCGTATCAAAATTGGTTTCAAATTCAAGAAACAATAACAAATATGCTGCTTTGTGGAGAGTAAGACTCTCACCGGCATATATATATCTCTAATTGGCATTAAGCATTGTAATTTATAAGAACCGAATTTCCCAAGTCACCTTGTAATTTTTTTTGATGGAATGCATAACTGAACTCAGATATTTTAGGATCCCATGATTGTTCGATAAGATTGTGGCATTTGGACAACAAGACCTGCGTCCAAGAAATTACCGCTCATCGTAAGAAGTTTGATGAAAGCATTCTTGACGTTGCTTTCCACCCATCGAGGCCGTATATAGCTAGTGCAGGCGCTGACGGTTTAGCTAAAGTGTTTGTGTAAAGATATATACATGAAAATTATTTGTGTAATTGTGTAAAACTATATCTCGAACTTCTCCGTATACTATGAACCATTACGAAAAAGTGATTAATTAATTTGATCATTGCTTTTATAATTATATTTTGTAGGTTAGGTGTACATATACCATCATTTTTAATATTTTGTATATATACTCTCAAGATCACTTACATAATAATTTTTATCAATATCGTTTGTAAATAAGTTTATTTATTTCATTGCTATAATTTTATTGATTCGTGGAATAACAATTCGGTTTCCTGTTGTAATTCCGGAATATTTTCAGAGCAAATCCAGCAAATATGGTGATATTGGTTGTATTTTTAGATCTTTAGATTGCATTTTGGTAAAATACTCTTTCGGATAGTAACTATTTTTAGTGAGTACTATAATTTAAAATACAATTCTAAAACTTTTGTGCCCTGCATAGGCAGCTACAATTATTTTAAGAATTAACGAGGTCGTGATAGTAATTATTCTATTCGTGGGAGGATGGGGTAGGTTGGATGTATTTAGTTGTCATCTAAATATTTTTTAGCTGCTCTTGTTAATCAAAATTAATGAGCATGATTATTGAGGGTCATGTCTATGTGACGAATAAAACGAACCAAAAAGCGTTAGATATTCTTAAAAAATAAACTAAAAATTAATTCCATAATAAAATAAATAATTCCTAAGTAAAATAAAAATAATAAATGAAACATTTTTGTAACAAATTCTCCAACTCCCTTCATTTAGGCAGGCAATACCCTAATTTGTCGCAAAATGCCACATCACTCAAATACACACGGAGTCTGTACACGGCACAAAAGTTTGAGAATTGTATATTAAGAGTAGAGCATAAGTAGATAATTTTTTTGTATAGTTAGTTCCGGTCCCTGAAAAGTTGTCAGTGTGTATTCAAACTAAAGTAAAAAAAAAGCCGTGTGGTGTCATGGGACACCCGATAGGAACGAAGTTCCCTAAGCTATTCATAAATTTTGATCAAGGTATTCTGTAAAAAAAAAGAAAAACAAATATAATTGGTACTGATTCTCATACAAAAGATATATAATACTTGGCGTTGAGCATTAGTTTTCATTATTTTATTGGCACTCTGACGTTTGCGCTTTCCATACTCTTTTGGACACATGATTTCACTATTGTCTCCCCATAATTTAAATAGTAAACACTCAAATCACATGTACAATAAACAAATGGAAACAGTAAATACTTGTATCAAGTTATACAATTTTATCAACTTACTTTTCTAAATCTGTATTACACACATTTGCTGCAGTTTCCATTTTTCAAAACTTAATTGCAATAAAACAATATTCACGTATGATCCAATATAAAACACGCTCTTAGTCTTAGAGTAATCAATCTAAAAAGTAAAAAATAATTCTTAGCATAGGAATAAAATTACTGACGAGAAAATTAATGTCACTGTTCTAAAAGCATGGGATGCTTTAATTCCAAAAGGCAGAGTTAGTTTAAAAATTTCATACAAGCTGTGACATTGATTGACGTACATTTTTTTTGTCAGTGATTTTATTCCTGCGTTAAGAATTACTTTTTACGTTTTAATTTGATTAACTCTAAAAGCGTGTTTTTTAGTTTTTTAAATTATAATTTATTTTTCGCTTTTTAGTTCAATTTGTTTTACTCACTAAAAAAATGTATTAAATGGTAAAAGCACAAAAAGGATGCATCGGCCGGGAATCGAACACGGGCCGCACGCGTGGCAGGCGAGCACTCTACCACTGAACCACCGATGCATTTCGTTACGTGACGATTTCTACTAAATCGCACTACCCGTAAGTCGCATTAAGGAACTTCGTTCCAAAAATCGATGACAGTTTATGGGTATCGTATTAACATCTTTAAAAAAAATGCCACAGTTAAACATCTCGTTTCGTTCCCTAACAACCCCGTTCGGATACAAAAAAAGTCACTCCATTAATAGAAAGACAGATTAGTATATTTTATGAGTACGAGTCCATTTAAGTGAAACATCGAGTTTTAAATAATAGGAACTAATAATACAACTGATACACTAGTTGACACATTTCTTTTTTTATGTACTTGTGATAGAATATGAATATTTGATTAAACATTTAAAGACTTATGTATGTAAATCCTTCCAGGATTTTCTCTATGTATAAATTTGTTTTAGTCTATATATGTTTTTCTATTGTCATAACTAAAATCGTTTGTCTTTTCTTTTTTTTGTAAGTTCATCATGTTCATTTTCTAAAATAACTCTTCATCGATTAGCAGGCTTCATCAGAGCAATGAAATACTACCGGATAAACAAAGGTGTCAAAAAAGTAGGCATTAAAATATTTAAAAATGTGAATGCTGTATTTAGAGCAAATATAAACTATTTAAAATTAAAACAATTAGGGTTAAATATGACGTATTTTTGTAGCTTTTCCCAATATATATATCATTTCTCAATATTATTTCGAGTGGTTGTACATTCCGAATATTTTCTAATGAACTACTACATTTAAACTTTACATGAAATTGGTAGTTTAAAAGTAGTTTCGGATTATATGACTACCTAGAAACTTTTTCAAATGTAAATTACCATAAAACAATTCCTAAAGGCAATTTACCAGCAAACAAGCTTATCGAAACGATTATAGTCGATTACTTGAAGCACAACCCTGGGATTTGAGGAGTTTTCCTTTATTAGTTATCGAATAGATTTGAATCCTAATTTTCTACAAGAAAATCTTTAATCTTAAGATACCGATCTTAAACTTTTGTATTTGGCATAGCGTATGTTAACTGGAATGGATACAACACAGTAATGTATAATCAGCAACAGCGCACTGCCTTTGCGTTAAACAACGCAGTAGGTGAGATAAGGTGGTGGAATTGGATTGTCGTTATTGCCGATATTATTGTTTTGTTGTTATATCTTATGATATATCATGGCCCATACCAGACACATCTTTAAGATATGAATACTGATAATAGAAATTGATTTGGGTAAGGTAGTTAATACAAAATAAAATACGATGCACGTCACACAATTTTATAGCGTTGCCAAGTTGTCAGAATTATAGAATCCACAAACTGTTGGAAATAGTTGTTTCCACTTGAAAATCTTGCCATTTTCAATATGAAAAAATCAGTTTTTTAAAAATAATTCACTAATTAAAAGTTGAACGTGAAACATACAACTCGTGAACATAACCATTACACACTGAACTGAAAAGATACTAATTGAAGCGGCAACAATGCAATTCGAATGACAATGTCGCCAACTGCGTATGTTTTGAGCCGCATGGAAATGTGTCATGGGCGCACAAAATTAAATTTTATAGTTGATGAATATCGTGTTTTTCTGTTGTATGGGTAATAACGTAAACACATTTCATTACGTTATTTTATCATATTTGTAAAAAAATATTTACAGCAGCATAAACTGTTATGGAACGATGTATTTAAAAAATGTATACTACAGAAATTTGCGCACGCGATGGACGTTGGTCAATATTTATTGGCTTTAAAACATACATGCATTTGATTTTGTTTTGTATTTACTGTAGTTCGTATACATAAAATGTTTAATTTACGTCTCTACTATTAAATAATGTTTCAATCATTGTAATACTCTATATCAAGAAAAAACTGAACATTTTTAAACTTGCTGGTTAAAAATTCTTAAAATCCTTTAACAACGTTGCTTGTCGAATTGCTTGAATCATTTTTACTCTATTGCAATCCCTTTAGTTAGAATTAAACACTGTTAACTTTGGAACTGTCAGCGTTTTTGGAATCAGGTCGATATAAATGTTGGAAGCTTATAAAATTAAAATGATCTCTCTCTTGCTATTGCAAAACTAGATAAAAATCGTTTGCACTCACATGGTACATACTATCTTGAATGTGAACAATTTTTAGTTGTTACAATGGAGTATCGATGTGTTTTTATAATCGTTCTCGGAAAGGATTTTTAAAATAATAAACTTACAACTTATACATTAATGTATTTAATTTTAGCTTTTGGTCATGCAATTAAAGAAACCACCCTTGGTTATTCTACAACGGATTGTTGGTATCCATCAATCGCCAAGCTAGTGGCTTTTGTTGGCCTAAAAAGTATTTTATGATTGTAATAGGAAGACTTAGTTTTAGTTAGTTTCCTGTATAGTATACAGTGTGTATACAACTGAAATAAATTGTAGCCTAACCCTAGAATAGTTAGTTGCATTGATTGTTCTTCAATTTCAATTGTTTACTTTGTAAATATGTAAAAATCCAAAGTAGTGTTAAAAAACGACTAAAATAGGAAGAGTAGTATCGAATACGACAATTTGTAAAAATAACTACCGTGCAGCATTCAATTTATTTTTTATAAAAATTGTTTTGGATTGTTAAATTAGGTTTTTCATTTTTTAAATGTAGCCATAAAATGATGAATTATTGTTAGAAGATAAAAATATTTTATGTTTGCCGAATGTATTAAAAGCGCAATTTCTATAAAATTTTGGCAGATTTCTCGCTGCACTATTCGAGTAAGTAGTATAAAATTATCGATGTTTTAACTGTGTAGCTCGCTAAACTAGGTAAAAATGTATAGTGTCAATTTAAAATTCTGCGAAAGCCCTGGCAAACATGAGTTATTCGCTATAAATTACCCACCCCTTATCATCGTTATTATTGCCTATGGAAAATAAGTAAAAAATAAAAATTATGTGGTTGAGATTAATTTTTGTTTAAATGATATCAAAAGTACGTTAGAGTCGGATTTTAGAAAATTAAAAAAAATAACTCGTGTGCAAGATGTTTTTCTCATTTTTATAATTGAGTCCAAAATGTACGTATTTTCTGACGGTGTTGGAATATTTGGATGCAACACCCTATATGCTGTCATTTATTTTTGTTATTTGTATATAACAAGTAAATACTTGAATTTTCTCTATCATTGCAGAAAATGTTGATCATTAAAGAAATATCACTTATTAAACAGAACGGTAACGTGCACGTGACGTTACAGCTTGAAATGGTGAAAAGATTGACGTGATGTGACGTTACGGCTTGAGTTTTATATACCTGTCAAAAAGTGATCCCGGCTCTGCACGTAACTTATCCCTACGTCATAACACTTGTTCTTATGGAAACTTGTGGTGTTGGCGTAAATTTAATAAGTTTATTAACACCACAATCATCATCATCAATCAGCCCAAATTCGTCCACTGCTGGACATAAGCACCCTTGATTGCCTCCACATTCTCCTATTTTGTGCCTCCTGTATTCAATTTGTGTGGATACGTTTAATATCATCGGACCATCTAGTTGGTGGTCGTCTGCTTCTGTATGCGTCCTGTCTATGCTTCCACTCTATGATCCTCTTGGTCCATCTGTTGTCCCGCATTCTCGCAATGTGTTCCGCCCAATTCCACTTTAGGATTGCTATTCTTTCTACTGCGTCAATCACTCTGGTTCATCTACGTAGCTTAGCGTTTGTGATCTCTGAGGGTCAATCACAGCATTGACCTTTCCATTGCACGCTGTGCTACTTTGATTTTCTGTACAGCCTTTTTTGTTAATGTCTCAGCACCATAAGTTAGGACAGGCAGAACAAATTAGTCTAAAACCTTTCTCTTCAGACAGATTGGTAAATCTGACTTTAATATGTTAATCCTATTTGCCTAAGCAATTCGCAAGTTTGATTATCTCTGTTTATATGGATTTCGTGGCCAAGATACTTGTATGAGGTAGTTTCTTCTACTTGGATGCCATCTTTGTATACTCCTTCACCGAGTACAAGGTTAGTCATTAGTTGGGTTTTTGTCACATTAATTTTTAGTCCAACCTTATGGGAAACAGAGTTTATCTATTGTAGCAAGTTCATAGCATGTCCGAGGCGATCTGATATTAGGACTATGTCATCTGCAAATCTTGTGTTAGGCTTTCACCGTTTATGTTTAACCCTAGATTTTCCAAATTTACAGATTTAAACATATACTCAAGCAGGTTCATAAACAGTTTCGGCGAAATAGTGTCCCACTGCCGAACTTCTCTATTTATTTTGAATTTATTTGTTGTCCCCTGCAGTTTTACGTTAGCTGTAGCCCTATTACCAACCTATTACTAAGGGTATATCGATGGTCTATTCTTTAGTCAGAGAGTGACTTTAACATTTGATACTGGTTTATATCGTGAAAGGTTTTTTTATAGTCCACTAATATCAGGACAAGTGGTTTATTGTATTCAATGGACTTTTCTATAAGATTCTTGAGGACCTAAAGATGATCGTTCGTGCCATAACCTGGTCGAAACCCAGCCCGTTTCATTGGCTGATAAAGGTCCAGTTTCGCTTTTATTCTATTTGCGATGATTGTTGTTGTTGAATATTGTTCCTTAAACCTAAATAATTGTCAAATAGCTCACTATAAACTCAAAAAAACCTAAAAACGCTCATAAAACCAAAATCGTTAACCAGCCTCTTATGAAAGATATGTCATTTGTTGTACCACGTGGACGTTACCCATCTCAAACAGTGACGTTACGTGTACGTTAACCTTTCTACCGATGTCAAAAGTGGCCACGTCACCCATAGTTGTCATTTTCATAGCTTACTTTAATAATTTTGCTAACTGTTGCATATTTACAATAACCATTTTAATTAACGTTTAATAACTCAAAAACAGTATGAGGTAATGGTAACATGTGGTATATTTTTAAAAAAATGAAAAAAAGATCAATCTTAATATTTAATATACAGGGTATCCCATTTAAAAGAACTATTTTTTTTGTATCCCCTTAAGTCTGCACGATACTGTACTTTTGATAGCATTTTAACATAATTTAGACTTAACCGCACAACTTTTGTGTAAAGGGCAATAATAACGATTATAAGGGCTGGGTAATTTCTTGTGAAAAACCTTGTACACTTGTCACACTATTAAAGTCGAGATTTTTAAACATATATTTTTAAAATTTGTTTTAACGTTTCAAAAATAGATACAGCTTTGAAAAGTGTGCATGTACCCTTTAAGTAAATCTGTTATAAAATCGCATGTCAAAGTTCCGTAAGGAGTTCTCATAAAGTTGTGACTAGGAAAATAGTTTTATCGGGTCAAACGTTAATAGTTTGTGACTATGAAAATAGTTTTATCGGGTCAAACATTTAAAGTTATACGTTTCGCGTGAACTGAAAGCTCGAAAAATGATTGCTTTCCAATCTCGTATTGCATTTGAGTGTTTCACAAGAAATGATTCGTATTCTTTGCCACACGCTGTTTATTAATGGGGTAAATGAACACTTTCCAGGACTGTATAAGTAATTCCAAACTCTTTTAAAATATCATTACTGGCGTCTGTATTATAAATTAATTTAAAGGTTGTCCTTTTCGTTCTTACTTTTTTGACACCCCAGAATAGTTTGAATGTCCACTTTAATAACTTCTAACAAAGTTCAAAATTTGTAATCAATCATCTACCGAATATTACATAGTTGCAGAGTGTTTGTATCTCGTTTTTATTTATTTCCTACATCATTTTCATCTTTACTAAGAGATTCGTCACGACAAGCACAGGTGTGTATTTGGTGGTTGCAAAATTTTTCCCTTTTAAACGCTATGGTTTTTATATAGACTATAATGATGCAAATAATGGATAACAAGTTTCGTTCAGATGAGCTTATCGTGAGTACAGTCACAGAAGCAAACAAAAGTCGAGGAAAATTTGCCAACTATTTCAATGTTATCGCAAACGACCAATCGCGATGCAAGGTTTGAAAGTTTAAAGGTTGGCGCGTATTTTCGAAATATTACAATCGAGTGATTTTATGAATAATACAATAATGAGTGCTGGCAGTTGTTATTAATTATTTATTATTATTTGCTTTATAAATTACAAAACAATCAGCCTTTATTAAGACCAAGTTAATTTTGATCTTATAACAGGAAGGTATATATATATATCTATCACTTAGTTATTGTTAATGGGTAATATTCCTAGTGCATAACCTTTAACAATAAGAAACATTTATGTTAATCCTGACTAATAGTTTTTGTTTTTTTCAGTTTGATCTGTTTATAACATGGATAAAAATTGAAAAAAAGTGGTGAAGTCTGAAGCTCGAAAAATTATTAAAAATGTTGTGGAATTTTTTGACAGACAGAAAGCTGCTGGGTATGGTTATTCCCTTTAGATCAAGCTACAGAATTAGCTGCAGCAGCAACAGGAAAATCCGTATTATTTGTTAAACAAATTAGAAATGAGAAATAGCTGTTGCAAGATGGTACTTTATTGAAGTCTCCTTCAAAAAAACTAAGAAGCGGGGGTGCCAACAGAATACCAATAGATGATTGTGACTTGGGTATTTTAAAAAGAACTGTGCACGAAATCTATACAGTGGAGAAAAAAGTTCCAACAATAAATATTTTACTTGACAGAATAAAGAATAAAATCAATTATTCAGGTGGACCAGACACGTTGATAAAACACTTGAAAAGTATTGGCTTTAAGTACAAAAATGCAACAATAAAAGAAAATTGTTGATGGAACGATTTGACATTGTAGCTTGGCGTGTCCGTTATCTGAGAAAATAGAGAGAAAATGATGCTCTAGGTGATCATAAGAAGCCTGTTATTTATTTAGATGAAACTTATATTCATCCATCATATGGCGTTAGCAAATGTTGGCAAGCAGATAATGAACCTGGAGTGTATACATCTAATAGAGCTGGTCAACTTTACATCATAGTACACGCTAGTGGAAGTTATGGGTTTGTGAATAATGGATTACTAATTTTTAAGTCAAAAAGTAAATCAGGGGTTTATCATGATGATATGAATCACACAAACTTCATGCTCTCAGTCATATCCAAAGTTATGGAAAAAGCGATTAACACAGAACTTATCAAATATCTGGAGAAATTTGAGATAATCCATGACAGACAATATGGATTTCGACAACTTCGGTCTACTGCAGATTTGCTGGCTTATGTCACTCAGCTCTGGACAAACACTATTGAAAAGTTTGGTGAATCTCGTGCAATAGCCTTGGATATATCTAAAGCCTTTGACCGCGTTTGGCACCAGGCATTGTTAAGTAAATTATCTGCCTACGGTCTCCCAACCAAACTGCGCCAATGGCTCTTGAGCTTCATGCAAGATCGCTCCTTACATGTGGCAGTTGACGGTATTTCTTCTGATGCGTTTAAAACTAATGCCGGGGTCCCCCAGGGTTCCATCCTGTCCCCCACCTTATTTCTTTTACACATCAACGACCTCTTGAAAACCACCACGAACCCCATTTACAGTTTCGCAGACGATAGCACACTTGTCTCAACTTTCACATCCTATCGATCACTTTCGGTGAATGATACAAATAGACTCAGGCAGGAACAGGTTGATTCCATCAATAGAGATCTTAAAGCAATCGTCGAGTGGGGAACCAATAATCTTGTTCAGTTCAACGCCCAAAAAACACAAAGTGCCACGTTTTCGAAGAAATTGAATTCCTCAAATCATCCCATCACAATGTCCGGAAATACCCTTGAACCAAGTCCCTCCATCTCGATTTTCGGAGTCACGATGTTCAATAATATGTCTTGGCATGACCATGTTGCTAACATTGCAAAGTCGGCAAGCCAGAGGCTGGGTTTTCTGTGGAAAGCCAGAAAGTTTTTTACTCCTGATCAACTGTTGACGACGTACAAGGCTCAAATCCGACCTCTACTGGAGTATTGCTCGCACATTTGTTGTTCAGCACCAAGGCATTCTCTTCATCTTCTAGATTCCATTCAGAAAAGAGCCATTCGTTTGATAAACAGCTCAACTCTCACAGATACCCTTCACCCTCTAGAACATAGAAGAAAAGTTGCAGACCAGTCATTGCTCTACAGATATTTTCATGGTAGATGCTCCAGAGAAATAAAAACTCTTGTACCACCATTGGCCACATTCGGCCGAAGAACTCGGCACGCTGATCAGTCTCACCCATTTACTCTCAAGATTGACACTACAAGGACCAATCTTCATCAAGAATCCTTCTTTTACAAGGCTGCTACGGAATGGAATAAGCTTCCAAAATCAGTTTTTCCAGAGAACTATGACCTGCAATTTTTTAAAAAGCGTGTCCACAATAATTTCCTTCCTATAATCCCTTCCCCTTCTAATAGTCGCAGTGCGGGCCTTTTTGCGACTATTTTAATAAAAAAAAAATTGGTTACAAATTTAATACCAAACTTACCTCCTAATGGTAAAATTGTCAGTGATAATGCACCATCTCACAGCATTCAAATTAATAAGCCTCCAACACAATCAACTCGCAAACATATTAGAGAATGGCTTAAAGCTAATGGCATCTCAACAACAAACAAAATGCTAAAAGCAAAACTTATGGATCTAGTCAAACGTTTTAATAACACAAAAACATATGTAGATGAGTTACTGAAAAAACATGGGCCTACTGTGGTACAGTTACCACCATATCACTGTGAGTTGATATAGAGTAGCGTTAAACATAAAGTTGCTATAGTATAATAATTATGTGTCAAAGTGCAGCACAAATAAAACAATTAGTTCAAAGAAACACAATAGAGACTAAACAACTTTCACAATAAATTATTTATTGAAAAACTCGACTGAAAATTTTTTAGCCTCTTAAACCTCTTAAACCGGTCCTGCATCTGACGGCATCATTTAAAAATTTAGTTGCACAAAAATTCACTAGATGTCACGGTTCAATTTTAAAACGCATATTGTCTATAATAAAAAATTTTGATGTTAAACCGGATGGCAAGAAGAAAAATTATCCTCTTATAAAGAAGTCGCGGGCTACAGCTATGCCGTTTGGTGCCAATATAGTTGTGATATCATTTTGATCTCTTCCCTATATCGATACCTACATTACTAAACTTTCTAGAGTATTAAAAATTTTGAATTGCAAATGTTTCTTTTAAACATATCTTAATTTTTGTTGAACCTTTGTAGTGAATAGTGCTATTTTAAATTAGAAAATAAACTGACATGATTTTTAAAAACGGTGGTAAATAGTATGGTATAGTACGGTATTTGTCAGGTTTCATTACAGCCAACTAATCTTTCTGACAATTACTTTGACATTGACAAAAATAAACATGTCTAATTCTGAATATGACTAATAAAATAATCTTTAGTTAGTAGACTTGAATTCTTTAAAAGTAATGTTATATTTACTAAAAAACGAAAATTAATAAACACTATATTTTAACAGGTAAGGAAAATTTGGAATCGAAATGGGGACTAAAGCATTTATACGAGCTGAATTTCCTTTGCATTGGTATGTCTGGAAAAATGATTTTAAGAATTTGGGGCTCATTCTTTCGTTAAAAAAGGTAAATTTTATTAAGTATTCTGATTACTTTCTTAAGTAATAAACAATAATATTTTAAAGAAAGGGTTTGCGATTTTTAGCATGATAAAGAAAAACGAGATGTTGGAGGTAGAACTCCTTTAATGTTAGCTGTAACATTAGGTCATTTAGAGTCAACTAGGGCACGTTGAATCAAGAATCCAATGTTAATTGCGAGAATTTAAATGGTTGCACTGGTAAGAGTCTTAATTTAGATAATTAAATTATGACTTACTAACTTAAACCTACATACTTAAATTTGATCAGTGTTTTTGGTTTCATAAACATTAAATTAATATTTAAAAATTAACCAAAATATGTTTCAATATTATAAATATCTAATTATTATATTTTAAATATTTTAAAAGTGATTCTTTAATGTTTACAATATTTAGAAAAATCTACATAATTTAACTAACTCTTATGAAATTGTATGAGCTTATTTTAACATTAAACAGATTTAATTTAAAGATTATTGGATCTTTGAAAACAAGAGCTGAATCATAAAACAGAAAATTTCAAATAACAAATTATTACTATATTGTAAGTTTATAAAATGTTGTTTTTAATATTAAATTAATATGCATTTGATTTTATTTTTTAAAATAAAAACTAATAATTCCTAATAGTATGTTAATAATTATTTTGATATATTTACAAGTCATATATTATTAAGTAATTTGATCATCAAAATCAATATATGAAAAGAATTGTGTAAAATTTTTTAGTTGTTCAAGAAGCAGTAGCTACTGGAGGTCCAGAACTATTTTAAATTGTTCTGGAAAGTAGAGATTTTCAAAGGTATACAAGTCCAATGGCAGGTATTCCAGAGTTATTGCAAAGATTGAAAGAAGCACCAGATTTTTATTTAGAAATGAAGTGGGAATTTACCAGCTGTGGTAAATATACTGTTATGTTGTGTCAATGTTTTATAAAGTTTTTTTATCATTCAATTTAATTAAATGAGTCGTGTAATTATTTTAATTATCCAAAATTAGTTAAAAAAAATCATTTACAGTTATTCAAAAAATCTTATGAATAAATAAATCTTATTTATTGCAAATTTAAACATTTAAAACAGTTGTCAAAGGTTTTAGTTTTGTATGTTGATCATTGTCTTAGTAGGTGACAGTAAAAATTTTTAGTTTGAAGAAATACACATTTAGAAGGTTTGTTATTTTTATCCACAAAATTTCAGTTCCGCTGGTGTCCAGGATGTGTCCAAGTAATACTTCATAGTTTATAAGCAGGGATCCAAGTGTTAAAATAGACACAACTCTTCTAGGATTTAATCATACCAGTTGGCAGAGAAGAAATAGAAATTATGTTTTTCAAGGACACAGTGAGTACTAAAGTATACATTTTTTATGAAAATGATAATTTTTAAAAAAAATTGATGAATGTGGACCCATTTTATTAAATATATATTTAACTTATATAAAATAAAGTCAGATATATTTTTTTATTTTCATAACTATATATCACAAAGACACCACATTCATAAATAACCAAGCATATTGTCAACCTGCAACAAAAGTATTATGTTGCAATTTGTTCCTAAGTGACTGTTTTTTTGTGGCGCACTTATTATACTGATACCGCAGAAATAATGTATGCTTGGCATTGTTGCTTTATTGTGCATTAGAACGTAAATATTTTGTTGTCACTCATAAATATTTGTGTTTCTGATTGGCTCAATTAAATGTGCTTTGTTTTCTATTTGTTGACCACTAATTTTCCGTTTTTAATAGTCCACATGGACAAGTGATATCCAATTATAGTGGTTGTTGGTTGCATTTGTTTATTTTCTATTGGCTCAATATCCAATTTTATTCATTGTTTTGGCAAGCCTCATTGTGTTAAAGTGATTTTAATTTTTTAACATAAGTTATAATTTTAAATGAATACTTCTATATTTCTACGCAGATTTCATCCAGTTGAAGTTAGATATTTTTATGTGGATGCCACCACCCAAAGTTATTAAAAATATGTACCACCAACTAAAATTAGAAAATAATGGATATAGAGTGTAGTGAAAATGATTCACGTTTTGACAAAAATTTCAAACCCCTCCATTAAAAAAGTAATTACAAGGAGGGAATCAGAGATTTTTGGTCAGTGTAGATCACTGGATGATGGCAAATATTAGAAAAAATGGTATAATTTTTATTCTATTAACATTGTTCAGTCTTTTCATATGATTAAATATAAATTTAAGTTGGTTTCCCATAAAAATCCAATATTACTGTTAAAAAAGTGCTCCCTCCATTCTTTGGGTTTAAGATATCATACCTTAAATAGAAGACAGACTGTTATGGAATCTCAAAATTTAATTTTTTAAGTGATGAAAAGCTCAGTAGAATAGATGAAGTTCATCGGCAAAGTATATTTATAGTTTATCTTAATTAAACTCATGATATTGTGAAAAAAAGATGGAGTGATCAATCTTCCAAATGTTTTGTGAACGCTTTCCTATAGAGAGAAACACGTATTATATTATAGTTAAATTATTATTGTTGGGGATCACTTCCGGTTAAATCAGTTGCAGTAAGATGAAATGTCAAAAAAGTGTGAATGGACAAGTTGGTAGTGTTCGACCTCCGTGAACTCGATCAGATCAACATTGTTTTGAAGAAAGGCCAGGTCAAGAGTACCAACAACCAACAACCGACGAGCATGTATGAGAGCACTGATGAAAGTAGAGGAAGGAAAAGATGTGTGTAAGAACCGTTGTAAGTGGAGGGAAGTGGTTTCTGCCTACCCCTGCGGGAAAGAGGCGTGTCTAAATATATATATATATATATATATATATATATATATATATATATATATATATATATATATATATAAATTATTTAATTTTTACTGCACCAGTCGTCTTATGTATTTTATATAAAAAACAGGAAGGGATCCAACGAAAATCTAACTTTCTCAATATTCTATTTATCATGCATAATTTTTTGTATTATTATTATTATAAGTTATTATATGACTAAATTTTATGATAAATAATATGTCGATCTTTCCTGATTTCCTGATTAAATGCAAAAACCTAAGTAAAAAACAATATGACTTGTGTTAAAACAAAAAGAACATGAAGAAAGTTACAGGTTAAATTTTAGAAAGTGGAAGTCTCATTTTAAGGGTGGGGGTATTCATTCCATTTCTCAAATATTCTTATTTTTTTAGTGTATGTATCACAAACTAAAGTACAACAATTAAACGTGGAGGCAGCAAATTGTACATGGAAGCAGTAAACTAGGCATGTTAGCTGGTTTTTCCAAAGAATATGCATATTTCTTCAAATTGACGGACCCATTATGTTCTCATCAGTATCTAACAGTACCGAACAACCAAAGTATGCAAATTTCAAAACAGTGGTAGCGTTGAAGAAATATAGTATAATGTAGATGTTTACACAATCATCAAGGCCAATCTTGTGAAATTTGTTCAAAACATTGTATGGTAGGAGAGAGTTGTGGTTGTGTTATTGATATTGGATGACGATGCTACCGGTGTTTTATTTCATCACAAAAATACCTTTGTAAGTAATAATTACTTTTTTTTTAAGTAGGTACCTACTAGCTAGCATTTTATTTCAAAGGCATGCTTTTCTCAAACCTGTAGAAAAATAAGGCCCATTTTTCAAATTTCTTGCTTCAGTAAAAAATAATAAAGCAATAAAATTATCTTGAAAAAGCAGCATTTTGAACCTGGTAGCTGGTTTTTCTGGGGAGGTTATTGCTTAGCAGCGTAACAATTTTTCAGTTACCTAGCACCTATAGAACAAAACAAAATACTTGAAATGTCAGGTCAATTGAATGAAAATTGGACTCACATACTTGTGTCTTAAATAAGACACCTACCCAGAGATATTAACAATTCTTTTTAATGATTCCACAAAAGCAATGACTAAGGTGTAAATAGATGTTGTTTTATTGATCAGGTTTTGAATAGTTAATGGCTAGGATAGAAACAGTTCCACAATTTAGAGCCCATGTTACCAAATGGTTGTTCTCCAGTCTGCAAGAGTTAGATGTGTCTGTTAGTTAGTAGCATGGTCATGGACACACATCCAGAGCCTCTTGATTACTTGTGGGACTAAAAGTATATACTTCTTCTTGAGTGTTGGAGTGAAGGATTGTTCCTCTCAGATGGGTGGTAAAGTAATATGATGAGTAATAGTGAGCCTGCTGACAAAACATTGTCAACTTTGCAAACACTTTTGTAGGTTAGAAGCGGCTGAGAACAGTGAATGCCGTTTTTGTCTTGAGGAGAAAGAAACTGTGTAACACATCCTATGCCACTGCGAGGAACTGGCAACATCCTGATTCCTGTGCTTAGGCAAAGAAAACCCTGAAAGAAAAACCAGAACCCCACAGCTTCTGGAAGTAGGTAAAACAACTGGTGCTGAAGGAGGAGCCCTAACCACAGGGAGGGCACAATAGACCCCATCGGGTCGAAGTATATACTTAAAAAAGCCTCTCATTATAATCTAATATAAAGTGAGAAGATAAATTTGGCCATTGGGCCGTGTCTTAAATGTACTTGTATGGCAGTGTTTTCCATGCGGGTTTTGGAAGTTGTTCTTATTTTATTGTGCCTTAAGTGGGATTTAATAATAATGGCCGCACCACTTTTGTCACGATTAACCCTGTCATTTCTAGGGATAGAATAATTGTGAATTGCTAGATGTTTGTTTTGTTTTAACCTTGATTTTTGAATGCGGGCTAAGTCAATGTCAAGTGATGTTAGTAGCACTTTTATGTAATTTATAAAAGGTCCAGCATAAAATATATGCTTTATAATGTTTTTTACACCAAGTCTGTTATGAAACAATATTACTTTTTTAATGTAACCTTTAATTTTAGCTGCCAAACATTGAGCAAGCAACCCAAGTTAGAACTCAGTTACACTGGTGGCAACCCAATATATTGGTTTTGGTACCCATAAGCTCAAAGAAGAAGAAGTCGAGAAATTAACTCATATAATCAATAATAAAATTTATTTTTTCAATGTTTGTGATTTGGTTATTGTTAAAAAATAAACTTTTTTCATTGAAAAGATAGCAAGAAGAATTTATCATGTAATGAAACTTGGATCCACGGAAGGTGTTGCGTTATTTAAAAGGAAGTACCAATGAATAATATGATTAAATGAATAAAACGTTGGCAGGATCTAGTTTCATTGTTTTGAAAAATTATATTAAAAATATGTGAAACCTCTAACGTCAAATTGTTTGTTAGAAATTTTCGATAGCAACAAACAAAAAATATATTGATTCAAACAAAAAAATTTGTCTATATCGCACATAATTTGTTCAGGTACAAGAAAGAGTTTGGTATGTCAACAAACTTTTCTTGTTAAAACAGCAAATTTTTGGAACTGCAATGCACTTCAGTGGACGTAAGTTTTCAAAATACTGCTAGTATCTTGTTCTTAATCAGTTTACTATCAACAAAAATGCAAATGTGTTATTGGTAAATAATCTGCACATAAAACGTCATTGGCGTATTATGTGTTGCCTATATTACAATAGGCTAGTACTCAAAAAATTATCTATACAGATAAAACAACAGTATAAATATAAGCAGTCATAATACTTAAGGCTCGTTATCGCTTAAAACTGTAATAGTATAGTGCCCTGGACCACAGGGTAGGGCATCAGAGGCAGCCCAATACACATGAAGTACTGGGGTTATGGTGGCCAGTTGTAACTCTTCAAGCTGCAACTGGGGGCTAATGACAATTTTAGCAAAAGGGCAAACCACACTTTTGGCAAGACCTCCTAGCTTGGGGTGTTTCATGGGAGAGAGCTCGTTGTCATTTGATAAATTAAGCAAACTTGCCAAATGTGAATGAGCCTTTAATCCGATTGTTAAATTATAAAATTATTAAAGAATAACGTAGTTTACATTTTTTTTTTAATAGTAGAATGTTAACTGGTTCAAAATAATTTTGTAAATATTGTATACCTGTGTAAACATTGTTTTTTAAACTTAGCTTTCTGCGTACATGTCTATTCATGTCAAATACTCATTGAGACATTCGAGTTATTCGTTTATGGTGAGAGTCTTAAGATGTTGAAATTAAATGTACAATGCTAAAATTTAAAAAGATGGAGATTCTGGTAGAACTTGGAGTTCCAGTATTTTTTTACTCTAAGCATATAAGAATTTTTCAAATAGTAAATTGGAATTCTTTAAAAAAATTCTTCTTTTTATGTTAATATATTTTGTTAATGAAACACGTTGTGCTGACATCTGTTGTGCATCTTCAAGTTTATTAAATTAAATATGCCGATAGGCATTTCTCCGTTATCATTTGTCTGGGAAAATTTTATAGTTTTGATTTGTAGACATTTTAAAGTAATTTTAAAAAAGATAATTAATTTCTGATAATATATAAATTTCCGTTTTATTTTATCATAAAAAAAGTCTACAAGAACAAGAATAAATAACATGAAAGCAAAAAGCAAACCAATGCAGAAAAAGTATTCTGCTTTTATAGTCCTTTCACAAATAATGAAGATATACATTCTTTTTTTTTATTCAAAACGGAAGCATAGCAGCTCCATTGTATAAAAAATGGCAGCTCATTTTGGAATCAACGGCGATAGTTCCATCTGGTGGTTCATTCCAAAACCATAAGATATATTTTCAAATTAGCATTGACGTGCATATCTTTCTTGTATTAGGTTACTCAACCCCGTTATTGTTCATGTACTGCAATATTTGTTATAGCAAACACTTACGCCAGAAAAAATAGAGGTGTGTGATAAGTTTACCGTTACTTATAAATGTTATTGATGATTAACACATCCACTTTAATCTTGCTATTAGCAATCGAAAAGACGTATGTTTTTGCGAAAGAACGCTTAAAACAAAAGCTCTAAATTTATAGCATAAGTCTTTTATCATTAATTAACTGCAATTCCAAACTGCTCAACCTTCGTGTTGGTTGAATAGTCACAAAATTGTTTTTTCCACAAAACTTATTGTTCCATGACGCAAGTAACACATTGACACTGGCTTTTAGTTCTATTTTTATTTAAATCCCAATAACCCAAAAAATAAGATTCAGTTTTGACAGGAATTTGATTATAAATCTAGGTAATTTGTTTAATCTTTCCAAATCGGTTTTATGTTTCCAGGAAAAGTTAACTAATTGTTTTGAAAGAAAATTTAATGTAAATATTCAACTGACTATGATGCTTAACAATGAATTTAGTAAAAAAGAAATACATATCAAGAGAGAAAAATTATCAGGAAGTTTATTTAGAACTGGGAATACTTAAATGGAAATGTCAGATAATTATCCAAAAAAGGTTAGTGTACATATTATTGACTTAAATACTTTATTTCATCATGGATTTATGTTAATTTTCTAAAATCTAAATAAAAACTTTGTCTCAAAAATTTATTATACATACAATAGTTAGTTACATTAAAATATCAAAAATGCATTTTAAGTAGATCTATAATCATTTGTTAAATCTTAGTGTAGTTGTTTCTGATTCTAGAAATATTAAATTCTAATGCTTACTTCACATTTTTTAAATCTTGGTGTAGCTGATTACTTTTCTAAAAATTATTAAATTTAAGTTCCCACTTTACTTGATTAGATAATATTCCATATTTAAAGTTAAAGTTTATTGATTCAAGCTGCTGTCTTCTTTGCAGCCTATTATTATAATAATTTTGTTTTGTGAATGATTTAATTTTTAATCAATCTTTACTTATTGAATAGAATGTGTGATACATTTTTATATTTATGAATTTACAAAAGGCGCTCTTTTGCAAAATATTGATTTATTACTTCATGTTTTGCATCAAAATTAAATTATCTTATTGTGATTCACTTGTATTTTACTAAAAATGTATTATTACATCTTTATGAATGAATTAAATACACAATTTGTTGCTAATAATTTTGTGTTTTTGAATTATTAGAGACTTTTGGGACTTAAATGGGACAAACTGGTGATTAATTAGAAGAGTCCAAGAAATTAAAGGAGAGTATTGTCTGACGAAGTGTAAATATGTTGAGGCATCCTCTAACTGTGCATGAATTTGGTGAAACACGCAGATTATGAACTTTCTTATGGATTAAAAGGAAGTATTGTACAAAAGAAAATGGAAGAACAGTAGCTTTTAGCCATCATATAGACTTACTGTTCACAGATTGATACTGTTCTATATATTTCATTTATTTGTAATTGTAAAAGTATGCTTATTATTGTAGTTTTATCAAATGCACAGTCCAGTGATTTTGAAATACTTTTTAAAAACGCTACTGTACACTTCTATTTTTTAATATTAAAATTTTGTTTTGTATTGTGCTGAAAATTCATTAAATTTATTGCTAAATTATCTTACTTTAAACAAAATTTGAATGAGTTATAGTCTCCTGAGAAGATAATGTATTTTAGACTTGTATTTTTATTTAATTTTAATAAAAAAATAGATGTTACTATTTTTTGAAATGGCAAAAGATATTACATGAAAGTTATTGTTTTTTAAATGTTTAACAGTCTATTATTTGAGGAAGAGGAAAAATTAGAAATAAAACAAACATCTTGTTGCTATTTAACTTGCAGCATGTAAGTTTTTTCATTGTAATTTTATTGGTGTTGATCATATGTATTTTGTTATATTTTTGTAGTGCTTAAATAAATATATTTTAAGTAAATAGGTATTTTTATTACTCTTCCGATCCTCCTCCATAAATGATCTCTAGCAAAATTGGTAAAAAATAGAACAAAGTCGTTAAAATTTGCTATAAATTTTATTTTGCCTGACAAAAATTAACGAAGTAAAATTTTTCCTATTTATATAAATTAAGAAATTTTCGAATACTCATTAAAAAAATTTAAAAGTTAAGAAATTTGTTGCAAAATCTGAAGTTTCTGTAAATTCCAAAAGATGGCGTTAGTTAAAAGTTTTTGTTTTTCAAGTAACTGTGTCTTATAAAAGTAAGTATTCGAAAAGGTGGGAAAGAAATGGGCGGGCGGGTTTTAATAAACAAAACACATCACTCAACTTACTGTCTTAAATCCTAAAGAAGGGGGTGAAAAGTCCCCCGTATTTTGTGTAAGAAATGTTTATTCTTTAATATATAACAAAAATATAAGATAATTTTGTTATTTTGTTTAAAAATATAACAAAAATATATTACAGGTTTCTACTTTTAAAAATAGAAACTTTGGCTACTGTCTAATAGATGGCGCCCATAGTTTTAAAATATTAATTCATGCAAAAATAATTAAAATTTTAGAAATAACAAAAATATACTACAGGTTTCTACTTTAAAATGAAAAGTTCAGCTATTGTCCAATAGATGGCGCTCTTAGTTTTTTAATAAATGCAAAAATAATTAAAATTTAAGAAATAACAAAAATATACAATAGATTTATCCTTTTAAATCCATTAAGTTTAGCTACTATTTCTTAGATGGCGCCACCAATTTTAGACGAGAATTATTTTTGCGAACTTTGTGTTGCATAAGAACAGATATTTGAAACTACTTAGTTTTGTTAAACTACTACTGTGACTAGAATTGCAACATGCTTTTGAAACGAAATAAATAAAAAAACAGATATAATTTCAATTTTTATTTAAATTTTATGTTTACAATATAACGAACAACCATACATAATAAAATTAAAACATTTAATTAAATTTACTTACCAGTAATGACCTAGGTGCTGAAACGCTGACACTGACAAGGAACACTGTACATAGATTGGAGGTTGCTCAGAGAAAAATGAAGAGAGAGCTATGCTTGGAATTCTAACCCAAGATCGCGTAAGAAATACGTACATCCGGCAAAGAACAAAGGTCCAAGACATAATACAGAGAATCATGACACTAAAATGGAAATGGGCAGGACATGTTGCGAGATTCAAAGAAGACAGATGGTCTCTAAGAATAATAAATTGGAGACCCTGCGCAGACAAAAGAAGTAGAGGAAGACCGCCAACACGTTGGAGCGATTATATAAAAAGAGTAGACGGACACTGGATTAGAACAGCTCAAGATAGAGCTCAGTGAAACAGTTTAATGGAGGCCTATGTTCAGAAGTGGACTCAACACCAGACTGGGAGATGAATTAATTATGACAAATTTTTAAAATGTTTCCATTTTACTTTAAACTTTTAGTGCTGTTAAAAGCACAGTGTGGAAAAATCAAAAAGAATAAATTATTTTCATTAATGTGCATATTTAAAAAAAAAACCCGAAACACGTCAATTTTAGGTAATGAAATGACAGTGCAACAAAAAAAATTTCATCCCTTTGAGTGACAGTTATAAGAATCAAATTTTTAAATGGGAAATAGTGGCTTGTGATACATTATTTTAAAGCCCCTACTTTCCTATTTAAAAAAATTGGAGGTTCAATGTAGAGATGAAACTTTTTCGTTTCTAGATGTCATGTTATAATGCAAAATTGATGTGCTTCGGAATTTTTTATAAATATGCATAATAATTATTTAGATATTGAATTTATTACATTTGGCTGTTACACACTGTATATTTGGTACCTCAGATTGGTTAACTTTTTTAAAGATATTGAAATAGGGTTAGTAATAAAAACTAACCATTTTTCCTAATATACTTCTAATGATAATGCAGCACCATGAGTTACTCTGTAAGTAAATTTGATAGGTATGCAGTTAATACAACAGATGCACAAACGTTAACAATTTTTTATTATTATTCGAGTATCTAGAAATTGTAGAAAATTTAAAATTATGCTTTTACTTGAAAATGTTGCCATTGTAAATAATGAACCTACTTTCGTTTCGAAAAGAAGTTATTTAGTAATATAATACACAAAATTTAAAGTAGTTGCATTTGACTTTGTTTTGTAATTACTATATGTCAAATTGGTCGATTTTTGTTACTACTTAACTTGACTTTTGTCTAATAAATAAATTTTATTAAAGTCGATAACACTCATTTTACCAATGCATTTAAAGTATCTGTTATCTTAATCTGTGTTACTATATATTTTCTATCCAAGACAATAATTATGTTGTTTGCAACATTATGGATTTTTATTTTTGAGCAAAATCTTTTTAACAAACTGTCATATTGTTTATTAGTTAAAATAAACGTAATTTTTTAAAAACCTATAAATGTTGCAACCACCAGGTGCTCTTAAATAGACAATTTAACAATGCATTTTATGGAATAATTGTACTGGGTAAAGTCCGCCGTGGCAAGTAAGAAAAACCACGGCCGTCACTGTTAAAAACACATTTATTTCCTTCCCTCTCATTATCTTGCCAACTTGGTAAGTAGTAGCAGTAGTGTTAGAGAATAACACTACTGACGCTTATTTCCTTTACTGAGAGGAAAGAAGATAATTGTTGTTCTCTTTCAAAAATTTTATATAAAATTTGATTCAAATTCGTCGTTCACAGATTTTTTTATTTTAAAAATCGCTAGTTACAATTTTAAAAACACAAAAAACGCTGCAATGTCAAATGTATGTCCTAAAATTTATGTTAATTGTTTACAACAGTCAAACCAAACTACCAAAAAAATATACACATTAAAAAATTGTTTTAAATATAATTATATCTGATATTTGGTTCTTGTGAAACATGACGGTTTATCTACCAAGCAGGTCATGTGAGATTGATTGTATCATAAGACTTAAGCTTTGGCTCTGTGAGAAGTAGTAGAAAAAGTTGTCAGGCTATCATTGAACAAAATAGAAAATAAAAAATATTTGACAATTTAAGATCGTATTAAATTTTAAATTATTTTATCCATTGCTATTCTTTTTTGTCCAAGTGTGGATTGAACAGAAGCATAACTCACAGATGAAAAATACATAAATACGTATACTATGTGGACCAAAGATACTAAAGACATTTTTAAAAGTTCCTTTTTGTGTTGTTCATCTTCTACAATTCTTCAATCCTTTGGTAGATTGTACAGCTTGCAATGTTCTTACGTCGGTCTAAAAGAAAAAGTAATAATATTAAAATAGAAAATCTAATGCTTAAAAATCACCATCCATTTTCAAAATTATTGATGATACGTATCAAAATTGAAAAGCACTTAGTTTACTTACTATACTCGTATTATAACCATACAGGGCAAATATTTACAAGTAGGTAAAGTTACAAATACTAGAACAAAAATATTTTCACGCCAAACATAGTATTTTATTAAGAAATTTAAAGTAACTTTCGAAAAAAATATATCAAATATAAAAATAGTTTTTAAAAGTGTCTTATATAAAAATGATGGAAATCGGATTGGACATTTGAAGATTTTGGAAAATATTTCCCTAGAATCCATGTCTAAGCCAACAGATTTTATGCCAGTTAGGTACGACTTCGAAATGCAGTTTGAAGTGGTCATAAACAACCACCAATTTTGCACAAGAACTGACCTAAAATAGGAAGGGATGCTTTAGTGTGGTACACTGATGGATCCAAGATGGATAAATGGTTGTAGTGGGCGTTACAGGGCCGAATTTCAGGCTCTCAAAACCCCTTGGTAACATCACAACTATCTTTCAATCAGAAGTACATGCTATAGAGATATGTGCCCAGAAGTGCCTCAAAAGGGACACCCGAAGGGCAGAAATACATATTTTATCAATCAAGCAGTACTAAAAGTTTTGAAGTCATACACTTCTGAGACTAAGCTGACTTGGGACTGTAAACAATCCCTGAGACTACTGGCAGCAAACCACCAGGTCATTATGATGTGGGTTCCAGATCACAAGTGAGTTAGAGGCAACGAGGAAGCATATTGCCCCGCTAAGGAAGGGGTAAATACACAATTTTCCAGCCCAAAACCCTTTGTGGACTCTCCAAGGCCCACTTGAAAGAAGAGGTTCGACGCTGAGAAACAGATGAAATGAAATCTCACTGGCATAAAGCGACAGGACAAAAACAAGCAAAAAGGCTAGTAAGCCTTTCCCCAAGAAAAACAAACAGCTTCTAGAGTTGGACAAGAAAGACTTAAAACTGATGACAGTACTCCTCACTGGACACTGCCCTCTGAGGTATCACCTGAAAAAGATGGGCAAAACAGAGAGTGGTAGTTGCCACTACTGCGAGAACTTCGCTGAAACTGCAGAACATTTGCTCAGCGCTTTTCTGCAAGAGGCTCAAGTTTCTGGAAGGGGGCTTTTTAAAGCCCTCCGATGTCAGGAACTTAGCTCCCAGGAAATTGATAAACTTTGTGTGAAGTCTCGGAATCCCGGACCTCGAATAGATTAAGGGTTATGCACAAAAGATCTGATAGGTCGAGGTGCTTGAGAGGATGCTTAGCCTTCACGACACCTCCTACAATCTACAAGCCGTTTCCAAGTTTTTTAAAAAAAATTTGAATTTCCTTTAAAAATAAAGTAACTTTATTTTTTACAATACAGAAGAATGTTGTAATGTTAAGTTATTTTGAATTAAAAGTTATATTCAACTATGAAATTACAGCCATTTAGCAAGAAAATTCAGATTTGGTGATTATTTAGTGATCATTCTGTATTAATTATTCTGGCTTGATACAATTTAACGTAATCTAGGATGCACTGACATGAAGTATTTGACAGTGAATGTCAGAGTCAGAGTATGTAAAAATGGCAAATTTAAAAAATATAAAAAATTTTTTAATTGTTGGAGAAAATAACAAAAGACACAGAAAGGCAGCAAATATTTTTAATAATAGACATCCACAAAGAAACACTTGGCATTCAACAGTTACAAAAATATTAAAAATATTCAAGACCAGTGAAAAGTATTAAAAATAATTTTAAGAATAAATGCCGAAAACGGGTTATTAATGAAAACAATGAATTTGAAGTGATGCTTTCTGTCGTAGAAGAACCAAAAATGTCAATATGCAAAAGAGCTTCTATAATCACAAATACTTTGGGAAATAAAAATACTGTAACATTTTACTTAAATTCACACTGAGGGTTCGAATTTATATACACATTTACATATTTGTAACAACACAATACAATTTATGTCAACTAGCTAACACAATCATTAACTTTAGAAAACTGACTAACTCTTGCGAAAGAAGGTCAATTTATATATTTAACGTTGAATAGAGAAAAGACGAGAGGCTTCTAACCGTATCCAACTGTTCCATCGAAAATTCGAGATTGGTCGGGAAGGTACTGGAACATTCTTGTCAATGGCTGTGACGTCACTATACCGTCCAGTGGCGTATCGCAAAATCGTTAAAATACAGTGGCAAATATTTTAAAATGTCATAAACATCATGCATACAATTCGCAATTCATACAAACATTACCACCAAGGAATTACGATATTTGATTTGAATTCTGCGCTTTGATTTAAGGAAAGTTGGAAGAAGACCCGTTTTTAGAAAAAATTATAATTTTATGCGATGAAGCAACATTTTCTTCAAACGGAACCGTCTCATCACAAAATTGTCGCTGGTGGTCTAACAGTAATCCAAACTTTGTAATAAAAAGTCGTAACCAATATTCGTTTAAAACGAACGTATGGTGTGATATTTACAAAAAAACTATGAAAATTTGGTTACAACAAGACGGTGCCTCCATCCATAGTACATTAAACAAAGTACTACTTGAAAATACGATTATGTTTAATGGAAAGGTAATTCACAGGTATTGACATATATTTTGGCTTCCCAGGTCTGCTGATTTAACTCCCCTTTATAGGCGGGTTACTGGGTTACTTAAAACAGCAGGTTTATCAGCGAGGGCCATTTGATGATGAAAACCATTTGGAAAGGATTATTTCTGAAGAATGCCAAAAATATGATACGGATAGTAATAGGAGTTTGAAAAAAGAACAATTAAATGTTTACAAAGAGAAGGTGAATATGTTGAAGCTTCAGTAGAATAAATTAAAAGTTAATTATTATGTTTGTTACTGCATAGATATGGTCAATCTATGGTTACTGTATAAATACGAGTAGATGCTTGTTTACTAAATATTCTTTGTATGGATTTTCCTATTTCTAAAATAAATAATTATTATGCATTCATTACGTATTTAAATTGCAAGGTTGTTCAAAAACATCAACAAATGAAAATTTTAACCTATAAGATAGTTAAATTCAGAAGATATTGAAATTTATGACTACAAATACGTAAATAATCACCAAACCTCAATTTTCATGCTAAATGGCTGTAATTGCATATTTAAATATAACTTTAAATTCAAAATAACTTTACTTTATAACATTGTTTTGTATTGTAAAAAAAAAGGTACTTTACTCTTGAATAAAATTCATATTTTTTTAAAAAGCTTGGAAATGGCTTAAAAAAATTGATATCCGATGGTTGCCTTTTAAGTTTCGGACCATGCAGAACTTTTTAACAAGAATAAATTTTTTCTGATGAAAGTAGAAGTGAAAGATGTGTGTAAGAACCGTAGCGGAAGTGGTCTCTGCCTACCCCTACGGGAAAAAGGCGTGACTATATGTATGTATGTAAATTTTTTCACAAAACCAATAATAACAAAGTTTTCCGTATGGTTCCAACTTAAGTAGACACACTGTATATAGGTAATTTTTACTCACGCGGAACAATAGCTCTCGGTTTCATTCTGTTGTCTCCCGACTCTCCGCGTAATCTTCTGCAGTAAACCATGGCGTTTGTTTGCAAATCAGCATCATCAGCTTTTTGATATTCTTTAAAGGATGTTTCCGAGATTTCCGTCGCTGAGAAAACTCCTTCTTGGGAACCAGGATTTGGATCAAGTCGCGTGTTCCTCTAGGACATCGTAGATGAATTCACACTATTCCTGGGAAAAGAAAGAAGAGAACAATAATGGGATCATTAAATTATAACTATTTACGTTTTAATAAAAGCAAAATGCACGGACTATACAACAAAATATAACATTTCCGAGAGCACGAATTATTTCCAGGGAAAGTAATTCAAGAACATGGGAGATTCAGTAAGAAAATTTCACACCAAAGTAATATAAAAAATTATAATATGACATTTTACTTCAGAATTTCCAGTCTGAAACTAAAATTACCAAGTAGGCTCTGTGCCTGTCAACAGGTACCTACCTAAATTATGTGTCATTGACTCAGTACAATTTCACATTTTTTGCTTTAGTTTTGTGGCATTCGTTAGATATTTATGGCACAACCTGCCAAAGCCTGTCCCAAGCCAGGAAGAAAAAGCGGTGAGGGGGAGGTGTAACAACCTCGTTAAAAAAACAGAGTTTAGTTGGCCGGCTGATGGCAGCCTGTTAGGGTCCCTTGTCTAGGGTACAGACCAAGACCACAACGGCAGTGAAGGCCGAGAAGGCAGACTTCGATACGGCGGAAGTAGTACCCGCGCGTTTTGGGACAAATAAAAACGATACTGCTGCCTTGCAGAGAGACGAAGAAACGTCAATGGCTAAAGGAAGACAACAACCTTGACGAAAAATCACCCGGTCCTCCTGGATGAAGGTTGAGGCATCGGGGCAATCCCTCGATTCTCAGAAAAAAGGATAAAAATAAAAAATCTGGCTCTGGCTAGAAATAAGTTAGCAGCGCAATGAAGTACACAAAATGTAACGCCTAGCATTCAAATTCCCCTCGATAAAAAAGGGACTGATCATATGGTTACCTAGAATATCTGCCGAATTTTTTGTCGATGCTTACTGGTACGCACAACACTTTGATAATGATTGTTTTGGGACCAGTATCACAGTCTGGAGGGATTGTGTTGATTTCGTAAACCAAATGAACACTCATCAGTAAAAAGAATATTTCTAATGAAGTTCTCGTCTTGATTAGCCTTCTCTATTAATGACTCACTAAACTCCATTCTGTGAAACTGATACCTAGGAAACTTTATATACCCATACTTTTCTTCTGACCGTCGTGTGTGACACGTTCAATTCTTGTGCAATAGATCTGCAACTTCGTGTATCAGTAACTTCCACATCGCTACAGATATCGGTATCGCGATTGTCTCTAACCGCTTGTTTTTCTGAGGATACCTCTCTAACATGACATTGAGAACAGTTTTTTACACATCCTGACTCAAATTAATTACTAATATTGTGAACCGTTTGCACGGTAGAAACAGGGCGATTTTCAAACGTTAACAAAAACAAATGTACATAATTTTGATAAAACCACTTTGCAATTTGAAATTTTTCTTGTCTCGTTAATACTTACTGAATGATGCATAATTGATATAAAAGAAGTCAAAAGTGTAAACTGCAAAATCGTCCAAACATCATTGTACTCCATTGTGGCGGAAAAAAATCAGTGTTGCCAAACTACATCGCACTGTAAATATCGGTTTAATGCTATTCACATGGGCTATATCAAATGAATTTTGTTCCAAGCTGTATACAATAACCATATCATATATATTATACTTTTCATAATTCTTGATGGTTGTTCTCAATTTGGAGGATCCACCTGCATAAAAAATACTCAATGAATGAAAAAACAGACTTCAGTGCATGCTCATCATTGACTGTAAAGTAATAAAAAAGACTTGTATTTAATTTCCATTGTTTCATGTAAACTAGTAACACTGAGGGAACAAATTATTTTTAATGCATTTACTAACTTTAACATCAAGTAAGTAACTGCCACAAATATTTTTCATAAAACAATTTAAACATGAAGCATTTTATTATTTTTCCAAATAATTCTCACCACAGGAATTAATAAACTTCTGCACTGTTAAAACAGGGAGCAAGGTTAAAAGTTAAGTGATTGACTGTAGAAGAGTATTAATCTTGAAGGAGCATTCTCTGACAAAAAATAAAAATGTTTGGTCTTTAATTTGGATGGCATTACAAATCAATTAAATAACTTTATTACAGAGTAATTATAATTATGATTTATCTATGCACTGATATGGGGAATTACATACTCATAAATTGTTGGAATGTTAGTTGTACTTAAATGAAAACCATGTGTAACTGGTTTTATTCCTTATGTTTAATAATCCAAGACATAGGTTGTTAAAGAGTTCATTTTAAAATTGTATAAAAATGTTTAACAAACTGCCAAATAGAATAAGCAATTAAAACTTAGGATAGAACCATATAAAATAGATGATTACCTATTTGAATTACTAAATAATTGTATGAAACTCTTAGTGCGTTATTTTATTAAACTGTTGTGTACACTTTCAAAGTATTTAACTTCTCTTTAAAATAAAGATTAATATTATTATTACCAGTAATGAACTTAGGAAAAATGATACTGTTTGAACTACCCAGTTTTAAACTCCTTAAATTAAATCAGAAATAATTTGAGAGGAAGAAATATAAAAAAAATTTAAGACGAAATTGCTAACGCCCACCATTAACCGCTCCGTCAGTCTAGCTTCAAATCTCCCCACACATTCAATAAATAAGTGATGACATATCTCTCATATACTTTCTCTTACATTGTATTAGGCACTTTCTGTGAACATTTGTCATTGATTACACCGCTCGACAATTTCGCAGCGGACGATAATTTAATGTTAGTTCTTCACTTTATTTAAAAACTAAACAATTTATGGTAATACATAATTGAAATATTTTGTTACTATTAATGTAAATTATGTCGGAAAGTCACCAAAATCATAATATTTTCAAAATGAAAAAAATTTCCCAGCTATTTTTTTCATTTGAAAAAAGTTAATAAATTTCCGACATTTAACTGTAATTATTACAATTGTCCCCAAAATTTTGCTGCAAAGTAATGTATATTAACAGAGTGAGTAGAATAATTAGATTTTTAATATGGCGGGCATGTCAATATCGTCTTAAGAGTTTAGTATGATTCACTGCAATAGGTTAAAAGTTTAAATTTACTACTGGAATCATCATCACAAGAAAATATAAAAATTCATGAAGCAATATCAAAAAGAAATATAGTAAAATGAATAAAAGAAATGATAAAATAAAAAGTAACGAAAATATACGAAACTCAAAAAATATTTAACTTAAAAGATTGTTAATTAATCTTCCTAACTGCAAAAACAGCTTATTCTAGGTTAAAAATATTCGCCAATGATATAATTATTAGTTTGTAAAGTTAATTAATTTTACCTTAAGATTTTAATATGTCAATAAGATTCTGATTTTCCAAGAAGAATCAAATTCAAAAACCTTCAAGAATACCCTTGGCACCAAATAGGATATAGTTCCATTTTGTTTTACACCAATTGCTAGATTCACAGTTCTTTCTGTGCTTTATACATATTCTTCCAGTGGATTTGGTATTGTCATAAGGAAATGTTCATTTTCATTGTACATATAGACTTTGTCCACTGAAAATAAGTAATATTCATTTAACATTTTACTATTATTTGTAGTAAGTTCTGGGCTCACTTAGTATTTGAACCTCTGTTAGTTTTCATTACTTGAAAAGTTAAATTAATGTGCTAAAAGTGATTCATTTAACGTTTTTAAGAATTTACTGAAATAAGTTTGTCAATTTGTCCATTACATTTCTATGAAAGGCTTTTACATTAAAATTTAAAAAAAAATATTACTAATGACTTTTTGTCACCAGAATAAGCTACACAAAACACCAGGTACGTTGTAGACGAGCTACTCCAAGAACATTGCCACCCATATCACTATACATACTGTTACAATTACACCATAATAATTGCAACCTAATGTGACTGGAATATGCTATTTTAACAAAAAAGTAAAATTAATCTTAATTATTTAACCCACTTAAATTAAAAATTTAAATAAAGACATAACGTTTTAAGCACTATAGTGAATTCTAAAATGTAATAAGGAACTGACATTAAAAAAGGAGCTAATCAGTGATAATAAATCAGTCGGCCTTTTCACTGGAACTGTCTTCATCATTGGAATTTTCGGCTAAATCAATTATCCTACTTTTCTCTTCCTCATATTGAATTAATTTTTCAGTTAAAACAATTCACCCACACCGTAGATGTTACTTCTGCTAATGCATCGTCCCAAACTTTTCCCCCATAAATGATGTATACCAACTCTCTTTTCAGTTTAGTCAAAACAGATCGTCATCAGAAGACGACATTTTGCTAGAAGTTTTAGACGCAAATAAAAACGATTTTTCTCGCTTTTACAGGTATTCACTTCGTACCATTTAAGCGCGGGACAACGGCACAGATCAGCGCTGATTGCCGGTAAGCGGAAATCTGCTTCCACTGTGTTTATACCCTAATGTCAGTATTTTTGAAGTGTTAGGTTAGGTAAAAGTAGATAACACACATTGCATCCGAATGTAATGCGTGTCATCTATAATTGTATTCACTAAGTAGAAAATTCATCCGTCATTTTCTTCTTTTTTCAATTTATTTTATCCCTTTATGCATCGTCATTATAGCCAGTATATTTGCATTGTTAGATAGTAAATGTAGATAACACACATTACATCTAAATGCAATGTGTGTCATTTATAATTATATTTATTGGGTAAGATACTCATGTCATTTTTTTCTTTTTCAATTTCTTTTTATCCCTTTATGCATTATCATTATATCTAGTATTTATTTTTGCATTGTTAGGTAGTAAATGTAGATAACTCACATTTCATCCAAATAAAATACGTGTCACCTACATTAATTTACAATTTAATAACTATATTCATATAATGGAGTCAGGATTAAGACCCTATCTTTAGCTTTGCCCCTCTAAATGAAAACTTCTTTTCGAAGGAGCCCGAAGACAAAGCTTCAATATTCGATAAAAAATTATTTTACATACTGTTGATCGGAAATAAGACAGACTGAGGCGTCTTTTCTTACAACTTACGTCCCCCACTTGGACAACTTTTCACAATACAAATTTGTTCCATCATTGTTGATTATTTTAAAAAAATTTATAAAAAAAACAGTATAAAATAACAACAAAGTATTACTAAAAGTTCACAAAAAATCAACCACTCACCACGCTTATATCACTAGAGTTTATAAGGCTATTAGAAAAATAAATTTTTCAGCTCAGCTACTTCACTCCGTTTACAACTGCTAAATTAATATCATACATCTTTGCTATGTTAGCGCCATTCAGGTCGGTTTTTGAGCTGTTACTTACAGTTCCAAGTGGACACTTTTTAACTTGTCCCCCATATGGGATGGTTCTTCTTGTCTCTACTCCCCATATTAGGTAGGAAATTCATCTGTCATTTTCTTATTTTATTAATTTATTTTTATCCCATTAAAGCCGGTATAACTTAGCTCGTAATTTAAACATAGATCAGTGCTTACAAGAAATCACTAGGTGATGATTGTCCACATCGTACGACCATATTCTGGTGGTACAGAGAATACCAAAGAGGAAATTTCAGTCTGGATTTTGCTGAGAGAACACCAAAGTCTGTTACGCAGGAAAACGTTACTGCTGTGAGGAAAATGCTTGACGAAGACAGACGAGTGACTTACCACCACAATAAAGAAATGTTAAGCCTAAATGCACCAACAATTCGTTTAATTCTCAACGATCATTTGCACGTGAAGAAAAGTTTGTTTTCTCTGGGTGTCGCATAGACTGACTGAAGACCAGATGACACTAGGTGTGAAATTATGCCGGGAGACTGAAAATGTTTAATAAGTGACAATCATGGTACGTGAACCACATCGTGACAGGTGACTAGACTATTATGATGTGCCGACCAAGTCACACACAAAAGACAGTCACAGCTAAGTGGTGCACTGAACAGTGCCTTCCTTTCTGAAGAACCGATCAAATTCAAGAATGTACAACTGGTTAATTAATCATGACAATGCTTCAGCTCATCGCGCGAAAGCCTGCACTGAATATTTTATCACTACAGCACTGAGATTGCTTTAGCATCCTCCTTACAGTCCAATTATTGCACCCTGAGACTGAATAGCCAGAAAGTGTCAAAAAGGCACGTCTGGCGGTGCATAGAGGTGTGTTGGTTCCTACACTTATGTATGGTAGTAAATGTTGGGTTTGGCAGAAGAAGCATGAAAATAGGATTAATGCTGCGGAGATGAGTAGTCTGAGAAGTATAGCCGGAGTGACTCGGTTGGATAAGGTAAAGAATAGTGAGATAAGAGAACGCTGTGGTGTAAAAAAAGATGTGGTTACAAAGATAGATAAAGGAATGCTTAGATGGTTTGGACACGTTGAAAGGATGGATGAAGGAAGATTGACGAAAGAAATTTATAAAGCGAGTGTGAATGGACAAGTCGGTAGAGGTCGACCTCGGAGAACATATCTTGATCAGATCAACATTGTTTTGAGGAAAGGTCAGGTCAAGAGTACCAACAACCGACGAGCATGTATGAGAGCAGTGATGAAAGTAGAGGAATCAAAAGATGTGTGTAAGAACCGTAGCAAGTGGAAGGAAGTGGTCTTTGCCTACCCCCATGGGAAAAAGGCGTGACTTAATGTATGTATGTATGCGTCATGCACTGTGCCTCATGTGAAAAAGAAGCTGAAAGGGAGACGTTTTTCCAGTGATGAGGACCTTTTGAGGGCTTTGGACAACGAGTGTGCCATACTCCCTAGTGAGACGTTGCAGATTATGTGGTTTAAGGATTGGTTTCCTTAGATAGAGGGATGTATTACCTGTGGTGAAAATTATTTTAAAAATATTAAATAAAGCTGTATTGCAAAATTTTTCTAGTTCCCTCTGTAATATATTTAATAGGTACACAATACTACATTTTAAAATATCACAACTGAATACAAAAAAAAACCACAAATATCACATTTAATGAGTTTCAGACATGACATTGATTGCATAAGGAAAATTTTTATCTGAAACGATAATAATTAAATGCAGAATTAATTAACAATCTCACTGAGATTCATTGTAAGAAATAAAACTTATTAAAATTTGTTACTGAGGAAACGTTCAATGTTATCCATATTTTATAGCAACATTCTACCTCCTTGCTCGTTACCACACTCCCCAACAAAATGATCGAACCTTCTTAAATATTTAGGTACTCTTGCCATCTACATCATCTTTAGAAATGATGTAGTAAAGATCTGCAAATATCTTTGAGGATTCCAATAAATCCAATACATCTATAGAATTTCAATCTTCTTTAGCCTTTATAATCTTACTAAAATAATTATCTATAGCTGATAAACCGCAGCATATTTGCTTTTGTATATTACTCATAACTTCATGCTGTTGGAGTTCCAACAAGTACCTACCTTTTAATAAACTCCCTCTGTAGAATGTTTTTTTATTAGTTCCTTTTTAGCATTATCTTCTAGGCCATTTTGAAAACAAGTTGTCCAAGAATTATCTACAAAGGTACAGAGTTATTCACTTAAAATTACTAACCCCTTGTTATCTTTATAATGTGCCTATATTTTCCATATTTAAGGAAAAAGATCATATTAAAAAAAATGTTTTAATTTACCTTCTAATGCTTTTGCATTTTCAATTTCTTCTTGTTCTTTTAGTCCCAATTCAGATTCAAACGTTTTCTTACATTTACTGCAATATAAATGACGACTTCTTGCTTAATTGATCACCGTTATCTTTATGCTCCTGTTCATGTTTGAATAACCATTTAAAGTTACTATAATATTTTTTATTGCAATACATTGCACACATTGCTGTTTAGCCTTTTTCTGTAAAATTAAATTACATTAACAAATAAATAATTTTAAAAACTAATTTTGGCCAAATGGCTTGGATAGTGATAATAGTTTAAATGTATGCCAATTACATTTAGTCGATTGCCAATATTTAATTGATCACTACTTTTCTGCACCAATATGAAGTCTGACAATAAAGATCTGGGATCTTGCCTTAGAGACACACAGACTATTAAAATGTCCCTTATAATATGCCATATTGTTCTTTGAAAATTTAGCTTTTGAATAAAACTTGTTTTGTTTTGCAAAGTTTTAACGGTTAAGTGTAGCAATAAAAAAAATAAAAACTTACAAGCGAGTACAAAAACTAGTAACGCGTCAATTTAAAATTTGTAGTTAAATGCAACAAATGTTGACATGGGTACACAGAGAATTGCACGTTTCATTCAGCAATTTTTATGTGTGCCAAAAGGTTTTTGGAAAGTTGAGAATCATCGGTGGAAGACAAGGAACGTGAAGGACGTACGTCACTCGTCTTCAAAAAATGACGACAGTGTAAACAAATTTAGAGAAATTATCTATCAGAAGGAATCGATTATGCGTTTAAGTATCAGAATGATGCAAGATATAGTCAACTTTAATAAGGAAATAGAAAGATTTTGCTGATAGGTAAAATGTCAATCAAACTTACTACGTTAAAGTTTTAGGAAGACTGCAAGACGTCGCCTCGATTTGTGGCAGGAGAAAACTTGGATTTGCCCACAATTCCTTTTCTGTCAAGCAGTTTTTGACCTTTGTCTATCTTTGTAACCACATCTTCTTTCAAGCCACAGCATTCCCTTATCTCACTATTCTTCACTTTAACCATCAGAGTCACTTTGGCAATACTTCTCAGACTCCTCATCTCCGCAGCATTGATCTTACTTTCATGCTTTTTCTGCTAAACCCAACATTCACTACAGCAAGTCTTTTTTTACACGTTCTAGCTGCTTATAAAGTTATGCAGGAACCCCATTCATTTGTTTCCCTGCCAACACCTTTCGCTCAATGTCACAATCATATTGTCCACCTTTCGTAAACTTAAAACTTAAGCATACAAACTCATTCACTTGTTCCACTCTTTCTCCTTCAATCAAACCTTGCAGTTTGTCACACTTTTTTCTCTTTCAACCAATACTTTCGTCTTACTTTCATCCCTTTGATTTTTAGGGTATCATTATATTATTATTTTTTTCTGTAGTTTTATTTTTTAAATATTAGTTATTCTTTTTAATTGAAATCATTCATGATCTGGATGTTCTAGAACATACCCAACTTACTTATTTTTATAAAATGTTTAACATATTCATCTTGAATAGACAACGTTTGTCTTTTACGAGATTTAGATTTGACGTTTTTCTTGTCTTTAAATAAATAATCGTCATCATCATTGTCTCTTCAAAATCATCAGCATCACTATTAGTAGGTATCATTAAAAAATCATCATCAGAAGTTTCTGTCCCTTTTGAATTGTCATATTTTTCTTCATCCAGTTTTTCGGTTGAATGTTCATCTTCCATCTAAAAATTTAAAGGGAATATAATGACCGAGAATAACAAACCAATGAATAGTGAATAGTGGCTTTGTCATAACGTTTGATGTTTGTGATGGAGTTGATTTTCGGTGACCTTCATACACCTTAAATACATGCACTGTATTACAAATAGGATGAGCGTCGGAATCGGGCCTGAATGCAATGTGCTAATAATTAATACACTGTTGAACAACCAATACTTTAATAGTACATAATCAAATTTATAAGCAATATTAGGTATTTTTGAATATAAAGCAGGAGATCAAAAGAACAGGTATTCTTTGCAATAGACGGACTTTCTTAGTGTGCCATTTTTTGTCATGCACCTTCAGAAAATGTTCGCTTCGTATTGGTTAATTATTTTCGTATAATAAGTAATTTTATGGTACTATTTGCATTTGAAATAGTTTATTTTCTTTAGATTGTTAATTGAGATTATATTCAATTAAGTGCGTTTTAATTATTAATTTCAATCTGAACTCTGCAAATTTAATAATATTCAATTGCAAGAAAAATTACCTTAATGTTGCGATCATTTTGCTTGTTTATCTCTTTATCTAGATTAGCAAGTTTTTCTTCCAATTACTTCTTCATCTGCATTCATTTTAATTTTGAAGATGCCTGAGTATTTATTCTTACATTAATTTTTGTCAAAGGATTTTGGGCCAGATGGCTGGTCATAAGTATGCCACCACAATTTTCTGCATGAGTTCTGTGTTTAAGTAAATTGCCAACACAGCTAAAAGATTTACGGCAGCCTTAGCATTGGTATGGTTTGATGCCTGTATGTAAATAGAAGTGAGTTATTAAACTTTAACAATGACAGAAGTCTTCACAGCAAACCTGCATTTAAAAAAAGTATAGTTACAGTATTTTTCAGTGGAACATACAACTTTTAAAAATAGAGAAATACAAACTAAGTTAAGAGGATTTGTAAGCATAGACCTTTATTGAAATACTAAAGAAACTTTGTTCTACAACTAGAGTTATACTTACTTCGATACAAAATCCTTTTGTTGTGTATGAATTCTTTCATGAAATTTTAGCTGCTAGATGTAAGGAAGAATTTAACACAACCTACACATAAAGCTATTTTCTACTTTATGTATCTTCAAATGTGTGTATAATGATCCAGGTGACATGAGCTTTTGACCACATTCCTACAAATTGGACAATATTTTTCAAATTAAATTGTCAAAAATTAGATTATCTAGTCTGTGCTGTTTTAAGGATCTAATCACAGGGCCTCGCACTTAACAAGAGACCCTCAGTTTACCACTAATAACCCAAATTTTAAACCATTTTTAGTAAAGTTTTAAAATAAGTAAAATAGAAAAATTCTATTTGGGTGTTTATTAAATAAAATTAAAAGTTTTCTTTTCGTCAGTCCCTATTAATCTTTACTGGGCGGCCCGCTATAATTGGCCAAGAGCCCAGAAATCTTAAAAGAAAACACTGTTAGTAACAAAAAACCAACTAAAACCATGTTTTAAAAAAATTGAGAATTTTAATAAATAGATTATTAAATGTTAGAAAAAATAAAAAAAAACTTATAATTACATACCTACCTTACAAATAAATCGTTTTTCTGTTCCACATTTGGATCGGATGTGAAGTGTCAACTCTGAACTAGTATAGCTAAAATAACAAATGACATTTAAAGGTGCGGCTTCATGCAGTCGCTCGTTTTCAGCGATAAAGTAAATTACGTGACAATTTTAAATTTACCTCAGCTAGAAAAAATCTGGCGGCAAATCCCAACATGTTGAGCTTTGTCGCTGATACAGGAGAACGACAAATCATTACGAAACGAAAAAAATCGATACTTAATTATCGATAAATTACTTTTAATTAATTACATTAACGTAATTTATTAAAATTGATAATTACAAATACGACTTTATATTTACAATTTTTTAGTTATTAAAAGAAAAGAAGGTTAGGAATAAACCGGATTCAAAGATATTGATAAATAAATTTTCGACTATATTTTTACAGACTCTAATTTCTGCAACCGACGGTAAAGTCGCTGCTATTTGTCGCTAGATTTTTTCGAACCACGGGAAATTTAAAATATTGTCACGTGACTTACTTTTTCGCTGAAAATGAGCGACTAGCGACTGCATGAGGCCGCACTGTTAAAAAAAGTTTAAGTGTAATTTTAATTAATAAAATTCAAATGTATACAATTTCTAAATTAACAATGCAAATAAAATATTTTTTTGCCATAAAAATATAAAAATGGTAATGCACATTAGAAAAACCAACAACAAAATTACAGCTTTTGCATTAAACAAATGATATTATTTGTACAATGCTACAATGACTTTAACTTTAACTTTTTTTCTTTATCGTCTGATTTAACATCTAATAATTTTTTTATAGATCACCATATGCCATTTAAAAATGAACCGTGATCTGTTAATAACATGGATAAAAAATCAAAAAAAGTGGTAAAGTCTGAAGCTTGAAATATTATTAAAAATGTAAAAATTTTTGACACAGAAAGATGCTGGTGTATGGTCATTCCCTTTAGATCAAGCTACAGAATTAGCTGCAGCAGCAACAGGAAAATCTGTATCATTTATTAAACAAATTAGAAAGAAGAAATCGCTAGTGCAAAACGGTCTCATTAAAAAAATAGGCATATTATATACTGTTATATGTTCATTAGGAACATAAATAATACTGTATAATATTAAATTTTAAGGTAAGATAACAGTAAAGTTCCCTAATATAAACAATTAATTTTATGTAGGAATTTAACTTGAATTAATTTTTATTTACCCTGTATATTGTTCAAGAAATTTGTAAAAAATATAATTGTAATTTATACTTAACATGTAAAAGTTAGAATTCAAACATACATGCTCCTAGAAGGAGGTATTTTTTTGAAATAATAAGTGTATGTACAGTATTTGAACAATACCTCAAATTTTAATTGAAAAATTTAGATTCACCAAACCACAGGTGTAGTCTATCTTTAATAAGTATTGCAAATGTAATATTGTGTTAAAATCATGAATAGTAGTCATTAATCTTTTAAAATAAGTCACTTAGGCACAGTTATAAACAAATTTAATGATATTAAAAGTTGGTATAAAGGCAGTACAAACCTTTTCTCAAATAATGGAGATCAGATTTACAATCACCTTTCAAACGAGAAAAAAATCCTTTCAAATATCAATTTATTTAACTTTCCTAATAGTACATCAATACAATTGACCTAGATCTAATTTTCCTTGTTAACAAAATTGTTGGAATTTTAAAAAAAAAACTAACCTTACTAATTGGGTTGACAGTTGACACTTATTGTTATCCATAGTCGGTTTTCGATATGAAATGAAATATTTCGATACCAAAAATACAACAGCGACATGAATACACATACCAGGGCTTTTGTTTGCTTCTGCTTCTTCTAACAGTAATTACAATTCACAGAACTAATATACTGACAAAAATCTAATCAAATCTCACTACTTCAAAGCACTATTTACTTCACGATTTCAAAATAGACTTATTAACTTCTGAACTGAACAAACTAATTCAACTAATTAAACTGAACTAACTCGCAAGCGGATAAGCTTTCTTATATAATTAAGCATTTCACAAATTTCTAGAAAACACGTACGCTAAGCTTCAATAAAATTCTCGTGCCTTCTCCATAACGTCGGATCATTTGTTGAACTGATGATTTACTGAACAGGTCCGGCCTTTAAGATATTGGTCGCGATTTGTATCAGTATGCACATGTTCTCTTTACTCTCATTGGTAAACAGTAACATGCCTCGAAATATTGTCTTTGTGGGTTAACTTATCCCTTGATACGAAGGAGAGGAAATGATATAATAAAGTTTTTTATCCAAGTAAATAAATAATATATGATGACCTAAAAATTAGAGGGATAAAAGTGAACGTAAGCAAGACGAAAGTAATGGTTTTTAAAAAAGAAAGATATGACAAACAAGCCCGCGCCTAGCACTTTTAGCGCCCTTGTGAAAATTTAAAATAACGCCCCAAATTTTTATTACGTTAAAATGTGAGTACAGATACGGGTTAAATTAGGTATTATTATCCAAATATATTATTTTCGAGAAATTTGGTTTACTCGCCTCAAAGAGTAAAACATACATACATAAAGTCACGCCTTTTTCCCATGGGGGTAGGCAAAGACCACTTCCTTCCACTTGCTACGGTTCTTACACACATCTTTTGATTCCTCTACTTTCATCACTGCTCTCATACATGCTCGTCGGTTGTTGGTACTCTTGACCTGACCTTTCCTCAAAACAATGTTGATCTGATCAAGATATGTTCTCCGAGGTCGACCTCTACCGACTTGTCCATTCACACTCGCTTTATAAATTTCTTTCGTCAATCTTCCTTCATCCATCCTTTCAACGTGTCCAAACCATCTAAGCATTCCTTTATCTATCTTTGTAACCACATCTTTTTTTACACCACAGCGTTCTCTTATCTCACTATTCTTTACCTTATCCAACCGAGTCACTCCGGCTATACTTCTCAGACTACTCATCTCCGCAGCATTAATCCTATTTTCATGCTTCTTCTGCCAAACCCAACATTCACTACCATACATAAGTGTAGGAACCAACACACCTCTATGCACAGCCAGACGTGCCTTTTTTGACACTTTCTGGCTATTCATAAAGCTATGCAGTGCCCCATTCATTTGTCTTCCAGCCAACATCCTTCGCTCAATGTCACTGTCATACTTTCCATCTCTCGTAAACTTTGAACCCAAGTACACAAACTCATTTACTTGTTCCACTCTATCTCCCTCAATCGAAACTCCACAGTTCGTCATGCTTTCTTCTCTTTCAAAAGCATTACTTTCGTTTTGCTTACATTTATTTTCATCCCTTTGATTTTCAGGGCATCATGCATAACATAAACCATCGCCTGCAACTCCTCTTCAGATGACGCTAATATGACTTGATCATCGACGTAAAGAAGGCATTTGACGATCAAATCATTCATTTTCAATCCATACGCACTCTCTTTCAAATCTTTTGTATACGAATTCACTAATCCTGTGGCCTACTCCTGTGGCCGGATTGATTATGAAACTGCACCTGCTACTTAACAATGGCTTCCCTCCATCAGATCCCGCACGCGGTTATTTTAACTCGACACCAAAATCCAAAATATCAACAACAAAGGTAAGATAGAATGGTCAAGTTAAAAATTAAATGGTTTTTCTTCAAAATCCAATTAAGATGGCCCAAATACAGCCAGATATGAAAGAAAAAACCGTAGAGGTTCTGCTCACGTATTAATATCAAATCGTTCCAAAAACTTTCACCCGACTTTGACGACTGACACCAAGCGACCGTCCAAAACTACTCACTCCCAGGCCGGATATCAGAAAATGACATGGGACACGCGTCAGCCAACAACCTTCGCAAATCTATGTTCCAAACTCATAATCGCGCTCGTCCGTGTTGATAGCCAGCCCATCCACACAGAAAAGCAAACCAAACAATAATATAGCTGACAACACACGACAATCGAGGCCAAAAATCAAGGCAAAATCTAAAAACAAAAACCTCCACTCCATCTCCACCGATTAACAAAAATGTCACAGCCATTAATAATTAAATCCTATCACTACTAGGTATGCAACACTATTTACAACGAATGATATACTTAAGTTACAACAAAATACGGTATGCAAAACTATTTACGAGCACTAGACTATCAGAGACCCAATTAATAATGGAACTGTAGAAGGGAAAAAAATAGGCACGTGACAAGCGACTTTTCCTGTACTACCCGAACTTGCTAAAACTACAGGTAGGCACATCAAAATTTGCTTGGTATTTCCACTTTTTGAAATAATGTGAAGTATCCTCTCATGGCATAAGCGAAGAGCAACAAGGCTTCAGAAAAAACAGGTCAACTGTAGATGCCATCTTTGATATCAGGCAAATTGTTGAAAAGGCTATAGAATACAACAAAACAGCATATAGGTGTTTTATAGATCTTACGAAAGCATTTGACCGCGTAAGACTCACTGATGTTGTGAAACTTCTCAAAAAAAAAAACGTGCACCCGGATATTCCAAGCATTGTTGCGGAGTTAAACACTAACAACTGGACCCAAATACAAGTAGAAGGCAGAAAGACATGCATGCTACCCATGCAAACTGGAATAAGATAAGGCGATAGCCCCATCCTCTTCAACTTGATTATGGACGAACTTATAACGGAAGTAAAAAAGGTTGGAAAGGGATACTCACTAGGGGGCAAAGAACTAAAAGTAATTTGCTACGCGGACGATGCCGTGCTGGTCTTAGAAGATAAAGACAACCTACAGAGAATGCTTTATCAGTTCGAAAAGACAGCTGCCAAATACCACATGGAGATATCGGTAGCAAAATCAAAAGTGCTAACCATCTCAAAAGAGTCCAGATGTAAATTGGCTATATACAATAAACCAGTAGAACAGGTTATGAGTTTCAAATATCTCGGCGTCAACATCACGAGCAGCAGAGACCTCTAAAAAGAAGTAAAGGCTCAAACAACCAAAGCAGCTTTAATATCAGGATTCCTTAGAGATATAATATGGTAAAACAAGCACATGTCCATTGAAAGCAAAGTCCGCATATAAAAGATATGTGTGAGACCTGTTATGACCTAAGCTGTAGAAACAAGAGCCAAAAACTCTACAACAAAAAGGATTATCCGTACAGGAGAGATGAGGTCTCTAAGATCCAGCAGGCTACACACTAAGGGATCACAAAAGAAACGAAGACATCCGAGAACTTTGCGATGTCCAAGACATAGTAAGATGGTCCCGAAACAGACGTCGCGAATGGAGAGATCATGTTGAACGGATGGACGACAACAGATTACCGAAGATTGCAAGGGATGGTCTCCCAAGATCCAGCAGACCACCTGGACGTCCACCCATACGTTGGTATGAAAGCTGGAATTCATCATCCCAGCTACAACTCTAAGAAATTAGAGAACAAGGCAGATGCCTTACAAAAAGGAAGAAGAAATAATGTGTTATCAAGTATCTTTGTGTGCAAAATTTAATATAAAAGCAGAGATTAACTTTAAAAACAAAAAATTTTGTAAAACAATTATTATATCTGTAGATTGTTTTGTGTGATCGTCATATATTTTGCAACAATATGTAGGCATTACTTAACAATGTTAATACTATTCTTCTTAAGAAAACCCGTAACTGACAGAGGGATTATCATATTTCATTTTTATCTGATATAAAATTAAAATAAATAAAATTCGTTTAAAACAATATTTCACACTAAAAAGAGAACATTTTAAAAATGAACCTCTTATTGTTAACGAGTTATTTTTCGGTGTTATTAACTCGATCGTATTGCAACGTTTTATGGGATGCATCAGTGCAAACTCTTTTAAATCTTTTTAAAAGAGAAGACATTTTGAAATTGAATTTAACCAGAAAGTGTACTTGGCAGATCGAGCTACTTTACGAACACGGAGATATAGCGTTACAGAGTATGTATTAATGAAAATATCGTTTTTAAGTAACTAACAATATTAACATCATTTTAGAGTGAGCTTTCAGTACAAAGTCCTATTCAAGAATCATAACTTTAACCCGTTGGGTTTACCTTCACTTAAAAATAAACTAGCAGAATAATATTACTTCGATTACTTCCCAAATGCTAAAATTATTATTTTGAATGCATTATTCATTTTCCTTTGGAAACTTAACTTAAATAAATCTCAAATTAACCTTTGCTCAGTGATTGTTTATACACACAATACCTGCACCTCTGCTCTCCTTATTACCTTGGGTAATAAAAGCTTATTTCTTTGTTCAGTTTTCTAGTATCCTTTTCCAGCATATAGTCTAAAAGGCAAGCCAGAACCCCAGATAATACCCACATCTTGCAGCCCCATTTGTGAAGGTTTTTTTTGGACTGTACCTATGTCTTTAGGCTTGTTCGTCCTTTGCATGAAATAATTTGCTCATCACTAGACAAATTTTGTTCGAAATACTTTTAGAATTTTCTTTATTGCTGTTATCAATAAGAATAAGTTTTATAAATTATATGCATGATGTTCTCCCACGGAAACATACACGTTTGGTAGCTTTTTGGCAAAAAACTATATTCTTACAATGATTTTTGGGAAATTTGCCACGTCTTTTTTTTGGTTCTCTAATGAGTACTCTGCTAGTGGTCTCTCTACTGGCAAATTATGCCCGAGCTCAGCCGTAGAGGGTAGAAGAAAAAAATCTAAAAGTGAGCCGCGCCACCGACTTAAAACGGTACAAGCCGGAAACCCCTAGGTCTTGTAGGCACCAGCAGAGCCACGCGAAAAACAACAAACAATTATGGTGAACTAGATAAATAAAACTATATTTACAATTACTGCAATATATTAATTAAGTAAAAATGATGTTCTGATTTTTTACAATAAATTCTGTATTTTCGTAAAGTGGTTTAAACGAATTTAATACACTTTCTTAAAATAATATTTAAATTAATTATAACAATCTTCCAGGCAGTAATAAAAACCTAATGAGGTACAAAAGAGAATTAAAATAAAAAAAAAACAACAAAAAGAAAATGTTCACAATATTTAAAATTTCGAAAATAATTAGTTTTATATAAAACTCCTGATAGCAAAAGATTAACACAACAAAAAAAAGAAATACCAAATAAATGGACTTGCTACAAAAATAATATTTTAAAACCCTTACAATATCCACATAAATTATATTCAGTGATATATAAATTCAGATTCAGCTTGGAGCCGGTACAAATTTAACGAAAAATAATTTGGTTACTTTTAAACTATTGAAAACTTTATTGGGACGTCACTGGGAGCAGGTACAAATTAAATGAGAATAACTTGTTACTTTTAAATTATTGAAAACACTTAGATCAAGCACATAATAACTGATAAGTTGATAAAATCAAACTCCACACCATGTAACCAATTGAAAACCTCACTGAGACGTCACGGTAACATCGATGATCCAAGAACCGAAACACCAAATAGTATTATCAATAATTTCTGCTAAAATCACCAGGCAAGTCTTTATAACGCTGAAATTTATCGTCGATGTGGATGGAACGGCACGTGGTACTTCACGATGGCTTCACTTCATATAATCCCACAAGTGGTGATCTTAACTCGACCCCAATATCCAAAAATATTCACCACATAGGCACAACAGAATGGTCAAGTTAAGAATTAAATGGTTTATCTTCCTAATCCAATAAAGATGGCCCCAAATACAGCCAGATATGGAAGAAGAAACCGTAGAAGTTCCGCTCCCGTGTTAATATTAAACCGTTCCAAAAACTCTCAACCGACTTCCACCACTGCCACCAAACGAATCCTCACTGCCCGCTCCCAGACCGGACATCAGAAAATGTCCCGGGACACGCGTCAGCCAACCTTTCCATGTATAAGTCCCTAGTTCATAAACACGCTCGTTCGCATCAGTTGCCAGCCCAAGCAAACCAACAATAATATATCTAACAACACACGACAATCGAGGCCAATAATCAAGGCGAAGTCCAATAAGAGAGACAAAAATGTCACAGCTATCAATAATCGAATTCTATCACTACTACATAGGCAACACTACATACAACGAACCCAAATGCAGACTATTATAATAATGAAACGTCAGATGGGAGAAGAAAAAAAAATAGGCACGTGACAAATTATCTTATATTATGTTGTCGGAATCTAATTATAATTTTGGTACTAAAATCTTACTTGAAATGTAACAACGAAACTGGTATAAAATACTTAACCTAACCTTCCAGCTCATAAAAAAAATAAAAAAAACTGATATTTCAAGTAGCTGCCGCAGTATGTTCGTGATCGATCGCTTACATTTATTTATTCTAGCCGAAAGGGCACCTGGTTCTTTTTGTTTATACCGTCTTATGACCTTGAAAACATATTCGCGTAGCATCAATGGCAAGAATTACAAAATTATTAAAGTGAAAACCGAAAACATTGACTCAACTATTCGATTAGTGAAACTGTAATAGTCCAGTTCACACTAGTTGGGTTAAATATTAGTCTAGTTGAAATTATTATTGAATAAGTGGATATATTATTAATACGATGGTTAATGTTATGCATGATGCCCTGAAAATCAAAGGGATGAAAATAAATGTAAGGAAAACGAAAGTAATGGTTTTGAAAGAGAAGAAAGAATGACAAACTGTGAAGTTTCGATTGAGGGAGAAAGAGTGGAACAAGTAAATGAATTTGTGTACTTTGCTTCAAAGTTTACGAGAGATGGAAAGTATGACAGTCACATTGAGCGAAGGGTGTTGGCAGGAAAACAAATGAATGGGGCAAAAGTGTCAAACAAGGCACGTCTGGCTGTGCACAGAGGTGTGTTGGTTCCTGTATGGTAGTGAATGTTGAGTTTGGCAGAAAAGGCATGAAAATAGGATTAATGCTGCGGAGATGAGTAGTCTGAGAAATATAGCCGGAGTGACTCGGTTGGATAAAGTAAAGAATAGTGAGATGAGAGAACACTGCGGTGTAAAAGAAGATGTGGCTACAAAATTAGACAACGGAATGCTTAGATGAATTGGACATGTAGAGAGGATGGGCGAAAGAAGATTAACGAAACAGATTTATAAGGCGAGTGTGAATGGGCGGAAGTCGGTAGAGGTCGTGACCTCGGCGAACATATCTCGATCAGATCGACATTGTTTTGAAGAAAGGCCAGGTCAAGAGAACCAACAACCGACGAGCATTTATGAGAGCGCTGATGAAAGTAGAAGAAGCGAAAGATGTGTGTAAGAATCGTAGCAAGGGAAAGGAAGTGGTGTCTGCCTACCCTTACGGGAAAAAGGCCTAACTATATGTATGTATGTGTAGTTCAGCTCCGGATGGTATGGTGGTAAACGCAGTGTTAGAATGTTATGTTTCGCTAGAAGCGTGTCAACAATACAGTGTGATTTTTCTCGATGACACATTATAAGTTATGGCAAAAATAGTCAGAAAATAAATTTAAAAATTTGTAATAAGGAAAATATAGAAAAATATCTTAAATTTTGTTTTACAGTGTGAAATAAAATCAACGTTAATTTTGGATTATGAAAAATGCTAAAAACTATTTTTTTGTAAACGGCACACATATTTTTTTTCACCCTGTACAATTCTATGGTAGATTTAGAAAAAATATTAACATTTCCCTATACCTAAGTTAAACATTTTCCGAGATTTTTTAGTTTTTTTTATTTTTATTATTCGTATCTAGCCATTGTTACAAATTTTAGCAATAAAAAATAAACGTTATCTGACGAATTCAACTTTTAAACAATGACAACTGTACTCTTGACAATTATATTCATGGCGTTTTAAGATGGTAAAAGTACTATATATATATATATAGGTATAAAAATATATTAACTGTGAATCTACGTTAGAGGTTTTTTTAATTTATTTGGGTAGTAGTTAGGAGTGACCGATTTAATAAAAATTCTTCGTTTTATCAGTTAAGCTTTCGAAAATGTTTATTTTCTTTTTCAAGACTTCTCTATAATATTTTTAATTAATATATGAAAAATCAATTTACAAAATATATACTTACTAACATAAAATTATTTAAAAATTATCTTTTTTTTTTCTCTCTGCATTGAAACTGCAACTGGTCAAGTATGACCAACCAGCAATTTTGCTTTAAAGTACTTAAAAACTAATGACCTAAATTTAAGACATCACCCTCTAGTGTTTTTTAGCTTTTATCTCCCCAATCACTTGTTTGTTGTGATAACTACTTCTTGTACACTAGTCACTTTACAGCACTAATTCAAAGGGCTTCACTCTTTTTAATCGTTTCTGTTGATTCCGGTTGTCCAAAATCTGCAACACTTCAATGTTGTGGTGATTGTATAGCCTAGTCTTGTACTTCCTGGCATATCTTTTGATTTACTCAGCTACTGTTGGAATTCCTAGATCCCTATATAGATCGCAATTTCTAACATAGCATGGTGCATCTACTATTCCTCTCAGCACCTTGTTTTGAAATCTTTGTATTATAGCTATATTGCTAGGTTTAGCGCATCCCCACAATTGTATGCCATAGGTCCATTCGGGTTTTAATACCTGTGTATATAACAGGAGCTTATTTTGGATAGAGAGGTGCGATTTCCTCCCAAGTAACAAATACATGTTTCTATATTTGAATTCAAGTTCTCTTCTTTTCACTTTGAAGTGTTCTTTCCAGCGCAACTTGACGTCTAAATTCATTCCGAGATATTTAGCTGTGTTTACCAGTGGTACTTGCCTGTTATTTAAGAATATGTTTTGATGACCCATAGAAGTTTTATCTGTAAAGTTTACATGGGTTGTTTTAGCCTCGTTTAGCTTGATCCGCCATTGTTTCGTCCATTTACCAATTTTATTAGTCCTTTCATGTAATTTATTTAATATGTCAGCAATTTTTTCTCCTACCGTCAACACAGCCGTGTCATCGGCAAACATTGCTATTTTTGTGTCATTAGGTGTTGGGATATATATAATATGGGATAATATAGCTAAAAACAATTACTGAGAGCCAGTGATGAGCAATAAAACTTTAATACTCATAAAAATACGGTGAACTTACATAACATAATAATAATGACAAATATAATGACAAGTACTTCAAATAAACATCACCATAGATATAAAACATAACATCTTTATAGATATTTCCTACAATTCGGCCATCCTGCTATCATCCGTCCCGGATGATTCGTCGTCTTCTTATTGGTTCGTCTTACTTCTTACAACTCCGTCTTAATTATTTGCAATCGTCTTAAAATTCATCCGCAAGTTCAGTCTTCGTATTACGATAATCAACTTTATCTTTCTTAGCACCACCTCTCGAATGTTTATGTTTTTTAGCAGTATCCCGGTTGAACCCCCAAATTTATGAGATAATATAGCTAAAAACAATTACTGAGAGCCAGTGATGAGCAATAAACCTTGAATACTCATAAAAATACGGTGAACTTACATAACATAATAATAATGACAAATATAATGACGAGTACTTCAAATAAACATCACCATAGATATAAAACATAACATCTTTATAGATATTTCCTACAATTCGGCCATCCTGCTATCATCCGTCCCGGATGATTCGTCGTCTTCTTGTTGGTTCGTCTTACTTCTTACAACTCCGTCTTAATTATTTGCAATCGTCTTAAAATTCATCCGCAAGTTCAGTCTTTGTATTACGATAATCAACTTTATCTTTCTTAGCACCACCTCTCGAATGTTTATGTTTTTTAGCAGTATCCCGGTTGAACCCCCAAATTTATGGGATAATATAGCTAAAAACAATTACTGAGCGCCAATGATGAGCAATAAACCTTTAATACTCATAAAAATACGGTGAACTTACATAACATAATAATAATGACAAATATAATGACGAGTACTTCAAATAAACATCACCATAGATATAAAACATAACATCTTCATAGATATTTCCTATATATATATATATATATATATATATATATATATATATATATAGTTTAAAAACGATACAAATACACAGAATTATTTTTTTAGTGTTTGATGCATCGGCTAAATTACCATATGCAGGGATGCTTGATTCAGGAAGAACGGAACTTGGAAATTTTGACGAATGTGTATCAATCGATTATACTTTTAATGACGTCAACATTTTGGGAAAATACTGTTATGCCGGATTTGTTATTCCTGATGGTACTAATTTATCTAACTTCGATGTAAGTCGTTCATTTTCCTTCCAAATTGTCTTCGTTTAGAGTAAATAAGGAGATTAAATAATTTCACTCTACAATGCTCTGGGATTCTACTTCCTAAAGTTATGAAAGCAACTTTTTGGGATTTTATAACTTTTAGCTTGTAGATAAAGGTCTAGTAGTAAATGTCTTGATCAATCTTTTCTTTTAATTTAAATCAATATCAAATGAGTTGCATCCCTTTTAAAAAATAAAAAAGGGTGCAAATTATAATCTTTGATTCTTCTTTAGCTCTTCAAATTACCTTTTGTTAAATCTACCTATTATAAAACAATATTTATCAAGGATTTTTACAAAACAGTGGTGGGTGATGCAAAACGATATGTTTATTAATCTATTCAGACTTTTTTTTAGACATACTTTAAACTAGCCACTTGTACACCAGACGCTTGTACTGCCGATGATCTTCTTAAAATTGCTGATCATGTCATTCCTGATTTTCCACCACTATTTTTGGATAACTTTTGTACCACCAAAGCAACTGGAAAGGAAATTACAATTGGTACTATAGCTTCGTCGTAAGTAAATAATTTAAAACATTTTTAGATCATTATTATTTGCCTTACTTACCATTGGCTTTACAATTTGCGTCGAATCGAGACGGCGCGTTAAAAGAGGAAAATTACTACGGCGCTGATTCGAGACAGCGCATTGTAAACAAAGAGGGAAAGAAGGCCGGCCGGCGTAACAGCCGGAGACATCGCGGGTGAGGTGAAGGGGAGCGGGTTCTTTCTTGGGCAAAACGGTTTTAAGACGTTGGCGTTGTACATTTTACAAAATGATGCTCAAGATTAACCAAATGGGTCTTCCGACTAAGACCATGCACGACAATGGTGCCATTTAAACTAGATCCCAAACTTATTAATTAATTCATAATCATTAAAACTTTGTTTTAGGTTCGTGTTTTTCCTGATAATATTTTTGGTGTTATTAGGTACGGTGTATGATATTTACTGTCATAAAACTGGAAAAAGTAAGAGATCATTCTTTTCGTATTCATTTAACAGTTGTCACAACAACAACAAAGACAAGCATTATATTTTTCAGTAGTGCTGACAGTGCTAGATGTTTATGCTTTTCAATAAAGGCACTGCTACCTTTATTGTTATTGGATAACTGTCATTTTTATTGTTGGTATTTTAGCACAATCATTTGATAATTGTTTTCAACACATACAAGATCTGACAAAAAAGTTTTAGTGCTCGTGGCCTTGGAGGCACTTTGACAGTTAAAATTTCACCTGTGATTTGTCATAATATTTTTTGAGGATCTGATCGGCTTTCGAACATGACTTGTCTCATTTTGCTAGATTTTTAAGTTTGAGTGAATGAATGTCCTAACGCTTTTTCTTAAATTCTGAATGTAATTCGAAATGGAGATTTAGATTGTATTTGTTATAACAACCAAGGTATATTTTTAAAACGTCAAAGCTTTAAGTCTAAACATCGACGAAGTAACAGATTCTGCATTTTAAAATTATTTTTAATATAGCAATATTTCAACGGATTATTCATCGGACAAAGAACTCCCAGAAGTTATTTTAAAAGCTGCAAATGAGATAAATTCAGACCTGTTATAACTCGATAAGCGTAAAGAGTCACTTGAACCCCAGATGCGCCAAGAGACAATAGCGGCATCGATCCTTTTTCTATATTTTGTCAGGCAGCTTGCGTCTCTCTTTCGGTCGCGCATTTCCTTACGCTTGTCGAGTTATACCCAGCATATCACGAGTAAGATACGAACTGCAAAACATCTAATTTTAAAACTGGTGTCAGGTTAAAGGGGTGAATAGCTTTAGAGGAAAGGTTTTCCGAGCTGAGTAAGGTACTGAAATCCAATCTCTGCAGCATAAAAGCCTCTTCATTCTTGAAAATGTGCTTCTCGCCTGTTCTATTCTGACTCGTCATTGTTCTCATTAATAATCGTGCCTAGGTATTTGTATTGTCTTACTATTTCAATAGGCTGGTTCCTCACATATATCTTACGATTGTCTTTAGTTGTTTTTGTTATCAGCATATATTTTGTTTATATTTTATATACCCATTTACGACTACCTAACCCAGAACGTCTTGGAGGCTGGAAGTCAACTGCTTTTGCTGAATGTTACATGGAGGATTCCAAAGAACAGAAGAAAATCATGTCAAATACAATCCTTTCATGTACAAACACCTTGCAATTGATGCCGTTTCCTTCATTGTCATCTTCATGCACTTTGCAATCTATCCTGAACAGCAAGTTATTACCAACCAACTCCGCTGGACTGACTATTCTAAGTAATTTGCAAAATACAACAAATTGTGTTTTTAACATTAATATTTATAATAATTAGTAGATTTCATTTACAGTTTTGTATGTTAAAATAAAAATATATATTTTTAATTTAATTTTAATATATTTTTTATGCGCTCGTAGAAAAAATAACGTTCCCAACTCACGCTAAAGTGTCTATCCTTGACTACCCTGTTATTCAACTCCTTTATTCCTGTGTGGATTTTTGTTTTTTCCTAAAAATAAAGGAATCTTTAAAAGATATTCATTTTCAGTTATTTAAAATATAAAGCAGCTTCATCGTACTTTATTGTCAGACTTTGTATATGCCAAATCATAAATATTAATAATTTTTTTGTAAATGATTTATAACTTTACCATTTTGATCACTAAAATCAAAGATTACACGAGATTAACTAGTTTATTCAATTTCAGAAGCTCTTCTTCCTTTGTTAGTGGCATTTTCGGTGATAACAAACACAAAAAAGATCGTCCAAGTCAACTCAAATACTTCAAGAGAAACCATAAACGTTTTCAATGGTTTTAGAACTGTCAGTATTGTATGGATTATCGCTGGTCATGGTTCTCAATCGTTCACCACAATGATTATTCCGGCTATTAACAACGATGACAATATCGCTGTAAGTTTTTAAAATATTACTTTTTCTTGGCAAAGGTCAAAAGGTGAGTGTGTCAAAGTAGGCAGAGTGATGAGCTTAAGACCAGCAACAACAGGTCCAGCTCATTACAAGACAAGTGTGATATTGAGGTCTCTGATCTCCCGATCAGTAAATGGAATTTTTTTGTAGCGTTTGTACAAGAGATACTCCAGTTATTTATTTGCTGCAAACTACGCGGTTACAACGTTTTTCTATATGAGTGGGTTTTTACTAAGTTACTTATATTTTAAACGCAGCATCAGACCGTGGAAGGTCCAATTAAAATCGCTTCCTTTGTTGTATCTGCATCGGTATATCAGGTAAGAACATAAAAATATGAAAGCTAAAATTATAATTATTATGTTATACTTCATCGAGTCATCTAAAATGTGATTGTGACTGATTTGTTATTTAATTTTAACAAAAACATGTGTGTATTAAGACACTGGGTTTAGCTTTGAAACTAACAAAATTGCACATGTTTATTTTATAAGGCATTACAATAACACAACCTGCTCTTTCCTTATACCATCGAGCAGCACAATACCACCCCGTTTCATGTGACACTACGATTTGGCCGACTGGGAAGGTCTCAGAGTTTCTATGGTAGAGAGTTTGTTTCTCTTTAGTAGATCCAACACGATGTGCCGAGACAGTTACTGAAATCATTATATTGGGGATGCAAACTTACATACCGAACACGGCAAGAAGAACAGCATCTAATAGGTCCTGGTTTAGCAAAAACTGCTCTAGATCTGTCGCTTCCAAACAGGCAGCATACCATAGATGGTTAAAAAATCTTGGCCTAGAACTAGAACAGCATATGCCGAGGCTAGAGGCATATGCAATAAGACAATCGAATCTTCAAAATATGCCTACAAAGCCAAAATAAGATCAAAACCTGCTGAATGTCTAATGGATTTGGTCTTTCGCCAAAGCTGTGGGAAGAAACTTTACTTCTAGCTCATTTCCTCTTTTAACCAAGGAAGATGCAACACTAGTCACGACTGCCCAGGAAAAAACTAATATTTTTGCGCACTTATTTGCTAAAAATTCTACTCTGGATTAATCGGGAAAACAACCCCCGAACATTACATCTATTGACAGTCAGATGCCCGAGATCACCTTTCGTCAATATACTGTCAAAAAGATTTGGGTCTCAAAACCAACAAAGCCTATGGATCTGACGGAATCCCACCGATTGTTCTCAAGAAATGTGCCCCCAAACTAACACCTGTTCTTTGCAAGTTTTTCAACCACTCTTACAATTTGGGGGTTTTTCCGTCCAATTGGAAAACTGCAAGAGTACAACTAGTCCCTAAAAAAGGCAAAAATACCCTACCTAGCAACTACAGACCTATCGCACTGCTATCTATTATTTCAAAGGTCATGGAAAAAGCCATCAACACCGTCATAAAATATCTGGAACACTCGGAATTTTCAACGCTAAGCAAAATAGTTTCCGTCATCAGAGATCAACTGTTGATCTGCTCGCTAACGTCTCACACATATAGCAGCTATCTATTGAATAATATGGTAAAACTTTAGCCGTGGCATTAGATATCTCTAAGGCATTCGATCAAGTTTGGCACCAGGGACTCCTCGACAAGTTTTCATCTTATGGCTCACCCTCTCAGCTGTGTTTCTTGCTAGCTAGTTTTCTCTCAAACAGGTCTTTCTATGTGTTGGTTGATGGAGTTTCATCTGACTCACTACTAATGAATGGTCCACACGGATCAATGCTAGCACCAACACTATTTCTACTTCACATCAACGACTTGTTGGAAACAACTTTATGTCCAATACACAGCTTTGCTGATGATAGTACCCTTCATACCGCTTTCTCTTCCAGTGCTCCTATATCTATCCGTGAAACTAGAAATGAACGAGGAAGAAATTTCAACAACATAAATATGGACTTGGCAACAATTCTCGAATAAAGATCCAATAACTTGGTAGAGTTTAATGCAAATAAAACACAAGCATGTCTTTTCTCTAAAAAAGCCGATCTCACTGTGCCCAACATAATATTGTCAGGAGTAACCATACCATTGAAGTCATCCATCTCGATGCTTAGTATTACTATCAGCAATAATTTTTTTTGGAAAAATCACGTGAGGTCCATTGCCAAATGTGTATCCCAAAAACTTGGCTTTCTGTTTCGTGCTAAGAGCTATTTCACTTTCAGTCAGCTGCTTATATTCTATAAGGCACAGATCCGACCTGTCTTGGAATACTGTTCCTTTATTTGGAGTGCGGCACCTAAACATATCCCGAAACTATTGGATTTCGTCCAAAAAAAGGCAGTTCGTCTGGTTGGTAATGCCTCGCTTAAAAACTCGCTCACTTCTCTGGAACACAGTGGAAAGGTTAGCGACATTTAAGAAGAACAACAATTTCAACCTTTGTCCTTTGGTTCTCACGATGTTCTCTGAGAATTATAGGATATCTATTTTCGTTGGAATCAGAGCATAAAAAACGGATATTTAAAATCCCTTGTTTACAAAATCCCAATTGTAAATTTAGAAGATCTTAAAAATAGCATTTTAGAAGGCTGCAATATTATTTACAATACTCCTGGCTATTTCTAAAGGATTTGGTAGTCCATTAGACGTCGATTGGTAGATTGAAATTTAGTTAGAGGTGCACATTTGAACGTCTGCTCTGAAATGTACTACTTTTATGTCATAATTATTACAATACATACGATATTAATTTAGTTTTAAAATTAAATAATGAATCGCCCACATTAATATTTCAGATAACATTGGAAACACCCCGTATATACAAGGCGATTTTTCTGGATGGCACATTAGACGTTATGGCAAAATTAGAATATCAAGATATTAGATACCAAGTATTGTATTTTTGTTTTGTTATCTTATCTTTTTTATTTTTGTTCATTTCAATTTATGTATTAATTTGCTAGTAGGTAATTGATTTGTATATTATCTACAGTTTTTGGGTAATGTAGGGACTTGTGCCATTTTTTATAGGTAATAATAATAATAATTTTCCGCTGTATTTTTCTAAGCCAATTCGTTTAGTATCGGTTTTCCCTATACCTAAATTTAACCACTTTTGAGATATTTCATTATCTTAGTTAAAACATAACACTACTTAATTCTTTCAACATTAGTAAAGGGTAGGCCTTGACTGTCAAAGATTTGATAGTTAGAACGTTAATTGTTTATGTTGTTTTGACAGTTTTCTTTACCAATTTGTATTTCATAGTAAATAGATATCCAAATCGACCAACTGCAACTGGTGATATTGTAAGAAGACTGCTTAAAAAATGCCGTCAGTTTGGTCAATTTAAGACAAAAATTAATAAAAATAAACCTCTAGTGGACAGTGACATAAACGAAATTAATGTTTTGGGTTATTTTACGGCCTCTTCAAATGCCTCCATTAGAGATTGTGAGAGAGATATTACTTTGTCGACGAGAACAATTTATAGCATTTTAAAAAAACCCAAATGGAAACAATTTTCATATCATTTGGTGCAACACTTACAATTAGGTGATCTTCCTCGAAGAGTAGAATTCTGTGAATGGTTTTTAATGAAGACCCAAGGGGATGAAAACTTCATAAAAAAAGTTATATAGTGTGATGAAGTAAAGTTTAGCAAAAATTATTTAATCGACATAATTTCCATTTTTGTTTCATATTAGATTTAGTTATTTTTGTTTGTAAGTTATCTAATTAAATTAATACAAAATACCTAGTCAACGTTTTTAACGATATCCACAATTAATAATCTTTTTATGCTATTGGTTATTTTTCAGAATAAATAACTTATGAAAAAATAATAAAATATCACCTTAAATAATGGAAATCATGGCCTACCCTTTACTAATGTTGAAATAATTAAGTGGTTGGATTTAGGTATAGAGAATACCAATACCAAATGAATTGGCTTTAAAAAATAAAGGGAAAAATGTAATAATATACAGGGTTCTATTTAAAATAAGCAACTTATAAATGATTTAAATTGTGCCTGTTGGCGGCTAGGTTTAAAACACCCTGTATGAAATATCCATGAGATGGACGTATGGAGTTAACGGGCAAGCGCTTGTTGTTTATTGGTTATAATTTCACGTCACTAGCTTTGTAATTAATTGAGATATCTTTATTCAATGTGGACGAGGATTTTTCAAAATTTTGAAAAAATCGAAATATCTCGAAAATACTTTATTTTTGGTATAGGACTTTGTGCACAATTTTTTTTTAAATTTCATGTAGAATTCGAAAATAAAATAAAAAATATTAGGTTCTCTTTAAAATAACTAAGTTGACGTCTAAGTCCGGTGCAACCGGAAGTCGCGAAAATCGGGCATATTTTTAATCGATAGACCATTGCCGGAAACCCCTTATTAGAAATTTTCAGATTTTTATTCTGACTAGTTTTGCCATAACGTCTAATGTTCCATCGAGAAAAATCACCCTGTATGTAAATGAATCTTTGTTTGTAATCTATACGTTCCAATACTATAAATTTAATTGCGATGAAACATTGTTAAGTTGTGCACACGCCTGAAGATTTTAATTAGGTAAGATAAAACAAAATAAACAAATTTTACTAATTTTCAGATTGACTGCACCGATGTTTTTACTTTATATTGCATTGTTGTACTTAATGAAACATTTCGGTAGTGGACCATTGTGGCATTCAGGATGTCAAAATGAAATAGATATATGTAGAAAATATTGGTGGTCCTTCTTTCTGTACCTCCAAAATTATGCTAATTACGATGAAATGGTGAGTAATATGAAGCATTAGTAACAACAAAACATTTTTTAGGATAACTTACGAGGGCGGTTTGATAAGTCAGTGACTTTTTGAATAAAACAAATTTTTTTCCGCAAATAAACATTTTATTTTTCTACATAATCACCTTTTAACTCGATACATTTAGTCCAGCGTTTTTCTAATTTTTTTATTCCCTCCAAATAATAGGTTTTTTCAAAGCTCTCAAAATACGCGTTATTTTCGGTAATTACTTCTTCATTCGACTCAAATCTCTTACCGCCCAGCCATTTCTTTAGGTTTGGAAACAGAAAAAAGTCGTAGGGGGCTAAATCTGGAGAATATGCTTGATGGGGTAGCAGTTCGTATCCCAATTCGTGGATTTTGGCCATCGTGACCAGACAAGTGTGCACACGTGCATTGTCTTGTTGGAACAGCACTTTCTTCTTCCTAGCCAAATGCGGCCGTTTTTGCTTCAAATCAACGTCGAATCTGTTCAAAAGCTTTGAATAATATTCACCGGTGATCGTTTTACCTTTCTTGAGGTAATCAATGTGAATGACACCGCGTACATCCCAAAAAACTGTGGCCATGACCTTGTTGGCTGACAGACTCTGTTTCGCCTTCTTTGGTCCACGTTCACCCCGAGCAACCCACTGTTTCGATTGTTTCTTGGTCTCTGGCGTGTTGTGATGGATCCATGTTTCATCCACAGTAACAAAACGGCGCAAAAATTCGTCCGGATTACGGCTGAACATCGCTAAACACTCTTTTGAAGTGGTCACACGATTGCGCTTATGGTCGAGTGTGAGCAATCGCGGCACCCATCTCGCAGAGAGTTTTTTCATGTCCAAATATTCGTGTAAATTATGATGTACCCGTTCAGTTGAGATACCTACAGCATGAGCCAACTCACGCACTTTCATTCTCCGATCATCCAATATCATTTCATGGATTTTATCGACGATTTCCGGCGTGATTACTTCTTTTGGGCGACCTGGACGTTCGACGTAACTAGTGCTGGTACGACCACAACGGAACTCTGTAAACCACTTCTTAACCATTGAAATTGATGGTGCCGAGTCCCCGTAGTATTTATCAAGTCTTTCCTTAGTTTCAGTGATGGATTTTGTACGTAAAAAGTAATGCTTAATCAGCACACGACATTAACTTTTTTCCATTTTCGTAAAAATTCACGAGGTTGTCTGCTTTGAACGGCTATCAAACACCAACTGCATGACGTAGCTTGCTCAAAATTAGAAAGTTTTCTACTGATAGATTATAGTTGACGGCAGCACTGTTGCATTTGGAGTAACTGCGCGGGAAATTCAAAAAGTCACTGACGTATCAAACTGCCCTCGTACTATTAAATGATCTCTCAACATTTTTTACAAAATTTCTTTCAAATTTTTAAGATGTTCTTCTTTCTTGAAAATTTATTTTTGCGTACACACGATAAAAAATATTTATGTTACGCGAATAAATCTTACTAAATCTACTGGACAAGAAGTAATGAGACTGATTAAATAAAACACACAGAGAATATTTTATCCTTCCAAATTTATTGTGTCATCTTCCAAGTAACCCCCTTTTACTAGAATAAACTTATTCCAACGTTTTTTCCAGTCTTCGAAACAGTTATTATACTCAGTTTACAGCATAGCTTTTAAAGCGTCCAGCGTAATTTCTTGTATTGCTTCTATTGACTCAAAACAATTTCCACCAAGTAGTAATTTCAATCGAGAAAGGCATACGGAGCTATATTTGGCGTTTTTAACCTTTGTTGGAGGAGTGGTAGCGTACCAGACGACTGGTGCCGCTTTACAAGGGAAAAGGTTCGCATCAGGACTGTAAGAACTACCGAGGTATTAGTTAAGTCAGCATAGTCGGCAAACTGTATGCAAAGATATTGATTAAAAGAGTAACAAATGAAACTGAGAAGATAATATTGGATTTGCAAGCAAGATTTAGAAGAGAAAGGAAATGTATTCTTTCAGGTGCCATGACCGTTTAACGATCGTTGGCGATCATTCCGGCTATCATGTTTGCAATCATTATTTTGTTGGTAGCCGCTCGGAAAAGTTGTATAGTGGTGAGACCAAACCACTGTCTGAGATTTTTGAGCCAGGAAGTTCTTCGTCTGCCGGGATGTCTCTTACTATTAATCTTACCCAGTATTATAAATGTAGAATGTCATACTTTTCTGGGTATCTCATGGTATGTCCGAAATATTCAAGTTTTCGTTGTTTTACAATATTGACCACTTTACCTCTTTATGACCTCTTTTGACCTCTTTATGCATTCTTCTCGTTTGTGATTTTTTCCACCCAACTTACTCTTAGCATTCTCCTTTACAACCACATCTCATCCTTATTCGCAGGGCAATCGATACATCGTGACTGGTAAAAAGTTTTTTCATGCGAATAAATGTTGCCCAGACACACTCAATACGTATTTTGATTTCAACTGATGGATCCCAGTCCTTGTTTATACTGCAACCAAGGTAGCTCGCACTTGTGTTCCGATGACGAAGGAAATGTATGGATCAGGTCTTTTCATTACGAGGTATAGTCAAAAAATTCGTCAGAAGGTCTATTGCGCTTTTATTGACTTGGAAAAGGCCTATCACAGAGTGGTGAGGAGTGAATTGTGGTCGACATTATCTAAGTATGGGGTAAGCGGTAGTTTAATACGAGCACTGAAATTACTTTACGAGGATTCCACTGCTTGTGTCAGGATAAACGGAGCTTACACGGACTGGTTTAACATCGAAAAAGTGTGAGACAGGGATATGTAGCTTGGCCATGGCTGTTTAACTTATACATAGACAATTGTTTAAAAGATTTGAAAGAGAGTGCGTATGGATTGAAAATGAATGATTTGATCGTCAAATGCCTTCTTTTCGCCGATGATTAAGTCATATTAGCGTCATCTGAAGAATGTGAATGGACAAGTCGGTAGAGATCGACCTCAGCGAACATATCTTGATCAGATCAACAACAGACGAGCATGCATGAGAGAACTGACGAAAGTAGAGGAAGCAAAAGTTGTGTGCAAGAACCGTAGCGGAAGTAGAAGGAAGTGGTTTTTGCCTACCCCTACGGGAAAAAGGCCATTGTTACCCGTTAATTTGTGCATTTGTATTTGAAACAATAACTTATATTTTTCTGACTGAAAAATTGCGCGACTAGAAGTCGCTAGGGGAGATCGATCCTTGTTCTTACTTTTACGTAGCGTTTCATCGAAAATCTGATTTTTAAAAACTAAAACAATAAACATGCTTGGTATTTAAATGTACAATTTTTTTAAGTGTTTGGTGCCTCTGTGGTACTTATCGGCCGACATGCAGTTATTCATTCTGGCTCCGTTGATTTTAATTCCTGTTTCCATAATTTTGAAATCTCATGGCCTAAAAATAGCAATGCTCACATTAGCAGGTGTTAATGTGGTATTTCTATTATTACCAATTGGATTTAAACTATTGTTTCCAAAAATTGCTGATAAGTAAGTAAATTTCAATTCCTTACTAATAGAAAAACGGTTTTCGCCACTAGTGCTTACATAGAATTAACTTAACTAACTAACCTCAATTTAACCTCTAGTTATAGTTGATACACTGATTCACCAAGTCTTTAATTTGACATTTTGACGAAAAGTTAATGAAATATTTATGTTTTTAGTATGCATGCATCGTAAAACAATAATAATAAACGCAAAAGCGTGCATAATCGGGTCTTTATCGTACACCGTGCGTCTAAAAGTTGCTAGGTAACGGCAATAATTAAAAGGATTAATGTCTTTTTTTGTTATGAATTGTTAAATTAAATAGATTATTTAAAAATTTTAAATTTACCTTGAAACAACTAGAACAAAAAATGTATTTTAAAAAAAAAATTTATTGAAGGAATACACCAAAGTAGGTACGTGCAAGATACTTGCGACATTTATTGCGAAAGTATATATCAGCGTCTATGAAAACATGCCCGAGACTAAAGTCCGAGAAGTCGATACCCTTATTGCACAGATGCTGACATCTACTTTCGCAATAAATGTCGCAAGTTTCTTGAATGTCGGTACACGTACCTATACGCTGACATTACCGATTCGTCGATATTTTAAGTTTGTTTCTGCTCTATCCATAATAACATTTTACAGGAATTAAATTTAACCTGTCTTCAGCAGCTAAGTTTTGAATTTCCGTCGACATTTTTAATACGTACGTAGCAACAATGACATTTAATGATTAAATGGAGTGATAAATGACATTAAACTCGATAAAACAAACCAAAATTATTGTAATGAACCTTAAATTATGATGCATTATACTGAAAAATATTGTATGACACAATAAATAATCGCCTTTAAAGCATTGGCAATTTGTTGCTCATGCTTTAAATGCTTAATTATACATAAGTGTCGTAATATATACACTAGTATATTGTGCAACTAGTGCGATAAGTTGGCGATTGCTCACGAGAGCGAAGTTGAGCAATCGACAACATCGCACGGGTTGCACATACTATTTTTTATTGCGAATGCGGAATAAACGCGAACATAATATAGGGGTCCCGGCCAAAAATATTAACTGAAATAAAAATATAAACTTTGTAATGTCAACATGACAATTGCGCGGTCGGCTGTTAACCGAAAGGTTGGTGGTTCGAATTTGTGTGCGAGTAGGATAGTTTACGTGTGCCAAGTATAAGTTGCGTGCGCCAAGTAACACTCAAATGACGTAAGCGTGCGCGTAAAATTGTCGCACTCAAATGGTCAAACAGCTATTTTTCAACCGCAACAGCGTGCTCTAAGATACTACTTAATTACTTATCCCGCATAAGTAATAAAAAATTATTATTTACCTGTTTCCAATTTTTTTAAAATCAATAATATTTTTAGCACTTTTGCAACGCATGACAGACTTACAGATTATTTCGTTGGACTTATGATGGGAATATTCATGAGATTTTCAAAAGACGAACCTTTTCTTGGAACAATAAAAACACGATATACGTCGGTAAAAAATAACAGCTTTTTACAAATAAAACAAAAAAATTATGTTTTTTTAAATAAGCACCAAAGTTTTCGGAAATTATTTACACCGAATTGGTGATTAGGTTGTCTTTCGAAGTGAAATGCCAAAATTCACCTAACCCTATAAAAAGTACACGCTTTCCCCACTTATATCAGGGAGGAAACTATGGGAAAATGAAAATATGTCAATTATAATGTTATTACATACATTTCATTAATTTTACCCGTAGTTATTACTATTCTTACAAATTTAGGTTTAAATATTTTTCTCTTTTTTTTATTTATGGGAACAAAAGCTTTGTTATAACAAACAAGGTATATTTTTAAAACATCAAAGTCTTAAGTAAAATCTTCGACGAAGTGAAAGATTTTACATTTTTAAAATTATTTTTAATGTAAGCAATATTTTAATGGATTCGTCGGACCGGCTATTCTAAGTAATTTGTAAAATGCAACAAATTGTGTTTTTAACATTAATATTCAAAATAATCAGTAGAATTCATTTAAAGTTTTGTACGTTGAAATACAAATATATATTTTTAATATGCTTTTCAAATTTGTATGCGGTCGTAGAAAAAATAATGTTGCTAATTCACGCGTAAATAGTATTTCCCGCCCTTGACTGCTTGCTCAATCAACGGCAGTCGTATGCGGGAAAGTATCACTTTTCGCATTTTTCAGGACAATAACTATTTCCGACTTTTCCTCCTGCTTATTTAAGTATGTTGTAAATGACATAGACCTATTATTAGAGGAGACGGAACTTTTTACTTTTAAACACGATCAAACATCCCCACTTTATGGTCGATTGTATTGTCTTGATACGGCCGACTGGAATATATTGTGCTGTGATGTTGCCTGCTCTCCAGTTATAACTGGAGTTATAACAACCTAAATAATACAACCCATTTTATGGAATGTTGAACCATTGAACTATTTCATTCCGTTAAATCATAAAAATGTGTTGTTTAATTAGCGACAACGCCACACGGCTTGTCTGAATGGTTCCAGAAAATGAGAACGATCTGCAGAGATTACTTCACAAGTTCTAAACAACAGGAAGACAATAACAATTTCAATAGATAAAACTAAATGTATGACGACATCGAGAGAACCACTTAGATGTACACTCGAGATAGATGAAGAAGTAATCAAACAGGAAATGAAGTTCAAATATTTAGGTATTGTTATTGAAAGTTATGGGAACGTAGGAGAGGAAGTACGAGAACAAGTAGCTAAAGCCAGTAAAGTAGCAGGATGCCTGAACGACATCTTCTTCTTACAGTGCCTATCCGTTTTGGATGTTGGCGACCATCATAGCAATCTGTATTTTCTTCGCAGCTGTTCTGAACAGACCCACGGTTGTTGTGTTGAACCATGTGCGTAGATTTATTAACCATCCAGGACACCGCTTACCGTTTATCTTTCCCTGTAAGATTCCATATCTTTGGCAAATGTGTAAAACGGAAAACATCAATGATTGGGTGTTGCAGAAAAAACAGAAATGGAATAGGCATATCCATCGTATGGGAGAAAACAGATTAGTCCGTGTTGCTAGAGATAATCACCCAACGGACAATCTGAATCCTGACTGAGAAACTGAAGAAATTACAAACCCTATGGCCTATATTAAAAGAAAAAATAAGAAGAGTAAACTACATCCTGCGGGAGGAAAAGTAGCACTTTTCTCACTAGTAATACAAATAGCTATTGTCCTATGTGTGCTTGTAGGGGTTATTCAAAATCATGTCGCGGGCCGGATTAGACCAGTCCGAGAACCACACTTTGCCAACTACTGCTAGAGTCTAGCTGAATGCTAATCAATTTTTTAAAGATTTTATACACAACGTTTGTTAATATTTAGTATCAAATAAAAGGAAATTTCAGAAACTTATTACCATTTTCCGAAAATTTTGGAGGCACATTTGTTTTTCTTCTGATTTTAGAAAATAAATCTTTTAATGTGGATTATTGTCCTGAGCGGAATGTTTAGTGCTTTCCTTTTTTACGAAGACGCAGAAATGTGGTTTGATCACACGAATAAAACAGTATATTTTGGTTTTACAAGAATAATATGGGTTGCAGGTTTGTCTTGGATCGTATATTCATGCTACCATGGCTATGGAGGTATACCATATTATTTTAAATTATTTTTTTTTTTAGTTTCCAAAAACTTAAGTGATCATATAGTCATGATTAAACTTTCTTTCCTATTAAACGTGCTAAATAATAATACCATAATTGTATACTTATTTTACAAATTACAATGATAATGTGATCTTTGAGAAAAAAAAAATTCACAAATTGTTTAAACTCGTATCTACGTATCTACTCACTCCATCAACCATCTACGGAGTGCTTTCACCCCTTCATTAAAATGTCAAATAGCTACGTTGTAATAAATCAAATAAAAACCCAAGAAAAATGCAAATCAGCCATAATAACAAAAATTTATTCTATCGATTAATTTTGCTGATAACAATAAATTTTGTGAAATAACATGGGATTATAACAATAACGACCTTCGCCGCTGTTGAATAGGTAGATGTCTAATTGGAGATCAATTAACTTACTTCTAAATAAGTCTCCTTTTTGATATTTTTTGTCATTTTGTTTATTTGTTTTAAAAATATTAATAGTATATTTAGTTAGAGCATAAAAAATATAGGGTAATATATTTAATTTAAGGGAAAAAACTACAGATTCGCGTTTTGACTCCCCCCGAAAACAAAGTACAATAATGAGGAAACATAATTGACTTGTTAAACTTTGCTCACTCATAAAAAATCATAAAAATACAGAAAATTGATTACTCCTAGCAAACGTTTTATCAAAAGACTCGAGCTGAGTTTAAGTATTAAATTAAAAATAGGCGATGCCATTAAAAAAGGGTATATTTAGTAAGGTTTTAAGTTGTAAAGTACCCTGTACATTTATAAATAATATTGGATTATGGGATGCTTGATAAATTTGCTTTTATAATACAACCTAAGAGGTAAATCTAATAAAGTACATGAAGTTTCACTTTCACCAAACGTTCTTAACGAATATTACTGCTCTGTTGCAGAAAAATTGACTGAAAAATTGACTACTCATAACGACCCTATGGAACAATTAAAAAACCCCTTTATTTCTGAAACTTGCAGTCTTTATGACACTGATATTTATGAGCTGAAACAGGCGATTGTTTCCATTGGAAAAAAAGTCGTCATCTGGTTACGACGACGTTACAGCAAACATTTTGAAAAATCTCCCAGATAACACATTACAACTCTTAACCAATATTATTAATGAATCATTTCAATCAGGAAAGTTTCCTGATTTCCTGAAGGTATCATTGGTAATACCACTACATAAAGGTGGAAATCAGGAGGACACCTCGCATTATCGGCCTATTTCCCTAATTCCCACATTAGGAAAGCCTATAGAAAAACTAGTCAAGATAAGGATAACTGCATTTCTGACGAAACATAAAATCGTTAATAAAGAACAGTTTGGCTTTCAAAGTGGCAAAGGCACTAATAATGCAATTTTCTCACTCATGGAAAAAGTTTATACTGGAATCAATAGTGGCGAGGTTGCTGCTGCAGTATTTTGCGATTTTTCGAAGGCTTTCGACTGTGTGGATCACGAAATACTGTTGCGGAAGCTTCCTTACTACGGCTTCAGAGGAGTGATACTGAGCTGGTTCAGCTCATATTTGTCAGGTCGTAGTCAGATGGTGAAAACAAGCCATCGTTCAGAAATTGGGAAAATACATAATGGTGTACCTCAAGGTTCAATACTAGGGCCAACATTGTTCCTCATCTACGTCAACGATTTGACAATATAAATATCGCAGGAAAATTCACACTATTTGCAGACGATACTACCATTTTTTGGCAATCAGACAATGCAAATGATTTAACTAAAATTATATCCAATGATATGAAGAAAGTAAAGAATTGGTGTGATTCAAATCGTCTTTCTCTAAATATTTCGAAAACTAATATAGTAACTTTCAGATGTGAACTTAACAATATACCCATGGGGAATGACGTAATTGAGAACAAAAGTAGCTTAAAATTTTTAGGAGTACATATCGATAGAAAACTAAAATTTGAAGACCATGTTTATGCCTTGTGTAACAAAGTGTCTTCTGGTTGTTATGCAGTCAGAGTAGTCGCAAATGAACTTGGTTTAACAGCAGCTAAGACTGTTTATTTTTCACTGGTGGAATCTCACCTGAGATATGAAATTTCATTTTGGGGCGTATGTAGGGGTTATCTACTACAAAATATTTTAATTTTGCAAAAACGAGCCGTAAGATATATGTGCAAATCAAAACGTAGAGACTCTTGTAGATTACTCTTTACCACTCATGGAATTCTAACAGTGATTTCTATCTTTATAATGGAAACAGTGTGTTTAATTAAAAAATATTTGAACATATTTCAATCCTTACCAACCCATTATGTGACAAGGCAATCCAACAACATTAAGTTGCCAATACCAATGACATCAGTCATAAAGGATTCCATTATCTATAATGGTTGTAAAATGTTCAACCATTTGCCAAAGAATGTAACAGAAATAAAATCTTTACAATGCTTCAGGAAGGCTGTGAAATGTTTTTTAAGTGATAGACCATACTATAATATACAAGAATTTTATAATATTAATTATTAAATAACCAATCAATACTGTGATTTTAAATTTTATTTGGGGTATATTTCATTATGACTTATATATTTTATTTATTTTTATATTTATATGAATTTATGTTATGGGTTAAGACAAACTTGTTTATTTTTTACCAGTAGTTTGTACGACTTATATGTTTTTATATATACAAACTGACTTCATGTATTAAGTGAAAATTGATTGTTTTAAATGCATTTTATTTTTACATATAAAGTGCCTTATAGATTAAGTAAAACTTTGTCCACAAGATTACTCTTATGACAATAAAGTATATTCTCTCTCTCTCAACTGGGACACCCTATATGTTGACCTGTATTATTGATGCACTAGTTATTACTTAAATTACTGTATTTAAATTTTTTTAGTTTGGGCAGGTGAGCCGTAGGAGGTTTTCTCGATAAGTTCATTCTGTAGACACATTCTGTTTTCCATTCTGAAAACAGGTTTAGATAATTTTAGATATTTTATTTTGCTCAGTAGATATTAAACATCTATTTCCCGTTTTCATTCTATTACCTTCGGTCATCCTTGTTGACAATGAAACTTTCTTTATATACGTAAATTAATAGACTTAGACATGAGTGGTTATTTATTTTCGCAGGCTTTGTTAACTGGATATTGTGCAGACCTATATTTGAAGTTGGCGGTAAGCTCTCTTACAGTATGTACTTACTGCACTATATCGTTCTGGGACACTTTACCTACAGCAATCGAATTAAATATTACGTAGATGAATATATTCAGGTACGTATCAATAAAGAATCTCATTTAAAAAACCTTGTTTTGTGGCAATATATCCTGGACAAAAGAAAATCCTAGTGCCGATATGTCGGCTGACTAAGGCGGCCATTCAGAAGATTTTCTTTCCAATTCATACCTTCGATTTTTTTTACAACAGTGGAGTTTACCCAGAGGAATGGTAAAAATCAACTTTTATTTTATTACCAAAGAGAAATGCAAAAAAGCTCAGTGAATATAGATTAATCAGTCTTATGAGTCGAGCTGAAAAATATTTTTCTAAAAATAATACACAGCCGACTGTATAAAAAATGTAAAACGGCAAAGGGGCACACACAATTCGGAGATCCTCTATTCAGCATTCAAGTACTGTTGCAAAACTGCAGGGATGTACCTATTTATGGGTTTCGCATTGGGTATTGCATTGAATATATACGGTATTAGCTTATAGTAATTTTCAGACAGTTCTTGTAGTATTTTGCCAGACATGCGATCATATATATATATATATATATATATATATATTTCAGGATATCTACAGCTGTCGCTGCCTTCCTGCTTTCAGCCCTTGTCTCCAGTTGTCCTTGTCCTGCCAGTCTCCGTCCTGCAGGTTTCTTAATTCCATCGCCTCATCTACTTCGTCTCTCCATGATCGCCTTGGTCGACCTCTCTTTCGTCTGCCTAATGGACTCCACTCAGTTACCCGGTGTATCCAGCGATCCTCCGGAGTTCTTCTAACATGTCCGTACCACGTTAGTTTCTTTTCCTCTATGTGTTCTAGTATGTCTTTTTTTTCCTCCATTCTTCTCCTGATCTCCTCATTTCTTATTCGATCTAATCTGTTTACTCCACAATTCCTTCTCCAAAAGTCCATTTCTGTGGCTACAATCTTCCCTTTGTTTTTTTTTGTTGATCACCCACATTTCAGCTCCATAAGTCATTATGCTGCGAACTATTGAATTGAATATTCTCGTTTTATTAGTCTTGGTTATGTGGCGGTCCCATAATATTGGGTTTAATTGATTAATACATGCCCTCGTTTGACCTAGTCTATTTTTTATTTATTCCTCTGTTGTTCCACTTTTTGATATTATAAACCCTAGGTACTTAAATTTGTCTGTTCCTGAGATCTGTCGGTTATCATCTATTTCTAGGTGATATATCCTGTCTTGTGCCGTTGACATATATTGGGTCTTTTCGAGGTTAATTTCCACTCCATTTTTCCCATATTCCTCCTCTAGTTTCCGCATCATAAAACCTAAATCCTCCTCATCTTGAGCTATGATTACTTGATCATCGGCAAAGCTTAGAGTATACAGATGATCATTCCTAATTGGTATTCCCATTCCTGCACATTTTCTCTTCCATGGTCTTAGTGTCTGTTGTAGAAATATTTTGAATAGTGTGGGTGATGTTGAGCAGCCTTGGAGGAGACCCTTAGTTATTTTGAAGGCATTTGATAGTTTATTTCCCTCTTTAATCCTTACGGTATTTTTTTTGTACATATTTTGGACTGTTCTGATAATTCTCTGCGTTATACCCATTTCTAACATGGCTTCCCAGATTTTAGACCGAGGGACAGAATCATAGGACTTTCGGATATCCACAAATGCAAAATGTAACTCTCTGTTCTTGGCCATTTTTTTCTCTATGAGTTGTTGAATTGTATATATATGGTCCATACATGATCTTCCAGCCGTAAATCCTGCCTGATCTTCATCAAATTTTCTTTGTATCTGTTCTTCTAATTTTTGTTTGACGACTTTTCCAAATAGTCGGCCCATCGAAGCTATTACGCTGATTCCCCTGTAGTTTTCGCACTTTTTTTTCTCTCCTTTTTTATGGATAGACGTTATGTAGGCTTCCGTCCATTCATCTGGTAGTTCTTCTCCATTTAGTGCTCGGAGGAACATTGCGTGTATCATTCGCCCCAACTTTTCAGTTCCGTATTTAATTAATTCCGGTGGTATTCCTCCTGGACCGCTAGATTTCCTGTTCTTCATAGATTTTATAGCACGTTTGACTTCCGGTAATGTTAGAGTAATTTGTTCGTTTTCATCTACTTATATTTCTTTATTTCTCATAAATTGGGGCCTAGTCTTCGTGAGTAGATCTTTGTAATATCGTTCCCACTCCTTTTCTTTGATATATGATATTCGAACTTTTTCTCTGTTGTTTCTTCTAAGTGCTTTAAGTACTCGCCAAGATTCTGAGCTCCTTGTGCCCCCTATATACTGTTCTATATTTTCACATGTATGTTCCCATCTTATGTTTTTTTCTTGTTGCATTTTTCTTTTTACCTCCCTATTCTTTTCTTTATATTTCCTTAGGTCTTCGGGATTTTTGGTACTGAGGTATTCTAAGTAATGGTCCTTCTTTTCCTTCATACTTTGCCTTGTGTCATCACTGACATCTTCTCTATATGTCTTATGTGTCTCTTCTTCTCCTAGAGCTTCCCTGGCAGCTTCTTTCATACACATCTTAATATGTTCGTATCTTTGTGTGATGCTGTCATATCTAAACTCTTCCATTTTTGGTCTAGGCGCCATTGATACAGGTTTTTGATTGATTCATCTTGAAGTCTATCTAATTTAAATCTTTTTTCCGGCTCTACTGTATTTTTATGTTGTCGGTTTTCCGATGTGTGTATAAAGGGAAATGACATTTTTGCTCTTACCAATCTATGGTCCGAGCCACATTCTGCCCCTCTTTGGACTCTAACATCCTTAATTTTGATTGTGCGATCAAATCCTGGTATTTAAATTTGGGGTGAGGCATTTCCATTTAAAATGGACTATCGAGGTAGCACGTTATCTCACTTTACTCTGCAATTTTGTCTCTTACCACAGGTGATATATTACTTTCCCCAGAGGTGTTTCAAGTAGAAATCCATGCAACTTCTTACATATTCTTTGTTAAATAATCTACCGTTGTTTCTATGTCCTCTTTGGTATTAAGTGGTTGATCTAGCGAAATTAAATAATCTAACTTTTCTCTAAATACATCCCAGTCTGTTTTATTGTTAGAAATAACTCGGTGGATTACCAATTCATACGGTTATATTGAAGAAACTAATGTCATATTAAAGGAAGAATTGATCGAAATAAGCACTAACGAAAAACTGCAGTTCAGAAAGGGATACCAGTAATTTTGTAGTAGTAGAAGCTTATGTACTGCTATTGCCCCAGGTGGATCACTCCCTTGGTCTTGAATACAACCCAGGTAGTACTTCCAATGGGAGGTGGCTTCACATTCGAAGATAATATGAGTGGCTGTTTTCTTCTCCTCATTACGTAATCTGCATAAAGGTTCTGTGTCAAACACGCCTATATTGTGCAGATGTTTCCTCAAAGACCAGCGTCCGGTACAAAGCCCTACAACTGTTCCAAGTTTTTTCTACTTAACGAGATTAGCTTTCCTGTCTGCTTAGGTGAGGGTTCTTTCAGCATTAGTTCCAGCTGATGCTGAGAGTGGATCCTGCCAATGATCGCTGCTTTAACGCTGGCGTTGGGTATCCCTATTATTGGTTCTGGCCCAATTAATGGTGTCCCAGAGCCCCGCGTAGCTAGCTTATCCGCTTCTTCGTTACCAGAAATACCTTTATGCCCTGGCACCCACGACAAGGTAACCTTGTTATGGTTAGCCAAGGTTCGTAGGTTTCCAGCACATTCCCGGACAATTTTTGTGTTTATTCTCCGTGATGCCAAAGCTTTGAGTGCCGCTTGACCATCTGATTTGATGAGGATTATTTCCTTTTTATATCCTCGTCTTAGATTTTCAACAGCACAAGCGTTTATGGCATGTACTTCAGCTTGGAAGACCGAGTCATGTCTCCCCAATGAGTTTCTTTGCTCATATTTGGGATTTGAAGAGTAGACGCCTAAGCCAGTTCCTTCGCTGGTTTTTGATCCATCTGTGTACCAGGTGAGTTCACCAGGTTGATCATCATTTCCTTTGTCATCCCTGAGTGTTGCGTGAACCTCATAGTTTGTCTCAAAGGATATTTCTGCACTCATACAATCAGTTGCCATTTCCAAAAATGGGTGCCTGATTATATTTGTTATGTTTGTATGCCCATATGTTTAAGTACCTTTCCAACAGTTTTGTCTTGTCTTGCCTCGCCCCGGATATAAATATCTAGAGGAATTTAACAGTTAATTGTTGTTTTAGTTTTATATTTTCTGCGGCTACCTCATCGAAACGTTGTTCTGGTCTTTCCTGTGGACGCTGGCATTTGAATCACCAATTTTAATGATTGAAAAATATTTCTTCGCCAACGAAAAACACTCAAGTAAACATTGTTTTAGTAATACGTAATAATTCATGTACGAAATTAAATTAGTTCCAATTATTTTTTTAATGGGTATTTTGTTAGTCAATTATCGTATTAACTAATGAAATAATCATTTCGAGAAGTATTCTACCAAGTGCGACAAAAGTCAGTTAACGTTATGACAAAATCTCTCAGTCAAGTATACAAGCGATGCCAAATATGCATCGACGAATGTGGTATGCAGTTTAAACACAAAATGTAACGCATAAACTATAGTTTTTAGACTTATCAAAGTTTTGTTTAACAATAAACTACATTTTTGCATCTTATCATTGTGAATGATTTGATCGTCAAATGCCTTCTTTACGCCGATGATCAAGTCATATTAGCGTTATCTGAAGAGGAGTTGCAGGCGATGGTTAATGTTATGCATGATTCACTGAAAATCAAAGGGATGAAAATAAATGTGAGCAAAACGAAAGTAATGGTTTTTTGAAAGAGAAGAAAGCATGACAAACTGTGGGGTTTCGATTGAGTGAGAAAGAGTGGAACAAGTTAATGAATTTGTGTACTTGGGTTCAAAATTTACTAGAGATGGAAAGTATGACAGTGACATTGAGCGAAGCGTGTTGGCAGGAAAACAAATGAATGGGGTACTGCATAGCTTTATGAATAGCCAGAAAGTGTCAAAAAAGGCACGTCTGGCGTTGCATAGAGGTGTGTTGGTTCCTACACTTATGTATGGTAGTGAATGTTGGGTTTGGCAGAAGAAGCATGAAAATAGGATTAATGCTGCGGAGATGAGTAGTCTGAGAAGTACAGCCGGAGTGACTCGGTTGGATAAAGTTAAGAATAGTGAGATAAGAAAACGCTGTGGTGTAAAAGAAGATGTGGTCACAAAGATAGATAAAGGAATGCTTAGATGGTTTGGACACGTAGAAAGGATGGATGAAGGAAGATTGACGAAACAAATTTATAAGGCGAGTGTGAATGGGCAAATCGGTAGAGGTCGACCTCGGAGAACATATCTCGATCAGATCAACATTGTTTTGAAGAAAGGCCAGGTCAAGAGTACCAATAACCGAAGAGCATGTATGAGAGCACTGATGAAAGTAGAGGAAGCAAAAGATGTGTGTACGAACCGTAGCAAGTGGAAGGAAGTGGTTTCTGCCTACCCCTATGGGAAAAAAGCGTGACTCTATGTATGTATGTATCATAAAAAAATCAATTTAGTTACCGATTACGGTTTCTCTACAACTATTCAAATTATACAAGGAATTATCCATATTAAATTCAAAACAATGTGTACAATATAATTAAAATTCATAACATGCATATTATTTGTTCTAGCAATAAAACCACATAATCACAAGAAAACTGAAGAAAGTCAAGCATAAAAGGTCGAAATTAGTAAAATTTTACGCGCAATAATTATATGCATAATTAATTGTTTTCTAAATATTTGAAATTGTACTGAATAAAAAAATAATATTTTCTAATATTCTGTATTTCGTAGTCTTTTAAAGTGGTTACGTATTTTGAGTATTACTTTGCAGGATTAAGCCAAATAAGGAACACTAGGAAAAACTGGGTGAAATCTAAAGTGAAAACAAACAATTTCTTAGTGCTTTTATGACCTAAATTCGACTGATATAAAGAGAAAAATTAAAAAAATGTTAAAATAACACGAATAACAAACGTACAACGGACATAAAAGACAAAGCTGACCACATTAAATATAATCTAAATGGGCTCCATGAATACATTACAAAAACTCTCTATCAAAACAGACTAAACCAGAAGCTAAAACCGGAATATTTGACGCTAGATACTGATCATCTGTACGAACATATTATAGAAGCCTTACGCTCTGCAGCACAAGAAGCTCTCGGAATAGAGGAAACAATACCCAAACATAACAAAAACATCACATGGAATAATAGCTTAGGGAGTCAGAAGAACAAAAAACAAACGGCGTACAAGAAATGGCTAACTACTAAAGATATTAATGATAAAATAAACTACAAGAGAGAACAGGCATTATTTAAACAAATGACACAAGGCAATAAGAACGAGACATGGGAAACAAAATGTAGGGAAGTCAACTCTTACCTTGGTGGGACTAAATCTTCCGAAGCGTGGAAACTAATCAGATCGCTAAAAACTAATTCAGTTAATAAAACTAATATTTATCTAATTCAGATAGATAAATGGAAAGAACACTATTCCAAAGAACTTAAAGAGAACAGAGAACAATATTTAACTACTTCTCCAAAATTTTACCAAGTCCAGGGTCAGTACATTCATTTAAATGAAAATATGATACAGAAAGCCGTAACCTCCATGAAGAATAAAAAAGCTAGTGGACCAGAGAACATACCTGCAGAGTTATTGAAAAATGAAACACGGACGGTTATTCTATTCCTCAAAGAACTCTTTACACGATATTTAAATGGGGAACCAATTCCGTTAAGCTGGAGAGAAGCCTGGATAACACCAATCCACAAAAAAGGCAGAAAGGATGACTGTTCTAACTACAGATGTATCTCGGTAACAAGCACCCTAAGCCGAGTATATGGGAGAATCTTAAAAAACTTACTAGAACAAGAATACGAAGCAAACGAAATCGAACAACAAGCAGGGTTTCGGCCCGGCCGCTCATGCATGGACCATATTTTTAGCATTGTTCAAATGAGTGAGAAGAGTGGCAACTAATAGGGAAGTCCATTTACTTTTTGTAGACCTTACAAAAGCGTACAATACTGTCCCGATAACAAAACTGTGGCAAGTCTTAGAGAAATCAACGATCAATAACACGGTAATAATAGCTATTAAACAGTTATATCAGCAATTAACATCCAAAATTAAGTTAGGAAATAATCTATCTGAAAGTTTCACCGTCACTAAGGGTCTAAGACAAGGTTGTAGTTTATCCCCCACAATATTTAAAATATATTTAAACGAAGTGTTAAAGAAGTAGAGACGAGCGTGCCATGGAATGGGGATACAGTTAAATGATGACACTACTCTGTATAATCTGCACTTCGCGGATGATCAGGTCGTCGCGGCCCAAGATAAAGAAGACCTGGAGTTTATGGGAAAATGACTTCTTAGAGAATACGAAGAATGGGGATTAACGGTTAATATGAGCAAGACGAAATATTTGTGTATTGGGGCAGAAACAACAGATCTGGATCTGGACAATGTAAAAATAGGAATATGTAAGGAATACACCTATTTGGGTACAAAAATCACATGTAAAGGTCGTACTGAGGAGGAAATAGAACAACGGATATTTAAAGGGAAGAAAGTTATAGGATGCCTAAACTCGCTGTTGTGGGCAAAAAATATATCTAGGGAAAAAAACATATGATATATCTTTCAAAGTACTGTTCTATATGGCTGTGAAACGTGGCAACTTAATAAAACATTAGAACGCCGATTGCTAGCCCTGGAGATGGATTTCCGGCGAAGATCTGCTGGCATATCACGTCTCGATAGGGTTACAAATGACCGAATTCGACAAATTGTAAAGACCGACACAACTATAATAGATGAAATCCAAAGAAGACAACTTATATGGTACGGTCATGTTGAACGTATGACAGATGAAAGGCTACCCAAACTAGTGCTTAAATGGACCCCAACAGAACGAAGGAAAAGAGGTAGACCAAAACCAACATGGATAGGGGGCATTCAGAAAGCGATGTCCGAAAGAAATCTAGCCCCAGGAGATTGGACTGACCGAAGAGGCTGGCAACTGGGAACCGGAAGGCGAAAGACGCTATAAACCGGATTAATAATAATAATAATAATAATAAAATACAGATATTATAATTTATACATACTTTATATAGATGGCGTTACCAAAACAGAGTAATGTTTAATATATTCCCCCCACTAAAAATTAGTCTTCTTTAACAAGGTATGTAGGTAGTCTAAAAACTATAAGTACAGAAATCTTATTTTAAATCAGATGTATTCACCTACTGAAGGTTACCTATACATTTATGAGTGTATGGTGGGTCGATTATTTTTCAGAAAACAACAAATTTCCTGGCAACATGCCTCGACGACGACGACGCAAGAGGTGCTGGAGAGACCACGAGGAAAATATGCCAGATGAAAGATAGGCAAAGTGGGCCATGTCGCAAAAACCAAACTCGCGAAGACCGGCAGGCGGACCATCCATGAGATGGTACGAAAGCTGGAGCTCAGCGTCACAGGAAGAGCTCCGAAGGAGGCTAAACGCAACGGACTAAACAGAACCAGGTCCTATTATAAGAACAAGACAGAAGTGTTTGTGAGACTTATTTAGGATTTTATCCTCCCTCTGTATATTCCAGCACCAGTTCCTTTTTTGGTCTTGGATTCGTCTGTATACTAGATCCTCTCTCCAGGTTTTCCTTTGGTGTGGTCATATGTCGATTGGGCTAGATTAAAACAGCGGTTCGGAGGAAATTATTTCAAAGGTCATGGAAAAAGCCATCAACATCGAGCTCATGAAATATCTGGAAGACTCAGGAATTATCAATGATAGGCAATATGGCTTCCGCCATCAGAGATCAACTGGTGACCTGCTCGCATACGTCTCACATATATGGCAGCTATCTATTGAAAAGTATGGAGAAACTTTAGCTGTGGCATTAGATATCTCCAAGGCGTTCGATCGAGTTTGGCACCAGGGACTCCTCGCCAAGCTTCCATCTTATGGCTTGCCCCCTCAGCTGTGTTCTCTGCTTGCTAGTTTTCTCTCAAACAGGTCTCTCCATGTAGTGGTCGATGGAGTTTCATCCGACACTCTACTCATAAATGCTGGTGTTCCGCAAGGATCCATTCTAGCACCAACACTATTTTTACTTCACATCAACGACCTATTGAAAGCAACTTCATGTCCCGTACACAGCTTTGCCGATGATAGTACCCTCCATACCGCATTCTCTTCCAGGGCCCCTTCCAGGGGATCCAATAACTTGGTAGAATTCAATGCAAACAAAACACAAGCATGTCTTTTCTCTAGAAAAGCCGATCTCACTGTGCCTAACATAACTTTGTCAGGAGTAACCATACCACTGAAGTCATCCATATCGATGCTTGGTATTACTATCAGCAATAACCTTTCCTGAGAAAATCACGTGAGGTCCATTGCCAAAAGTGCATCCCAAAAACTTGGTTTTTTGTTTCGTGCCAAGAGCTATTTCACCTCCAGTCAGCTGCTTATGATCTATAAGGCACAGATCCGACCTGTACTGGAGTACTGTTCCCATATTTGGAGTGCAGCACCTAAACATATCCTGAAGCTACTGGATTCTGTCCAAAAAAGGGCAATTCGTCTCGTCGGTGATGCCTCGCTTACAAACTCGCTCACTTGTCTGGAACACAGTTGGCGATTTGTCTCTATTTTATAGATATTTTCATGGGCGATGCTCTTCTGAAATATCAACAATCGTTCCTCCTTTGGCAGTATTTTCGAGATTAACCCGTCAAGTTCAGTCTTCACATCCCTTCGTGGTCACTTTGGAGACCTGCAGAACATCACTTTTCAAAGACTCATTCATCCAACGAATTGCGAGGCTTTGGAACTCATTGCCTAGGGAGGTGTTCCCCGAGGCATACAACCTCCAGAAATTTAAGAAGAACACCAACTCCTACCTTCTTTCCCTTGGTTCCCACGATGTTCTCTGAACATTACAGGATATCCCTTTTCGTGGGAACCAGAACATAAAAAAAAAAACCCACTTAGGCCTTTATCCAGTCTTTTCTAGATGTTATTTGATGACTTGTAGCTGAATCAATGTACCAATCATTACTGCTGAACTCTCCATTCATAAAAAGCACTCACATCTCGATCAAGACCATTTTTCTTGGTTAAATTGTTATTTGTTCTTTCATTGCTACCATTAGAATATGTACTTATTTATTTAATGTCCAAAACTTTTACGACGGTAACACTTGACATTTTTGTCCCTTTTTTTCTTACAGATATTAAATAATTTTCTCTAAAAATAGATAGATGAAATAAAAAACAACAATGTTTAAATAATTGTTTATTTTTAATTGTGAATTGCTGTTTGTGACAGATGCCAATAAGACATTCAAGTACAAACAAATAGGAAAAGGCAGTAAAAAAGAACAAAGTTTAATTTAAATCTAGCACCGATTTTGGTAATAATTCTTATTGTAATAGTGGTTGGTATGTAGGTACTTTTTAAAATACAATCGAATTAAAATGCAAAGTGTTTTTACTCAAGAAAACAAAATTTAAAGGAAATTTTTTTTTTGTCCAATATAAAGTGTTTTTAAAATTTGGACAAATAGATGTACTTCGAAAATAAAAATGGTCTATTGCCTTAACTGAATTTTTTATTTATCAAGAGTTTTGCTGTTAAAATCGATTTCTCTTGTTTCATACCCCCTTGAAAAATATTCCTGCTGACGCCAATGACGATGTATGCTATGGAGATTTCTTTATAGTATTTGTTACTCTGTAGCTAGAAAATGCAACGAATACCGTACAATCAGTCTCATGAGCCACTTTCTGAAAATATTCCTCAAATTCATCCACAGAAGACTATAATTATGTGACGAGCAGATATCTGAAACCCAATTCGGGTTCCGTGATGCCCTGGGAAGCAGAGAAGCCCTATTTGCTATACAAGTTTTAATCCAACGGTGCAGAGATGTGATGTATACATACGCTTTATTGACTATCAGAAAGCATTTGATAGAGTCCAACATCACAAATTGATAGAAATATCAGAACAACTAGGCCTAGATGAGAAGGACCAGAGAAAAATCACCAACTTGTATTGGCAACAAACGGCATTTGCTAGGGTGGAAGGAGAACGTACAGATACCATATCAATACAACGGGGTGTTAGACAAGGGTGTATTATTTCCCCCCTACTGTTCCATATATACTCTGAACAAATCTTCAAAGAAGCACTGAGGGAGATCGAATAGATCGAATACCCTTTAATGGGGAGAGAGTGAATAACATTAGATATGCCGACGACACTGTAGTTCTCGCAGATAATCTAGAAGACCTTCAATATTTCATGACGCGAATAACTAAAACTAGCCACCAATATGGGCTTGATCTTAACATCAATAAAACTAAATATATGATCATTAGCAAATCCCCTATCAATAATGTACAACTGACAGTTAATAATGAAAACATCAAAAGAACGCAACAAGCGAGAACAATATTTTTAAAAGTGGCATCACTCTTCAAAAACAAAAATTTACAAACGAACACAAAAATAAGGCTTCTTCGATGCTACGTTTTCTCTGTGTTGCTGTATGGAGTAGAAACAAGGACGTTGACGGAGGCTACCACAAAAAAACTACAATCCTTTAAAATGTGGCTGTACCGCAGAATTTTGAAGATTGCATGAACAGACCATGTGACCAACCAATCAGTGCTAACAAAAATGAACAAGAAGTTAGAAGTCATGGATATTGTAAAGACCAGCAAAATAAAATATCTTGGTCACATTATGCGTAATAAACGTCGATACGGAATTCTACAACGGATTCTCCAAGGCAAGATATTGGGAAAGAGAGGACCGGGAAGAAGACGTATCTCGTGGCTGAAGAACCTGAGAACGTGGTTCTCTACTACCACGACCGGGCTATTCCGTGCCGCAGCAAACAAGATAATGATAGCCAGAATGATCGCCAACATTCCGAATATTTCAGGATAATGTAACGCTAGTTTGTTTTATAATAATTTTCGAAATACATCAGTTTTCCTCCAATTTGTTTGTTCTCTGCAAGACGCGGATTTTTATTACAAGCATTTTGGCTTACCATAAAAAATTTTAATGTCAAAAACACTCTGCGTGGTTAACATTTAAATCATTCTTACGCTTTATAATTTACAAAATATTCCAATTTCCATGTCAAATCGACCAATGGTTGGAATCGACCTCTTTCGATTTGGATGGATTTTTGTCGGAAGTTTTCATTTATTATACGACGAAGTCTTGCCAAGTGAAAAATATTTAAAAAAAGTCTTTTCCAAAGTAATGCGAAATTAATTTCACAATTTTTCAAGTTTATTTTAAAATGATTTCGAAAAACTATTACTGTTACAAAAAAGGGCTCGAGTTCGTTTTAAATTGGATAGAAGCTATGACGTCTCCGTTGCTTCTGAACCCTTTGATTACGTGAAAAGTTCAAGTCTTCATACCGTGCATTGTTTTAATTGTGTTTAAGAGTAATTATTATTTTAATTGTTTAACTGCAGGATCACTGTGCAGTACAACTGTGGGTACTAAATATTCTTGTGAAGAAAAATTAATAACAAAAACAAAGCGTTGGTTTTTTTTTAAATATTATTTTGACCATTGTTGACAGCCACTGTCACCTTCTACGTCGCTGACTCCGACGTTCCTACCGAAAATTGCATCATCATCGTCAACCCATACGCGTCCACTGCTGGACATAGGTCTCCCTCAGTCTTTTTCATCTGTCCCTATTCTTTGCGTCCTGCATCCAATTGCTACTAACAAGTTTTAGGTAATAGATATATCAGACAGGATGCTAAATGCCGTATTTATAAAACTGTTATAAGACCGATTATGACGTATACGGCTGAAACAAGACCGGAAACATCCAAAACGGAAAGAATGTTAGAAACCGCTGAGATGAAAATCGATGGGATAACGATAAGAGATAGAGTCAGAAACGCAGAGACCAGACGATCATGCAAGGTTGAAGACATCAATCAGTGGACAAATCATAGAAGAAGAGAATGGAACAATCACATCAGCAGAATGGATGGAAATAGGATAGTGAGAATAGCCAGAGACAACTCCCCATTAGGGCGAAGGTCCGTAGGGCGCACAAGGAAAAGATGGAATGACGGCTTAATCGAGATAGTCTGAAGAAAAAACAGGCAGAACTGCCTAAATAAAAGCAGAAGAAGAAGAAGAAGTTTTAGGTCGTCAGTCCATCTGATAGGTGGGCGGCCTCTACTGCGGAACGCTTCTCGTCTTGGCCTCCTTAGACGATACGTCTTGTCCATCGGTTTTCAGATAATCTGGCAACGTGTCCTGCCCGGTTCCATTTTAAAGTAGCAATTCTTTCTATAGCGTCGATTGTCCCTGTTCTACGACGTATTTCTTCGTTTGGGAAAATTGCTTAATGTGCCTAAATGTTTCTACTCCAAAATATTTTTTATAATTAAAATTCAAAAATTCATGTCTATAAAATAAACAACACCCTATTGAAATATTTGTATGTCAACTAAATTACATTATATTACATTCTTGCAGTTGGGCCATTGGTATACCTAGATCTTTGATCCTCTGTGACTACCGCTGTGTCTTCAGGGCATCAGAATTCCAGTCCGCTAGTTTTGGCAAACCGCAGGATTTCTGTTGGCCCTGTCTCATTTAGATCCATTATCATGCGGCCCCAGGTTTGGTACCTGTACACCGCTAGCATCGGGCAGCTACACAGACTGTGTATGCTGCTCTCTTCCTCTTCGCCGCATAGTCGGCAGTTTTTCTCAGCCGCCAGCTTAAGTTTGAAGAGGTGCACCCTTAGTGCGACGTGGCCAGTGAGCAGGCCAAGCGAGCTGCTTAGCCTACTCCGGTTCATCGTCCAGAGTGCGTCTGCCCTCTACTGGAGAGGTTTTTTCATCAGATGTCTTGATGTTCTGCAGCCAGTATTTACATTCCACTAAGCGATATGTTCTTGCTCAAGGATTAGTTTCAATTTATGTTTTGCTTCGGCAATTGACAATCCGACCACCAGGGACCCATTTATTGCCAGTTCATAGGCTACCTTGTTGCCATTTATATCTGTGTATCAACTAGAGGTATTATATAAAAAAAATTAAAGCCGAACATTGATTTTTACAATATTTTAAATGTAAAAATTCTGCCAATTCATCGTTTCTTAAAAAAAATTTCAAATATCTTTTTATAGGACAAATTTAAGTCCATTCTTGTAACTGTAACAGTTTTTGAGATAAAATAAAAAACCACGCACGGAATACATGGGATTCTTTTCTATTCATATGCCTATATTCAAGGAAGCGTGGTAAAAATTGCTGCTTCAACGAAAAAAATCCAGTGGATATCACTAAGCCTAGTTTTCTGTCGACTTGTGTGGCCAAAGAACTTTTCTGATGACCCCGATATGGTAAAATACTGTGTTTGCATCATAATAGTATTGGTTTTTCAAACTGTCAACATTATTCAGCCAAATCTCGAAATTAAACTAAAAAGAAGCTCAACTCTGATAAGTGAAGTAAACTTAATTGAAATAGGATTTTTTAACTACGTTTGAGATGACCCCTGTAAACTAAATTCTATTTCGGATCGTAATAGCGGTGCGTTTCCAAAGGCATGACATATTTTAGCCATATCACAAGAATAAACCAGAAATAGTCTCAATTTGATTACGGTCCACGTAAGGTGTTAACGATAGATCGTGATCTACAACATAGCGAGGTTTTTTTGAATGCCGCAATCAACTAAAATCCCATGTACTCCGTGCGGGGTTCTTTGTAAAATGGAGAAATTTTTAATTTTGCTAAAAAAATTTTTAATCTATTTTCTTCGGCAAAGCTTCGTTTATTGATAAGATAAAACAAACAAAACAAAAATTCATCCTCATCGAAAGGGGTTGATTTGACATGGAATAACCTTTTTTTTTTTAAAAAATCTTTTAATTCTTTAACTATTAACTATTTATTTATTACGCCAATTATAATTATTAACGAAAAAGTTATACAGTTTCTGCCAAAACATATTTTAAGTAATTTTTAGGAGGGGGGGGGCTACGCTCAAAATATAATACAAAAAAATATTAATTTTATTAGTTTTTACGTATGTGTATGGGTCAGGCTTACCCACCACTGGGTGGCATAAACCTATCACTGAGGGACACTGGTGCCCCTACTTTACATGATAAAATATGCTCTGGCTGTCCTTAAATAATTGGGATAATTATCAGACTGAAATTTGGACTGCTAGGTTGGAATTTTGACCTAGCAGTCAATAAATTATTATTTATTATATTCCATTGGAATATTTTGTATGAAATTATCGGTAGTCGAAAAATGGTTAAACCGGATAGCAATAATATACTGACTATATGCGTTCAAGTATTTTTTGGCATTTCAATTGGAATTAGTAGCATTAACAGCGAGTAACAAGATATGTGCGGGTTCTTTGCTGGTATTTATATGTAAATTGTGCTAAAGTTTTCGCAAAAAAATCATCAAGTTTATCTGGATCAAATGCCTACACTTTAAAAAATATTAATCAAACAAGTTATAAAATATCATAGATGGTTTGGTCTTCTGGACTTACACTTAAAAGTATTACGGGTAACTTTTTCCACAATTACAACTAATAAAATATATATATATTTTTTCTTCTAACAATAACAAATTTTTTTTTTTTTAAGTTATACAAAAGGTGCCTTGACTAGGTTTATCGCATACAATATAAAAAAATGCCACAGATATGTGGTGGTAACATGTAGGAAAATATGGGAAGCTTATATATAACTATATTTCTTCGTAATCTATTTCTTAAATTTTTTCTATTACTTAAAATTAAATTATGAATAATTTTGTTTCAACAAAAATGGCAAATACAAAATCAGTACACATGTCAAGAATTTTTTTTTTTAATGTTACGAAAACTACTTTTTTGACAATTTTCCAAAGAAAAAATTATCTTCATGCAGACGCCAGTCCGAGAACGAAATGGGTAATGTCGAAACAATTTTAGTAAGGTGCTTGTTTTTAAAACTCGCCCAAACATACAGTGTTTCAGAAACTAGGAAATTTGGAAATTTGGTTTCGAAATTTTTTTAAGTGCATCCCTTTTGTATCTTCATGTATTTGAGTTTATGTAAAGATGCTTCTAAACGGGCAATATTTTTTCTGCAACATGTGGCTACAACGAAGTGGCCGGTAACAGTCAGACTATGCAATCTATATACAGTGCGGTCCATAGGTATGGAATAAATTCATTTTTAGCGTTATTATGTATTTTATCAAAAAATCCTGAAACAGGTCAATTTTTATTGTCAATTTGACAATTTACATTATGAAAATATTACCACCTCTGAATTATGAGCACCCTCTTTAAAAAAAATTAAATGAGAAGGGGTGTCGTGTGGCATCTTGTTCGAAAGGGATTTTCATTATCTGTTCAGCAATACTAGGTTTAGGTTTAGGTTTTATGTGAGTGGGGCGTGGTCGCCCCTCCACCGCGACCCTTAGTAGGTCTATTGTGGCTCACCCCTAGAGGCTACAGTTCACCGTACAATCCAGCCCTTCTTACGAAGTTCATGGTTGTATAGGGTGAGATTTTTTTAAAATCGGTAGGTTCTAGGTTAGTGTAACCAAATATGTTAAACCTTATTCTTCCCAGGCCGGGGCATGAACATAGTATATGTTCAGCAGTTTCGTCTTCCACGCAGCAGAACCGACAGTCCGTTTGTTGGTTCAGATCTATCTTTCTGAGGTGGTATCTCAGACGACAGTGTCCCGTAAGCAGTCCTGTTAGAATACGCAGGTCATTTCTGCTCCATTCTAGGATCTGCTTAGTTGTGTTTCTCGAGGGTTGTAACGGTAAAAACGCCTTCGAGTGGGTTAGCCTTGGTAAGTCGGACCAGTACGTGAGTATTTTCCTCTCCGCCCAGTCCGAAATTCAGCAATACTAAGTTTTTTATATTTGGTGCAACCATAACTGAGAAAATTTGTTATTAAAATTTAAAAATATTGACACTGTAAATTATGTATCCGTTGAAAAAACCTGAAACAGGTCGATTTCTATTCTCAATTTGACAATTTACAGTATGAAAATACCACCACCACCAAGAAAGGGATCTTGGTGTTTTCAGTCTTTCTATATGGATCAGAAAGAATGATAAACGGAAGATAGATGCTTTCAAAATGTTTTGCTGGCGTAGAATGCTGAGAGTGTCCTGGACTGAGAAAAGAATTAACCAATCCATTCTGGACCAAGGGTGTACATGCTGTACAGAGGGCTATAGCAGCGCAACCTACGGCGTCACTAGAGGTACTATCCGATTTGGCAGGTCGAATCTAAGTCATCGCTCCTTTCACGCCGCAAGTATCAGCTGCGTTCTGTGGAGTGTAGCTGAACTGCCTCTTATGATTAGACGTCCGCGCTGGTGCGTTCCGAAATTCAGCGTCCAGTGTCAGCATTGGAAAACGCCTTAATATTCAGAGTAGAACTGTCAGCCTGTTCTTTTGACACATTCGCACTGTCAGTTTATTATTTTGTCGTTATTTTTTTATAGGGAAAAATCACGTAACGCAAGATGGCGCTGTCAATGACAAAATATCGGAACGAGGTGTGAACAACAAATATTCTGTCATTTGATCACTTGTAAAAACAAAGTTTTTATTGAAGGGAATTTTAGTTATCTCAGAGATTTGCGTTTATTTTTTGTGTTAAACTATTGGGTTGAAGCAGGATTTAAGGTTTGTTTTCGACGTTTTAGTTTAATTGTCGCTGGATTCTTGTTAAATGCCAATAAAGAACAGGTGTGTTTAGGTATCAATTTTGGTTTGTTTTCGAAGTTTTTTAGATCTGCTGCCGCTGGAATTCTTGTTGCAATGCCTATGAACGTCGAAATGTCAATTTCGCACATATTGTATTATGTGGGTGAACGAGTTTGACCAATTAAGGAAGGTGCAGAGGTTTTTAAGGCTGGCCACATCATTTTATGTGGAACTGACGGTCTCAATGAAAAAATTACAAAAAGTTCATGCATGAGATACTCTACAATTCTACAATCCCTTCATAAAATCATCATTAAGCTAGATGAGACATGGGTTTGTGAATGTTTCTGTAAAGCAGGTTTAGGAGGATATCGAACTTACCACTAAAAAAATTATCTTTCACAAAGTGCTTGGTGCAATCAAACATAAACTATGAGATTGGTTTTCCTATCTTCCATTTTTGAGCTGTCTTAAGATTTCAAGGAAATTTATGTAAAGATATACTCGAATTGTCATATGTAAAGCATTGTGGAACAGAGCATATTTTTCGCGATTTTATCTTAATATCACCTTTTTTAATCCTTTGCATTTTCGGATTTTGTGGTTTATTAACACCAATTCTTTACAAAATATCTTTCAAATATAACACTTTCAATGCTTAAATTGTTTAAAATAATATATAAAGTTCACTATCCACCCATATAAACAAATCGAAGTTAGTTTGTTCATTCGATCAATAATGGATGTCGCATTGGACAGAATTGGAAAGCGCCTTAATATTTAGAGTAGAACTGTTACTCTATTCTTTTGACATATTCGCACTGTCAGTTTATTATTTTGTCGTCATCTTTTTGTTTATGTGTGTGATTGATCCACACCCATAATTTGTTGCAAACAAGTTGCCTGACGATCGCTTTGACGAGCGAAAATATTGCACCATTCGGAGACATGAGTGAAAGTTGCAATGAAAGTGAAATTAGTACGACAGAAATTGTGGAAGCGTTGAACAGTATGAAATTGGGTAAAGCTGCTGGGTACGACAGGATAACAGTTGAAATGCTGAAGGCTGGACAAAGCGTGGTAGCTAGTCTGCTGCACCGCCTTTTTAATCTTTGTTGGAGGAGTGGTAGCGTACCTGACGACGGGTGCAAGGCCGTTATCGTGCCGCTTTACAAGGGACTGTTGGAACTACCGAGGTATTAGTTTACTCAGCATAGTCAGCAAACTGTATGCAAATATATTGATTAAAAGAGTAACGAATGAAACTCAGAAGATGATATGGAACGTGCAAGCAGGATTTAGAAGAGAAGGGAGATGTATGGATCAGGTCTTTTCATTACGAGGTATAGTCGAAAAATTCTTGGCTAGAAGTCAGAAGGCCTATTGCGCTTTTATAGACTTGAAAAAGGCCAATGACAGAGTGGTGAGGAGTGAATTGTGGTCAACATTGTCTATGTATGGAGTAAGTGGTAGTTAAATACGAGCACTGAAATCACTTAACTAGGATTCCACTGCTTGTGTCAGGATAAACGGAGCTTGCACAGACTGGTTTAACATCGAAAAAGGTGTGAGACAGGGATTTGTGGCCTCATCATGGTTGTTTAACTTATACATAGACGATTGTTTAAATGATTTGAAAGAGAGTGCGTATGGATTGAAAATAAATGATTTGATCGACAAATGCCTTTTTAACGCCGATGATCAAACCATATTAGCGTCATCTAAAGAGGAGTTGCAGGCGATGGTTAATGTTATGCATAATGCCCTGAAAATCAAAGGGATGAAAATAAATGTAAGCAAAACGAAAGTTATGGTTTTTTAAAGAGAAAAAAGCATGACAAACTGTGAAGTTTTGATTAGGGGAGAAAGAGTGGAACAAGTAAATGAATTTGTGTACTTGGGATCAAAGTTTACGCGAGATGGAAAGTATGACAGTGACATTGAGCGAAGGGTGTTGGCAGGAAAACAGATGAATGAGCCGCTGCATAGCTTTATGAACAGCCAGAAAGTGTCAAAAAAGACACGTCTGGCTGTGCATAGAGGTGTGTTGGTTCCTACACTTATGTATAGTAGTGAATGTTGGGTTTGGCAGAAAAAGCATGAAAATAGGATTCATGCTGTGGAGATTAGTAGTCTGAGAAGTATAGCCGATAAAGAAATGCTTAAATGGTTTGGACACGTAGAAAGGATGGATGAAGGAAGATTGACGAAACAAATTTATAAGGCGAGTGTGAATGGACAAATTGTTAGAGGTCGTCCTCGGCGAACGTATCTCGATCAGATCAACATTGTTTTGAAGAAAGGTCCAACAACCGATGAAAGTAGAGGAGGCAAAAGATTTGTGTAAAAACCTTAGTAAGTGGAAGGAAGTGGTCTCTGCTTACCCCTACGGGAAAAAGGCGTGACTATTTGTATGTATGTATGCATGTTGTTTTGAAAATTTCGGAGATTATGTTATTAATAAAATAACTAATACTTTTTCTTATAATGATGAGAGGATTATTGACTTTATTAATGACTTTGAGGTATATGAATCTCCAGTTATCGCTAATCCTGTAGTAACAGGTACTGTTTTTCCTTTTGAACTAATTGTGTTTAAAAGAAATTCGAAGTCACTCTTTGATATACTTGAAATGTTTTTAAATAAACTATTATCAAGACTTACGTTTAGACTTTTGTTATCTAAAGTTTCACGCCTATTAAAGTAAGGTCAAATCCATAGAGAAGTGTTGGTTCCTACACTTATGTATGGTAGTGAGTGTTGGGTTTGGCAGAAGAAAATAGGATTAATGCTGAGGAGATGAGTAGTCTGAGAAGTATAGCTGGAGTGACTCTGATGGATAAAGTGAAGAATAGTGAGATAAGGGAACGATGTGGTGTAAAAATAGATGTAGTTACAAAGAAAGAAATGCTTAGATGGTTTGAACACGTAGAAAGGATGGACGAAGGAAGATTGACGAAACAAATTTATAAGGTGAGTGTGAATGGACGGAAGTCGGTAGAGGTCGACCTCAGCGAACATATCTCGTTCAGATCAACATTGTTTTGAAGAAAGGCCAGGTCAAGAGTACCAACAACGGACAAGCATTTATGAGAGCACTGATGAAAGTAAAGGAAGCAAAAGATGTGTGTAAGAACCGTAGCAAGTGGAGGGAAGTGGTCTCTGCCTACCCCTACGAAAAAGAGGCGTGACTGTATGTATGTCAAATCCACAATCGCTTCTTTTAACACATATTTCACACATATTTTAGTGAAAATATTGCCCGTTTGGAAGCACCTTAACAGATAAATTTTTATAATTACAGGTCAAAAGGGGTTATAACGAGCAATCCATCGTTATATTTCTCCTTATTTAATTTTAAATATTTGTAGTTGCTCCAGCATTATTTTTGTATTTAAATAAGTGTAAACATATTTACCATCGTGCTGTAATGTTGATACCCAGTTTATACAAACTGGTATTTTATTCAAACATTTAGGCGATCAAAATATATAACATTTACAAATTGTTTTTTTTTTAAATATTAATAAGTTTGTTTAATTTTAAAGTAAGTATAGCTTCTTTACTTTGATAAAGCACTTTTAAAATGGCGTTTTGAAAACATGAAAATCGTTGTGAAAAGTAGTTTTCATAATAAATATTAAGTACCTACCTATATTTATGTAAAATTATATATGCACATCAAAAATAACTAAGTAAGGCAGTTATTGACGTTTAAACTATGTTTTCATTGAAAATATTCTTAAAGGTACTAATATAATTAGGTAACTGTAGTACCTAAGTCATATTTCCAAGAATTATTTTTACTACAAATTTGTGCCGTAAAGGCTATCAGAAAATGAACTCACATTACTAGAATGGTTAGAATAAATTAAAAACCACAATTATAGAAACGGACACAAGTAAAAACCTTTGAATATAAAACAAACACTGTAAGGATGCTAAAAATGCGACGCAAAAGGACTCCATGACCCTCATGACTCATTATTTAAATGTTTTCTGTGAGTTTGACAATAATTTTTAATAGATTTTAGCTGATCAAAGTTTTAATAACAGTTAAAATAAGGGAGACAAGGCATTGTTGTATGCTTTGGTGTAAATACTGTAAATGGCCCTTTTATGAATGGAATCTAGAAGACGAAGAGAGTGCCTTGGTGCTGAACCCCATATGTGCGAGCAATACTACAGTAAAAGTCGGATTTAAACCTTGTACGTCGTCAACAGTTGGTCAGAAGTAAAAAACCTTTTAGCTTTCCACAAAAAAACTAGCCTCTGGCTTGCTGACTTTGCGATGTTAGCAACATGGTCATGCCAAGACATATTATCAGATACCGTGACTTCCTAAATCAAGATGAAGGGACTTGATTCAAGGGTATTTCCGAACATTGTAATGGAATGATGTGAGAAATTCACTTTCTTGGAAAACGTGGCGCTTTGTGTTTTATTGGCGTTGAACTGAACAAGATTGTTGGTTTCCCACTCGACGATTGCTTCAAGATCTCTATTGATGGAGTCAACCTGTTTATGCCTGAGTCTATTTGTATCATTCACCGAATTGATCGATAGGATGTGAAAGTTGAGACAAGTGTGCTGTCGTCTGCGAAACTGTAAATGGATTCGTGGTGGTTTTTAAGAGGTCGCTGATGTGTAAAAGAAATAGGGTGGGGGGACAAAATGGAACCATGGGGGAACCCGGCATTGGTTTTCAACGCATCAGAAGAAATACCGTCAACTGCCACATGTAACGAGCGATCTTGCATTAAGCTCATGAGCCATTGGCGCAGTTTGGTTGGGAGACCGTAGGCAGATAATTCTCAATAGTTTAGTACTTTTTGGTAGAAATCTTTGGGGAAGAAACAGAACTCTTATTTAAACTCCTGAGTCTTTAAATTTTTGAAAATCAAAATTTTTTGGTAACTTTACAGTCCCGTAGAATTATGGATTTTAAGTTGATCGAAAAATGTTGTAATACTTTTTGGTAGAACTCTTTGGGGAAAAAACAAAACTTTCATCAGAACTACTGAAACTTGTGATGAAAAATTTCCTATTATATTACATTTTTTAAAATGCTGTAATTTTTGGATTTTGAATTTTTCGAAATGTCTTTTTTGTAGAATTCTAGAACTCTTTGAAGCAAACAAAATGTCTGAAAGAAAAATTGATTATTGAAAAAGTGGTGGCCAGGTTTATTTTCGAAATTTTTTCAGGGGGATAAATTCACCGGAACTATTTTCGAAAAGCATCAGGAACTCTAGAACTATGCTAAATGTACCCAGAACTCCGAAAAAATTCAATTTTTCAAAAGTGCGGAGGAGCGTGAAGTTAGCTCCCCATTTTGAAAAATTTATTTTTTTACCCTTTAAAGGTCAGAACTATTCCTAATCTCTATCAGGAACCCTCCTTCATCCACTCCTCTATCTATCTTTGTTACTACATCTTATTTCACACATTTTCCTCATCACACTTTTCCTCACTTTATCTAACAGAGTCACTACAGCTATACTTCTCAAACTACTCATCTCCACAGCATTGATTTTACTTTCATGCTTCTTTCGCCAGCACCTCGCAGTTGGTCACTCTTTTTTCTCTTTCAAAAACCATTCTTTTCGTCTTGCTTGCAATAACTTTTATTCCTCTGATGTGAGAAGCTATCCCTAAACTCATTTGTCGGATAACTATTCAATCAGTGTTACATTTATGAATAAATTACTTATTTAAGACATTGATACATTCTCCTTTATTTGGTTCACATATTTGTTTAGAAGTTTCGTGTATTATACAAGTATGTTGAATTACAACTCATTTTTCTTCACTGAATATCAGCGTCGGGCTTCATTTGGATGTTTAGGTATCATGCTTAAAAGAGACTATTAAAATGCAACCACCTATGGCAAGTGCTGGATTATTGTAAGTAACGCTTTTTTGCATTATCTGTAAATGTATAAATAAAATGAAAAAAAGGTGTGTGAGTGTCGTGAAACACTCAAATGGAAGTTCCTTTCGAAGTATATTATTTTCTCTCACGCTTGTTTTGCTTTTTTCGGCATTGTACAACAGAACGCGCAAGCGCGTTATTTTTCCGATTATCATTTTGACAAACACGTGGCCTACACAAATAGTCGTCACGTTGCTAAGTATTTCTATGCTACCCGTCTCCACTTCTCTTCAACAAAAAGCACATGCGCGTTATTTTTGCAACTGCTGTTTCGTGTTTCGTGATGGGAAAATCTTACACTTTCTTTCGCCTAGCCCTCATCCGCCAAGCCCGCACCGTGCGATAAGGAACTACGTTCCTCTTTTTGGATTTTGAGAATGCTTCAAATTTTTACATTTCCTAGTATTTTTAAGTTGTAACTGCAACAACAAAATGATTCAAAAATTTTTTTTATAGTAGTTAAAATAATTCTTGAAAAGTGCTAAAAATGATTTTTTAATATACTTATTTAAGTAAACGTAATCATTAAAGGAACAGAAAAAAATCGATGAAATGATGTTGACTCGTTTTGTCTGTGATATTTGTCTTCTGCAATTGACTGATATTGAAATGTACGATTAGTGTTTTTTTTAATGGAACACCCTTTACTTTTATTCTTTTATTTTTTGACATTGGAAGAAAGTAGATTGGTAACAAGCTCTTCCTAAGCTCCAACCTCAAAAGTAAATGGCGTGACTGGTAGTTGTAATGCAAAATCGAAAAAAATCGAAAAAAAGAAAATTAATTCCTGACTTTGTTTAATTCGCAACAGTAAAAGGAGTCAAACAGACATTCCACCATATGAAAAATAAAACCTTAACTTACTAATTAATAACAAATCACATAGACAATTTTATCACGTTTTCAGAAAAATATACAGGCATATAAAAAATGATATACCTCTCAAAAGGGCAAACTAGCCACGAACATTTTTTCAATTAACGGTGGGGCCGGTACCAAGTCTTCCAATTTTAAATAAAATATCCTTTGTAATCCTTGTACACTGAGAGATCTGAGTTCGGGAAGTTTGCCAAGTAGTCGGCTGAAGTAGTGAGATTTTCTTTGCGCTTCTGCGTTGTACGTCACGTGGTCTCTAAGGGAAGATATTATCTTCATTTGGAGCTGTTCCACTTTATGGGGGTCCTTTAAACCGTGCCGTTCTGAAAATTCCGTCAATGATCATAAAAATGTTTTATTCAATATTTTTGGTTAGGTATCTCATTTTATCCCATTAAAAAATAAAGACAGTAAAATAATTTAAGCTTATAAATAAACAGTAATAAAAAATCCAAAAACAGGTCGAATTTTAAATGTTAAACCACCTTGTTGTGGCAAACAATAGCCAAATCTGAAAACATGGAATTTTGTGAAACTATGATCTTCTTCTTCCTTCTTTAATGTAAGCAAATTGCTTGTTTTTCTTCGTTTCCCTGCCGTTCAATTATTAGAGAGGTTGTCGCTCCATCTCTTGCGGGGTCTTCGAAAGCTTTGGTGCCATAAGGGCAATTTGTCTCTAGTTATTTTGACCATTCTGTCGTCATTCATCAGATCTATGTGTTCGTTCCACTCTCTCTTTCGTTCAGTATCCATTCATTTACGTTGTCTATTTTACATGTTCTTTTAATGTCCTCACTTCTCTCCCAGTCAAAAAGTGTTTTTCCAGCGATCCTGCGCACTATTTTCATTTCGGTGGTTTCTAAAATTCTCTTTATGTTTGATGTATCTGTTCTAGTTTCCGCTGTGTACGTTAATATCCGTCGGATGACCTCCTTGTAGATTGGGGATTTGGTCTCGATTCCAATATATTTGTTTCGGAGGATTGTATCGTTCAGGTAAGCTGAGGTTCGTGCTGCTTTTGCCACTTGGTTTCTTACCTCCGCCTCGATGACACCGTATCCTGATATTTCTATGCCTGGGTATTTAAATTTCATCTCTTGTTGTATAATTTTATCATCCACCACCAGTTTGCATCTGATAGATGTTTTTAAGGTAGTCAGGTATTTCGTTTTTGCTGCAGATATATTCATTTTTAGAGTTTTTGCCGTTGTGCTGAATTTGAATAGTAATCTCTGTAGGTCATTTTCGTTTTCTGCAATCAGAACATCATCATCGGCATAGCGTAGGATTTTGACGTCTTTGTTCACCATTTTATACCCTTTCAGGTTACGAGTGCTTTTTATTATTTCGTCCATAACGATGTTAAATAATAAGGGGCTTAAGGAATCTCCTTGTCGAATACCACTAGTTACAGGAATTTCTTCGGTAGTTGTGCCATTAATTTTGGCTTGTATTTTGTTTCTCTGGTAAATATTTTCGATGGTTTTTATGATGTTGTATGCGATTTGCCTGTTTTATAGAAGGTGTACCACGTCCTCCAGTTGTATTCGGTCAAACGCTTTTTCCAGGTCTATAAAACACTGGTTTGTTATACTCGATGGATTTTTCAGTTAAGTATTTGTCGCAGGACAAATACCGCATCTGTACAAGATCTTCCTGATCTGAATCCTTGTTGTTCATCGCCCAACGTGGTGAGTTTTTGTATTTTATTTGTTATAATCTTTGTTACTAGCTTTAAGGTTGTATTTAGAAGATTTATGCCTCGGTAGTCTGCGGGTATCTTTTTGTCTTCTTTTTTGAACAGTAAGATTACTATACGTAGGCGCCATTCGTCCGGAATTTTTTTATGTAAATGGATGTAAATGGCTGTTAGCTGCCACACAAGTTTCCTTTGTTTTGTGGATTGTGCTAATAAATTCACTTGCATCCTTTCTCCGGCGTCTGATGATTCCATTTTTTTTTCTCGAGAAGGATTTCCAATACTGTTTTTTTTCCTTACTAGTGTGTAGCAACTATGATAGAAAAGCAAAATGAATTTTTTTTAAATGTGTTGTATGAAACTTTATTTTTTAGTTTATTTTTCAGAAATTAATGTTATGTTTTATAATTCTTAGAATTTTATTATCGGCGCCGTTGTGGTGAGGGTAAACACATTTTTAAAAGAGAAATTTTTTGATCTCTCGACATAGACGATGTCGACAAGGTGGGGACAGATCGAATTAGAGTCGTGTAATTAATTACTTGAGTGTTTGTCGCGAATATTTATTAAATTTTGTACTGGTCGACTGTTTGTCACTCATTTTAGATTTTGCATTGAAATTTCTATATTCCGCCAAACTTTTTACATATCTGTATATACCTATTGTATAAGTTTGACCAAGGTTTCATTTTAATTATCATTCGTTGCTGCTGTCAGTGCATTTCCAACAAAGGGGGATGCGGTACATCACAGCACCTACGCCCCATTGGGCCGTTGTACAATCTCTCTTGTGGCGTTTTTAATCTTCATGTAATAAAGTTTTAACTTTTTATGATTTGTATTAACCAAACTAATACTTGCATCCTTTATTTTAAAATAACGGGTCACCTCAAAAATTTATAAAATTAGCAATTTTTACTTGTTTCTTATTTTTTAATTAAGTGAAATGGGTTAGTACGTATACTGAGAAGGCATACCGACCCTGTACCGAAGATGAAAAATTTTTCGGAACCTTGGAAACGATACAACAGTCATTTACTTGTCAAGCACCGATCGCCTGATTGAAAATTTCGACAACTGCATGTACGTTTATAGTGATTTAAAAAGCTTTGATTGTAACATTTATGGTGGTTTAAAGTTTAAGACGTGTATTTGTAATAAAGTAGCCTTCACAAAGTAAAGTTTAAATCTTAACAATAGCTGAAAATTATCGGAGAGCTGTTGTGATTGAAACATTGCTGGCAATTGGAGCAAGTCAACGGGATATAGCGAGACGTTTTCATGTTAGTCATTTAACAGTATAAAGAACACACCAGCGGTTTTTGGAGACCTTTTCTTACCAACGACGGCCCCGTACGGGTGCGAAACGATCGCTTCCTCAAGATTGCTGCACTGCGAGACCGAAAGCAAACCGCTATAATGCTCCAAAGCTGCCTTCAGCAAGCTCATAGAACAGCAGTCAGCATGTCTACTATTCGACAACGGTTAAAAGAAAGTCCAGCTAAAGGACCCTTGCCAGTCAGCATTTTTACTATTCGACGATGGTTAAAAGAAAGTGGTTTGACAGCTTGCAGTTCAGCTAATTGAACCTTGCTTACTGCAGTCATAGAAGACGCAGACTTGAGTTTGCCCGTGAACACATGAATTGGACAATTGATGACTGGAAAAAGGTATTGTTCACGGATAAGTCTAGAATATGCCTCTATGGTAAAGATGGAAGAAATAAGGTGTACAGAAGAGCCGGATAACGGTATGCTGTCTGTAATCAGTTACCAAGGGTCGCTTATAGGGGTGGCTCAGTAATGTTTTGGGCAGATATTTCTTTTGAGGCGCACATGGATCTTGTCATGATTGACAGAGGCGCGCTAACAGCACGACTATATATTGCAGAGATCCTAGAAAACCATGTGCTACCATATGCTGGGTTTGTTGGTAATGGTTTTCTGCTAATGTGCGACTGCACACGGCAAAAATGGTAACGGAATACCTTGAAGAAATTGGTATTGCAAAAATGAACTTGCCCGATCTAATCCCAGATCTAAGCCTATTAAGTTAATTTTGGAACCAGCTCAAAAGGCGTGTGAGACGTCGTATACCCGCTCCAGCTGCATGTGAAGAGCTCCGATTGGTCCTTATCGAGAAATGGATCAATTTTCCTCAAGCAAACATTCAGAATGTGCTGCGTTCTATGCCCACCGAGAAGTTTCATCGAGAATCGAGGTGGTAATACACCTTCTTGAAAAGTGAACCCCGGTATTTCTTCTGAGTTCAATTATTGTTGTGTCAACTGAATGTGTGATTTTTCAATAAATTAATAAATTTTCAAATTTTTGCTTACTTTAACCCGTATAAACATCATATGACGTGCTAAATGCAATATTGAATAAATACACAATACATTTATTACAACAAAAATAAGCTAAATTTAAAAATTTGGATAATTTCGAAATATTTTGGGGTGGCCCGTATTCTCTGACGCGCAGTGTACTTAGATATCGGTTTAGTGGAATGTTTATCAGAAAAAAAACTAAAGCATTGTAGAGTCGTATCAGCAATACTAAAAAACTTTTGTCTGTCTGGTTTTATGATCATAAACCACTTTTTATAGAAATATTAATAACCTACCGTAACAATGCATAAATATAAATGTATAGAACAGTGGTCGACAACCTCTTCAATGTGTTGAGCTACTTTGTTAATTTTGGAATAAACAGCGAGCTACCCACACCGAAGCCACGTAACGCAACGTAAATGAGATAATCCACAGTTAATTTATCATTATATGTACTTATTTTACTATTTAACTGGTAATACACAATACATAGGTACTAATAATAAACTAATAACAAAATAACTAATATAACTAGTACGTACTTGTTCATAGCTACATTCCTACCTACCAAACGAAGGTGTTTGAAAAATAAACACAAACTTTTATCCAGCTACAACGGCATGTCACGTAAGATTTAAAAATAGTTTATAATAACAACAAAAAAGTAACGCACTATCATGAACATAAACATTGAAAAATAAAAAAGCACGTTCAATGAGAAGGCTGACTGACTCAGACTCATCGATAATTTTTTTAATGTTTGCAGTATAATTTGATACAGCCATTCGAATACAATTATCCAAATGTTCATCTGTAAGTCGATATTGGAAAAAGAAGATTCACACAAATAGGTTGAACTGAATAATGCTTTCACTTTCAAGGCAACACGGCATAGGACTGAATATTTGTCTTTACTTACAATAGGCCAGATACATTTGGTACTTGAGACTAACGATTTTAAGGCTAAATCATTTTGAAACTCAATTACTTCCATTTCTGTTGCAGTGATGTCTTCGCCAAAGTTCTGCATAACACAAGTTGCAAACTGTTGGATATCAATTTCCATAAAGGGTGAAACAACAAACTGCGCTACTAAAGCCATTTCGTTGAAATCCTTAAAACGATTTTTGAAGTTATTCTTCAGGGTAGAAACTATTTCTACATGATATTTGCTGTCATAGGGTTCTAATGGATTTTGAGTTTGAGTTTTATGATGTCTCTCAATATTTCCTTTTTTAGCAACGGAGACCCGAGGTATTACATAACAAACACACATTTTTATCTTTAGCTTCTGTAAAAAAGTAATGTTCTTCCCATTCCGAATGAAAGTGGTATGTCTTTACCTTCTTACAACTGCTTGCCATAATATTTTTTTTTGTTCTCTACTAACCCAACCGTTGGACGTTGGTTACGCGTTCAGTTTTAAACTAAGCGCAATGTCGCCGCGCCGTGTGCGTATTTATCCCGTTCAAAGCAATCCAGATCGTTCTCGAACACTAACGTGCTGGTCCGGCTGGTCGGTTCTAGCCGATTCTAGCTTGATGGCGTCAGCGGCAGATCGCTCACCGCAACGTTGCCGCTGTTTATGTTTAATATTATGACAATTAGATTTTTTTGTGGAATTTTCGGAAGCTTCTCTGATTTTTGCAGTTTGTATTTTTTAAATTAAAATCGTTGTGAGAGCTACCAGAATTGCCTCCGCGAGCTACCGGTAGCTCGCGATCGACAGGTTGGCGACCACTGGTATAGAACATCCGAGCAATGCTAATACTTTTTCTGTATGTAATATTTAGACATTTTTCGAAATACATCTACAGAAATATAGAAGTAGACTTACCTGTGATTAATGTAAGAGCGCAAAGACAAGCAAAAGCTGATATGTCAATCTCCATCGAGTGAAGTCCTGCGCAAAATTCCAAAATAGAATTCAACCAATCACCAAATGACCTTTGACACTGTTGCATATCCAACACAACGCCGTTGCAGAAAGTTAATTTCGAATCGTTGGGGTGCGTGCGATAAGCCAACCTCAAAACGAAAAGTTCCAAAGAAGCAGACTGGAAAAGGAGTTCCCTATCTTCTAGACGGATGTCCTGGAACCCGGGTATTTTGTCGGAGAAATGTTTGATAACGTCAACAGAGGTCGTTAACAGTGTATAGAATTGTCGGATCTTTTCAGCTTCCGAAACAATCGGCTCAATCGGAGTCGGCTCCAAATATTGCGAATAATCTAAATTGGCTAGGTCCGGAGTGGTATCTACGTGGGCTCGGACTAAAGCAGTTATCAAAGATACTGGTGGACTGGGCGGAGATTCTTGCGGACTCTTCGGTTTGGAAGGCAACCGTCCACGCCTACCTTTCAACGAATCGGTTCGTACGACTTCTTTTACCATTCCTACAGCGAGACACTTTTGAAATCTACAAAACTGACATCTATTTCTTCGTCTCTTATCTACGGGACACGCCTTATCTGCCAAACATACGTATTTTGATCCTTTTTGAACGGTCCTCTTGAAAAATCCTTTGCATCCTTCACACGTTCGTACGCCGTAATGTTGGCAAGCCGCCGTATCCCCGCAAACTGCACATAACTGCGACGGTGACGGTGGCGTGAGGCCTTTCGACGCGGGTTGTTCGGTCAGTCCTCCCGGACTGCTGGACGCCGAAGAGCAGGTGGATGTCGTTATGCCTATTCTCAATTTGGGACTCTCGCTGCTGCTCGTAGATTCTGACCTTTGTAACGGTAGCGACGCTCTGCGCGACTTGGAATTCAACGACGTGGCGACGTGCAGTTCTGACGACGGATAAACTGGAAGAGAGTACGATTCTTGGGTTAAGTGAGCATCGAAGCTAGGCGGAGGCGGGTAATATGGACTCGCAGTCGCGTACTGTTGTTGCGAATAGTCGTAGTGGTGAGTGTGTTGTTGATAGGACACGTTAAAGCACTCGTCGTCCATTTTGAACGGCGACTGATACCGCACCGAATAGGTTTCTTGAAAACTAGGCAACGGCAATGGAGAAGATGGTTGCGAATGGAGAGCTACGTCGGCGAAAGGATTGAGTTCTTCCGATGTTACAATTGAAGTAGGATCGTCCGAAAACGGGGCATTCAGCAGATCTGCGAAACTGCTTGATCCAAACGGGGTCTGAAACAAATCAGATATCTATATAATGTCAGGCGCGCGGCCATAAATAGTCTGGTAATTATTTTCGCTGTCGATCGAGATCGATTAAGAAGGCTAATAATAAACCGGCGGGGACTCTTGTAATGGATACCGAATAAAAATATACCTATCTCGCGAAATCAACGAATGATTCAAGGAAGGGTGACATAATAACGACAATACCTGGTAGTGTTCCCTGATATTATCATTCACGTCGAACTTTTCATTGCCAAGCATTTTTTTGTCATTTTAAATGGTACAAATTTAAAAGAATTAAAATTCCAAATGGTTTAGATTTAGATAATTTTTTAATTGCAATTTAAAAGACAAAAAAACAATTTAAAAAAATTTGGACACGTCTTCTAACCTATCACAAGATAACTTTTGCTTAGCTCCAAATAGGCACTTTTATATTCAAACTTACTTTTTCGTAACTAATCTTAGAAACAACAAAAAAAAAATTTTTTGGTTTTTAAACTTTAATGACTCTTCTTTTAAAAGAATAAATATCATCAGAAAAAAATACCCGTGCTCGGTTTTTAAAGCAAAGTTCTTTTATAATAATAATAATATTTATTGATGTTAGTGTACACTGAAGTACTTACATAAGTAAGTCAAAGAGGAAAAGTTAAAAGTTTAAAAATCAAATCTTCCAACGACGCTGGTTGTGTTTTATACATTTTTATTTTCAGACGTCCCCACAAAAAAAATCGTGGGGCGATAAATCTGGCGATCGTAGAGGCCATTCAATGCTGCCTTTTCTCCCGTGGAAAACGTTGATCTAAATAGTGACGAACAATCGCCGCATAATGCGGAGGAGCACCGTCCTATTGAAAATAAAAATAAAAATTTCATACTGTGGATTATTGCTACGGAAATTCTTCGAAATCTGTGTGAACGTTTTGAACAAAATCTTTATTATTGTACGGAAGCGGGCGGTCATCAGTTTGAACATTTAATCAATTAAGTAGTAAGTAAGCAACTAAAATAAGTGGAATTTTCACATGTAATTTTTTTCAAAGTATTGGGAGAAAATGAAAAATTTATAGATCATTGTAAAGAGAATTGTCACAACTTTGGCGTGACTATATGTATGTATTATTTAAATATTTATATTATCCATGGTGCAGCTTTAAGTCGACCACTTCATCCTCAAGATAAGATATTTTAAATTAAAAAAATAAAGCCTTAGTCTTTATCTGCAGCTTTCAATTCCTTGTCGCACACTTTAAACCCAAATGACCCAAATGTCTCTTGTTACCGTGCCTGGAGCATATAGTAATTTTGATGGCGATTTTGGGAAACACCGCACAAGAAGTACAAGCTGTAAAAGCCTTCTTAAACGTTTTAAAATAGCACCGTCCTGTTGAAAATAAAAATGATCTTCGTCATACTATGGATTATTTTCAAGTAGGTGCTCCTCCGCAGTATGCGGAGATTGCAAGCATCAATCATAGGAGGCTGTGATCATTGTATTTTGACACTTAAAAACAATAAACCAATAAAATTCTTTGCTTAAAAAATGAATCGATTTGAAAATCATACTTTATTCAAAATATGCTTGAAATTGTCTGATGTAATGATCAATCATCGTACCATGACTTATTTATTCGCATTAATAGAGGATGTTGGCTCCAACTTAAAGAAAGAAAATTTGTTCCGAATTGTCTACGAATATTTGCATCTAAACTACGCAAAATTGAAAGTACTGAATGGGAAAAAGGTAAATAAATCAGTGTCTAAATATTATATATATTTTGAAAACATTCAAAGTCCTGCATTTTCGCCATTAAAAAGAGAGGAGGTATCCGAAGAATATAGAAAACATCTTAGCCTTGTAATTAAAATGTATCAAAACTAAATATTATGTGAACAAATAAAAACCAGTCTGTCAAAAATGGTCTGTTATTGTAAACGTCAAAAAATTTCCAATATAATTCGCTGTTGGGTATCCCACGAGAAAAAAATTTCCACTAAAATACCTTCGTTGCCGTGGTGATCTGTCAAAATAACGTATTTTGATTGGTTCAAAATTGCAGGTGTGGAATTTTCAGTAATAATATAACAAGAGAGTGAGAATAAATTGAAAATAATTTGACAGATTTTTTGAAAACTTGTTACCAGGCAATAGTCACGAGAGCCCGCAGGGTTCGAGTCAAATCTGTCAAATTATTTTTTAATTTATGGAACTCGCGAGTTATATTTGACTACATTATTTTTTGATTCACAAATTTTTACAATAAAAAAGATCAATAAAATTATTGAAAAATTTAATTTAATTAATTATTACAATATACGAAAATATCGTTGACACATTGTGAATATATTATAAGCCCAATCTTTCAAAATCAATGCCAGAGTAGCTGCTGTAGTAGATTAATCCAGAATATAATTTCTTTCTTTGGTGAAGGTCTTAAATTGTCTCCATATAGACTGATTACTTATTAGAGTATTTTTCGAAGTAGTTTCTAAAATCTTTTGTTATTTCTGCATCAGAAAAGGTACTAAACCGAGATTTTTCACCCATTTTATATATTGCGTTGACACAATTAGGTAATTATTTTGACAACTATCTGACACTTGCTAGGCAAATAAAAGCCACAGTGAATATTCCCGAGAATAATCACAAGAGATTTATTCCCACTATAATAATGACATAATTGGTTGAAACTTACCCTTGTGACAAATAAAGAAGTATTTCATTGGTTTTAAGAAACGTCAAAAAATAATCAATTAAATTCCCAAAATAAAAATAATTTGACATATACCTCACATACACTAAATATTAAGCTAATGCTAAATAAAAAAGTTTACTCAAAACACAAATACAATAAAATAACAGAATTTTCATTGATGTAATCAAATAAAGTATCATTTTCCTGGTACAAAATTGAAATGTCCCGCCAGCGTTTATTCGCTATTCAGTTGACGGTAACTATATTCTAGTCGGTACTTTACAGCAACTGCATGTGCAGCGTTTATGATTCGTTAATTAAAAACTGTGAGTTTTTATGTAAATAATAATATAAAGGTGAAATATTTGTGAGTGTATTTTTATGTTGTCATTAACCTGGAGTTGATTAACGTGTTATTCTTGGAAAGTGTTTGGAACGGATTTTTTTCCAGGTAAGTTTTAATTATGTAAACATAACCTCCAATTTCGGGCTATATTTTTGCCTAATTTTAATGTTTGTTAGATTGTTTCAACAAATTATATTTATTTTTATATTTAGTGTTAACCTGGGTTTGCCAGGTAAATGATTTTTTATCAGGTAAATGACGTTCATTGTCTTTTTTGTTTTACTACTTGTAGTAAGTAGATATTTTTTTTATTTTAGTATAAACGAATATGGTTAATAACTACCTTAATGGCCAAGAAGTTCCCAAGGAATGGATGGTCGCCTAAATTTCATCAATCCACAAGAAGGGCAATAGAAGCGACAGCGGCAACTACAGGGGAATCTCGGTAACGTGCTCGATCAGTAAACTATATGGACGAATACTTAGAGATTTAATAGAGGCATAATATGTAGAAGAGGAAGAACAAAGTGGTTTTAGAAGTGGATGATCTTGCAGTGATAACGTGTTTACCATAAAACAAATAATAGAAAAGAGATCGAACTTAAAAACACACATGCTATTTATCGATCTTACAAAAGCATACGACAATATACCCACGTGCCTACTCTGGGAAACACCACACCATAGTAATATGAATTAGACACTAATAACAGCAGTGAAAAATCTCTACGCTAATTCTGTCTCTAGGATTAAAATCGGAAAGAAACTAGCAGAACCCTTTAATACAACAAAAGGCCTCCGACAAGGGTGTTGTATATCCCCAACATTGTTTAAGATATACACTAAAGAAGCACTCACAAAATGGAAAAGAAAATGTTCAAGAATGGGAGTACCACTAGAAAATTGTACAATATACAGCTTACAATTTGCAGATGACCAGGTAGTTTTGGCAGGAGACAGAGAAGACCTTGAATAAATGACCCGCAAACTAAAAAAAACTTATGAGAAATGGGGGAAATTGGGACGGAAAACCAGAACTTACAACTATACAACTTAGATATTGTAGAAGCATGTGAAGATTACAAATATTTAGGAATAACATTCAATAAAACAGGAAAAGATTAAAAAGAAATAAGAGCAAGAATAATACAAGCAAAGAAGGCAATTGGTAGTCCAAATGGAATTCTCTGAAGTAAACAAACAACCAGACAGAGAAAATACAACATATACAACACAATAATTAAAAGTAGCCTACTCTATGGTTCAGAAACATGGAGAATGACCGAAAGGAATGAAAGAATGCTAGAAGCTACAGAAATGGATGCACTTAGACGAGCAGCAAAAATTTCCCGTGCAGATTGAGTGAGAAACAAAGACATCCGACAAAGAATGGGACTGAAGGATACGATCATTAAGGATATCGAACAAAGACAACTCTCTTGGTATGGACATGTGCAGCGTATGGCTGACGATAGATTACCAAAACAAGCAATGGAATGGATCCCCAATCACAAAAAGAAAAGAGGAAGACCCAAAATAATATGGAGCGAGGGGATAAAGAAGGCCATGAGTTTAAAAAACCTACAGGAGGGTCAATGGGAAGATCGAAGAAATTGGCGTCTAGATATCGGACAACGTCGTCGTTCGTTCTAAACCGATGGATATATATATATATATATATATATATATATATATATATAAACGAATAAGGGTCGGCTGTCTGAAAAAAGACAAAGTAGGGAGGAAATGCTGCAAAAAAAAAGATGCGGAGAAAAAACGATATTACAAAATTAAAAATAATCCTATTCTTATAGAAGAATATGAAAAGAAAAACCAATTACTTAAAGTATGAAAAAAGAAAAAAGGAAATAAAAGTTTAACTAAAAAAAGATATGTCAGATCGGGAGTTAAGAAATAAGCGGAAAGAATGGCGAAAAATTCAGTTTCTCTTACACAAGCACACCAACAAGTATGCTGAATTTTGAAGTAGGTACACCTTGTACAATAAAAATTAATTCCGCTGTATTCAATTCATCTCGAAATAGACCTGCAAGCAAAAGAAAAAGGAGAGATAAAAATAAGCTTAAAAGAATAAAGCTAAAACGGAATAAAAATCGAGTGCACACCTGCAGGAAGAAGAAAAAAGAATCCAAAATAAAGTTCACCCCTTCACCAAACACAAAAGTAAAATATTTATTAAAAGAGACACAAGTTATGCCAGAAGTAATAAAAAAGCTTATTTTTGCCGAAAAGCAACTAGAAACAAATTATAAAAATATTGCGAAAAACTATTCACAAAAGCTATCATTGGGGATGAAGCTATTTTAATAAAAAATAAACAACTAGTGTCATGTCGTAAGTTTGTTTCCAAAAAGAGAATGGTATCACAGTTAAAAAGAGATCAAGCAATGAAATTTCAATATAAGAGAAAGCTTAGAGACGCGACACAGTACCATATTACATGTAAGAAAAACCAACTATTCACAAATGCTGTCATTGGAGATGAAGCTATTCTGAAGAAAAATAAAAAACTAGTGGCATGTCGTAAGTTTGTTTCCAAAAAGAGAATGGTATCACAGTTAAAAAGAGATCAAGCAATGAAATTTCAATATAAGAGAAAGCTTAGAGACGCGACACAGTACCATATACATGTAAGAAAAACCAACTATTCACAATTGCTATCATTGGAGATGAAGCTATTCTGAAGAAAAATAAACAACTAGTGTCATGTCGTAAGTTTGTTTCCAAAAAGAGAATGGTATCACAGTTAAAAAGAGATCAAGCAATGGAATTTCAATATAAGAGAAAGCTTAGAGACGCGACACAGTACCATATTACATGTAAGAAAAACCAACTATTCACAATTGCTATCATTGGAGATGAAGCTATTCTGAAGAAAAATAAACAACTAGTGGCATGTCGTAAGTTTGTTTCCAAAAAGAGAATGGTATCACAGTTAAAAAGAGATCAAGCAATGCAATTTCAATATAAGAGAAAGATTAGAGACGCGACACAGTACCATATTACATGTAAGAAAAACCAACTATTCACAAATGCTGTCATTGGAGATGAAGCTATTCTGAAGAAAAATAAACAACTAGTGGCATGTCGTAAGTTTGTTTCCAAAAAGAGAATGGTATCACAGTTAAAAAGAGATCAAGCAATGGGATTTCAATATGAGAGAAAGCTTAGAGACGTGACATAGTACCATATTACATGTAAGAAAAGGCGTACAGAGTTTTTTTGTTCGAGACTTACATTTTTTATTTAGAACAGTTACTTTGTTTTTTTATTATTTATGTACGCATTAAATAAAATGTTAATATTTATATTAACCTGCTAATAATCATTTACCTGTACCAACAGTAATTTACCTGGAGACAAATTTTTTTTTCCCTTAAATCTATTATTATTCAAATTTATAATTTGCTGTTCAAGGGGTACGTTCCTGATGGGTATATTTATGCGTCTACTTAAATAGTCCGGGAGGTAGCGTCAAATTTCACCGGACCATTTTACTATGGCTGAATTTTCTAGTGAAGGCTTTTGTTATGTTTTTGAGAGGAAATTTCCATGTTAGCTGGTCCAGATCCGTGACTTAAGATTGTAAGTGGCTGCAGATCTCCCGAGAAAATAACAATTTTCGGAGTATTTTACTGAAGGTCATAATTTGCAGATAGCTGAACGATTAAATAATAATTGTGAAAAAACATGTTAGCTCCATAATTTCTGTGATTTAACTTGTTAGCTGCGCGTATGAATATGAAGGAAAATTTTTGAAAATCGGACCATTTTACCGAGTCTGAAAACTATATACTAAATAGTAATCGGTTTATAAATTATAAAAAATCATGTATGCTGATGCTCAGGTGTGATTAAACCTGTTAGCTGCGCTTCCTTTGTGCAGCGCGCGGTCGGACCATTACTGTGTTCGCTGCAGTCAGGAATGGACTGGTTTTTATCAATCTGATGTAGATTAATAGTGCATTTATCCTCATTATAAAGTAAAAAAAAAGGTTGGTGTAAATGATTAGACATGAATTTATATTGAAGGGAATCTGAGCAGCGCACTCAGTAATGGTCCGACCGCGCGCTGCACAAAAGAAGCGCAGCTAACAGGTTTAATCACACCTGAGCATCAGCTAGCACGATTTTTTATGATTCTCAAACTGATTACTATTCAGTATATAATTTTCAGCCTCGGTAAAATGGTCCGATTTGCAAAATTTTTCCTATATATTCATACGCTCATCCAACAAGTTAAATCACAGAAATTACGCAGCTGACATGTTTTTCCCGATTATAATTCAATCATTTAGCTAATTTAGCAAATTATGACCTTCAGCAAAATACTCCGAAAATCATTAATTTCTCGCGACATCCGCAGCCTCCCACCATCTTAAGTCACGGAGTCGCGTCAGCTAACATATTTTTTTTTTCACTTCTAGAGAGAAAACAAAGGTATAAAAGGATGGATATTCGCTCACTTGTCTGGAACACCGTAGAAAAGTTGGCGATTTGTCTCTATTTTATAGATATTTTCATGGGCGATGCTCTTCTGAAATATCAACAATCGTTCCTTCTTTGGCAGTCTCTTCGAGATTAACCCGTCAAGTTCAGTCTTCACATCCCTTCGTGGTCACTTTGGAGACCTGCAGAACATCACTTTCCAAAGACTCATTCATCCAACGAATTGCGAGGCTTTGGAACTCATTGCCTAGGGAGGTGTTCCCCGAAGCATACAACCTCCAGAAATTTAAGAACACCAACTCCTACCTTCTTTCCCTTGGTTCCCACGATGTTCTCTGAACATTACAGGATATCCCTTTTCGTGGGAACCAGAACATATAGAAAAAAAAAAAAAATCTCAGTAAAATCACCCATGAAAATTTGACGCTATCTCCCGGACTAAGTATAACATTTTTGGTATTAGTCGCCAAAATAATTTTGGTATTTTTACCTGGCAAATGGTACCCTAATTGGATGTGTTTTTTCATGTTATGGTATCCAAAAAAATACAAGCCGCAAAAATTTTTGAATACAATCTTAGAATGTAACATTTAACTAATATTTTTTCGGCAAACTCTTTTTGGAAATAATGGTGCATTTTAAAAAACTAACAATCAATTAAAAAGGGTGTTTCGTTGAAAACAATTTAGGAGGAATAATAGTTGTTTTTTTTAAGCCACTGAATTGCGATCAAAAAATGACAAACCAAAGCGTCCTTAACCAACCTTGAAAATTGTCATATCCTGTGTTAATTTTCACTCTCTACGTCACCGAGGTATTCATAAGAATTAGGTACCCGACACTTTCCGACAACGGCCGCTACTGAGCACGAAATAACCAGTCTGTGCGTGTGAATCTTACCAGAAATTAAAAAAAAAAAACTGTCTTGCATGATATCCACTCTATTTTGATCCTTGACCGATAATCGCGTTGCGCAGTTGCATCAAAGGGGGAAATTATAATAAACTATCGAATGGGAGTGGTCGCGTTTTTTCCGGAACAAATGATTCCATACGATGCGCTTCCTCGCGGCGCATAGTGGGTGCGGTTTTAATATATAGTTGAAAAGTTATTGGTCCCGACTTTCGTCAGGTAATTGAGCTTAAGGTACGCTAGGGCGCTACTATGGTATCCGAATATTACTGAGGGTCGAATTGTGCAACCTTAATATAAGCAGTGGGTGGAGACCACGTGATGTAAAGATTTACGAAGCCTGTACAGACTAGTCCGATTCACTTACGAAATCGTTCACATTATTGTTATCAGAAAAATAAAAACATGTTAATGTAAAAAAATAAAATACAAAAAAGATAGCGAAAATTATCGAAAGTCAAAAAACCGTTTTTTTTTAATTTAAACAAAAAGTTGACGTCAAATGAGAAAGTTGTCTTCAAAATAATAATGATTTTTTTATTTTCCTGTAAAACAATCAAAAGGTACATTGTATAGAATTAGTCATGAAAAAGCTGAAAAATAAAAGTTAAGATAAGTAGACAGTTTAGTGCAAGCAAGACATTTTCATTTTATTTTATTGTTCAATCATTATTTAATTATTTTCCAAGGAAAAGGACTTCAGAGTGATTTTGAAGCTGTGAATATTACCTACTATAGTCCGTACACAATTTGTTGATAGCTCACTGCAAGTTTGACCCTCATTAGAGAACTGAAATACAGAGAGGACAGGTAGTATGATATAATAACAAAAACCAACCTAAAACTGGCAGTTTAAGATGTTTTCGACTAACCCACCTTGTATCTGAAGAAATACAATACAGCTATAGAACTTTTAATCCGATTATGTAGGTATTTTGAGTGGAAGTGACTGACCAGTGTCGTAGAGTATATGATTAAATCATTACGTTACTTTAAATAAATAAATATATTAATATTCTTAAACTGTAGGTACTGTAAATTGTATTTTTATTTTAATAAAATTTCTTTATTTTATTTAAAAATAAAAAGTTACTTGCAATTTGTAAAAGATACATTTATTTAATTAATACCTATTTTTAAATGATATAAACTACGATTACTTACAAAACTATTCAAATTCAAAATAAACAGGATCATCTTCGGAATCCGAGTCGTCTTGCAGGTTAATAATTAGCGGTTGTGTCTCTACAGTCGCATCAATTATATTGTCAAGATCCCACATTTTTTGTTCTTCTTCTATTACATGTCTTACTGCATCTCGCCAATTTTGTTCTGTAATATGTTGTAAAGACTCATATAACAATTCACGTACAGCTTGTATTTTATATGACGTATTTTTTCTAGCCACATAGCTTTTCATTTGTGCCCAAATGAGTTCAATTGGATTTAATTCGCAGTGGTAGGGTCTAAGGACTGTGATGTTTCGTCTTTCCGCCATTTTGTCAACTACGTATTTCTTGAACTTAGATTTGTGTTGCCGGGCAATTTTTAAAAGTTCTGCTTTAACCATTCCATCTTTGTAAGGCAGGGACTTATTCCGCAGCCATTCAATGATATCCTGTTTCTTCCACGCAGTCGTTGGAAGTCTTTCTACTAGTCGTGAATGATAAGGTGCATTATCTATTACTATAATTGAGTTTGGTGGTATATGTTCAATCATCTGCTCAAAATACTCTTCGAAAACATTAGCTGTCATCTCCTCGTGATAGTCTTTTGTGCTTTTGGATTGAAATTTCAACAAACCATGCTTAGCAAATCCTTTTTCACTGCCAATGTGAGAAACTATTAATCTACTGCCTTTACCAGAGGGTGGGGAAATACCAGTAGACCAACCTTCCATAAAGGCTTGCCTGGAGCTTGATATATTTTTATCTGACCAAATTTTTGTGAGAGTATGACCTGCGTTTACCCACGTTTCGTCCTGATAGTAAATTGGCTTTCCTTCAGCCCGAAATTTTCGTATAGATCTTAGATACTTTCTTCTCCAACATATTATCTCTTCCCGGTCAATCAAAAGTGATTTTCGGTCTGATTTCTCCCACCGGAAATTTAATTCTTTTAAAACTTGCCACAATTTGGTTCGTCCGACATGAGGCAAATCCGGGTCGTCTCTAACTTCTTGTAAAATTTTGTTTAAGTTGGGTATTTCTTTTTTGTAAAAAAATTCGTGAATTTTCCTTCGAATACCATTTTTGGCAAATTCATCAATTTCAATAGGTTTTCTCCCCCTCTTTAAGTATTCGTTTGTATTTGGGTTAGCTATACCTTGTTTTTTTCTTTCTGATAGGAACCTATATATTGTTGACTCCCCTACGCCCGTCATGTGGGCACAACTCTTGATTATGTTCTGAACAGTGTTTGTGGGATTCTGAGAAAGCAGAGCATCGTGAACGTTCAAAACAATAGTCTTCTCTCTTGGTGAATAGACAGACTTACTGACTGTACGCAACAGTACCGGTGTAAAACTTGATGATGTTGATGATGATGACGAAGCCATCGCAAGCAATCAAACAAAACAAGCAGGAACGAAAGGTACGTATATGTTTGTAGGAATATGAAAAAAAGTTACTCACGCACTGCACAAAATTCGCAAAATAAATATTAGAGACGTTAATTACTGCCGTAGACGCCGAAACACCAACGAGCCGTAAATTAAATGCGATCAAAAACGTACTAAACCTAATGAGGTTCAAACTTGCAGTGAGCTATCAACAAATTGTGTACGGACATGAATAAACACCTCAGGAACCTCCGCCTATGATTTTACGACTATTACGGCCGTTTTATGACTTGGACGCACATTTTGTGCTATCGACAAATTATGAACGGACTATAAACACATTTTCTTTTGCACCACAGCGTTCCTCTTACTATTCTTCACTTGATCCAACCAAGTCACTCCGGCCTTGCTTCTCGGACTACTTATCTATTTATCTAGGTATCTATTTATAAAGCTAGCAGTGCCCCATTTATTTGTTTTCCTGCCAACACCCTTCGCTCAAAGTCACTTTCATACTTTCCATCTCTCGTATACTTTGAACCCAAGTATACAAACTCATTTACTAGTTCCATTTTTTTCCCTTAATCAGCACCTCACAGCTTGTCATGCTTTCTTTTCTTTCAAAAACCATTTCGTTTTGCGTACATTTATTTTCATTCCTTTGATTTTAATTAATATAGGCACCTAAAATATGAATTTTAAAAGTTACCATTTCTTGAAAACTTTGGTTTCTTTTAAAAATATAGGTAAGTAATCAGTGTAAAAGGGACAGTCTTCGGTTGTTTAAACAATATTTATGCCCATATACATGCTCGTCCTTTGCTGGTACTTTTGACCTGGCCTTTCGTTCTGATCGAGATATGTTTGCCTGGGTCGATCTCTACCGCATTACCCATTTACACCCACCTTATAAATCTGTTTCGTCGAACTTCTTTCATCCATTCGTTTTACGTGTCCAAAACATCGAAGCATTAATGTATCATACTTTCGTTTCTCGTTAACTTTGAAACCAAGTATACAAACTCATTCACTTGTTCCACTCTTTCTCCAATTGGCACCTCGCAGTTTGTCATGCTTTCTATTCTTTAAAATACCATTACTTTTGTGTCGACTTGTGCCCAGAGGGGGCTCATGACCCCCATGACCCCCCTGGATCCACCTGATCATCGGCGTAAAGGATGAATTTGACAATTAAATCAATCATTCTCAATCCATACGCATTTTTTTTCAAAATATTTTAAACAACCGTCTATGCATAAGTGAAACGGCCATGGCGAAGCCACACATCTGTATACTTATAATGTTGGTGCTCACCTGAGATTGCAGAAGTAGCATGCTTGAGTGGGGGCTACTTGGAGCTGAAGCCTGCGCGCTTTCTGCTGCAAACGGGTTATTGCTTACTTCGCTTTGAACTAACAGTGTACCTGAAAATAAACAATTATATTTACATTCAAAAACGACACGTATTAGAAAATTAATGTAAAAATATACAACAATCCCCCCTGTAGGAAATTATTTACGCACATTGTTAAATACTATTTATAAGTATTTATTTATATGTTTTAATTTTGTTATAGATACGTTGCGTTTAATACCATGTAAATGGATCATGTTTGATTAGGCTGTTGATTTTTGACATTGGTACATAAAGTTTTCTGACGTTCGTTGTAATAAATTATTTATTTTGTAGTGTGTTAAACAGTCAATAGCTTTAATAAATGAATTATAACTCCAGAGCAGAAATAGAAATTTTAAAGAAAATTTAAAATTTGGCAAGAAGTAACAGTTAGGAAAATTATGTGCGGGATTTAAAAAATTTTAAATTTAAGAAATGCAACTGTTATTACCACCGATAACGGAGATACCGGACAAAAACAAGCCTCCAAGCATAGCAAGAGTCACAAATCATTAAAATCTGTAGCACAGGTAAGACTGGATATAGAAAAACAAAAAAGAAAAATACAACTATTAAAAAAAAAACTAGACATAGATTTTAAACTACCTACAGTTATTAGAATTACATAGTGTTTGCGAAAATTAAAATTAAAATTTTTGGAAGAAAATAATGCACTTCAAAAAATTAATTACCATAACCAATTATTTATGAACAAATAAAAAATTACAGCAGAAAATTTAAAAAAAACTTAGCAGTAAATTTGAAAAAAGTAAAGGAAATAGCTGGGCAATTTGATAAAAGACCAACAAATTTCATCAGAGACGAGCACAACAAAATAATAACAGACTCCGAAGAAATACTGAAAACCTGGGAGACATATGCAACCAATCTTTTTAACGATGATAGACCAGAAAGTTCAACGGTCCAAATAAATAACCCTATAACAGGACCAAGCATATTAAAAAGTAAAATTATGTATGCGATGAAATCAATGAAAAATAATAAGGCTCCAGGGCCTGATAACATGTACTCGTAGACATTTCAATTAATCAATGATCAAAGCATAAAAACAATAGTGACGCTTTTTAACAGGATATACGATACCGGACATTTTCCTAAAGATTGGCTCTGCTCGACTTATCAGCCTTATCAGCCTAATGAGTCACTTTCTAAAACTCTTCCTTCGAATTCTGCACACAAGGCTTTACAAAAAATATGAAGAAGTTAGTGGTAACAGCCAGTTTGGTTTCAAAAAAGGCTTCGGAACCAGAGAAGCTGGGTGTATAATAGACAATGGACAAAGAACTTCTACATTTTGATGGCACTCCCAAAAATTGACTATTCTTTATCAGACAGTTTAAGAAAAGATTGTAAATGTATACTATAGACGAGCAAATGATGAAGTTGAAAAGATGTTTCAAAGGTGAAGAGTTAGAATCAGTTAGAGCACTGTTTCCCAACCTTTTTTGTGCCATGCCCCACCTTAGCCTTTTTTAAATTCTGATGCCCCCCCTATGTAACATACATAATTTTTAATATTAAAAAATCAAATTGTTCACTTAAAAAACTTAGAAAATAGGTTTTAAGAAGAAATTACTAGGAAATTGTTAAAAAACACAGTAAGTAAATTTTCAAAACATATAATGAAAAACTGAAATTCAAATTCCAAATAATTTTAATAATGATTTTTCTATATTAATTTATTATTTTAATTTTAGTAAGATCCTTGCAATTAATATTTGCTGCACAGAGATTTTATATTAAGTTCCAATTTGGTAAGACACACGTTTTGTTATATCCAGCCGATTTCTTTTTTTTTACCAGTAAATCATTTGCAGCACTAAATCCACATTTAGCTTAAAATGAAGATGTAAACGGTAGCAATAGTTTTCTTGCACATTTGGTTGAATTTGGGTATTTGATTTCTGTTTCCTCACAAAGCCATGCCATCGCTCCTTTTATATTAAATGAAGTTTTAAATGACTCATCATTTTGCAATTCTGCGAGTTCTTTTTGATACTACATATTTGATATATCAGATAAATCCACTAACATTGGTTGCATCATCCATGTTGGAAAATCAATTTGTTTTAAATCAGAAAATCTTTCTTTTAAATCAGTCGATAGAACATTCAGATTGACAATAACAAGTAAAGCGGTATCAGTTCCTTTACATTTTTGGAGCCAATAAAACTGTTCAAAATTTTTGTTGTTAATATGTTCCTAACATAACTCAATATGGGTTATAAAACTAAATATCTTTACTTTTGTATCGACAAGAGTTTTATTTGTTCCTTGAAGTTGCTTATTTAATATATTTAATTTTTCAAAGATATCGGCTAAATAACTCACAAATGCTTTACCATCGATTGTTAACAGATACTACATTTCAGGTTTGTCGCTTAAAAAAACAGTTCCATAAATCTTTTCAAGCAGTTCCCTTTAGATAGCCATCTTACTTCAGTATGGCCATGAGCGAAAGGGTTAAACTCGTGTCGAGGCCATTTTCGAATTGCCCATCTTAACATTCAAATTTCCCCACTGTGGGGCGTGGGCCCCACGTTGGAAAACACTCAGCTAGAGGTACCTATGCTACAGCATAAAAATGTTAAACTTATTTTAAAAACATTATAAATGCGATTTGGAATGAGCTACCAAATTAATTGATTTTTTAGTAATCAAAATAACCAAGAGAAGGCGATTTTTATGCTGTGTCTTCTAGTCGCTATAAAGCTATTTACGTAATGCGACATTGTACAGTTAATGAATTTGAGACCTCCACCATTTTGAGACAGTGTAAACATGTCTTTTAAATTACAAAATGTCACAAAATATTATTTTGATGTACGGATTTCAAGTTTCGCTAACCTGTCTTTTAAATTATCCCTCACATAGTTATATAGGAATACCTTAAAGGTGATAACTAGTAACAAAAAGTAAATCTAAATAAACTGGTCCATTCAAATTGGTTGGCAGTTCAAAAGAATCTATTAAATAATCACATATTACACCACAACAAATACTAGCCTAAAACTCGTGCTGAAAATGTGTTTCTTTCTTAGCATGTGAATTTTCAGAATCCTGCAAATAATTATTTTTGCAATTAAATATTCTTCGTCTGGTAAATGTTGTCTCATCAGCAAAAAAAAAATGCAACGATTTACTGAACACAAGTGTAACTAGCGCCCTCTATAAGCAATGCTAAATTAGAGTCCAAATTGGCAATCCTCATGTCAAAAAGCTTTAAACACCCGGTATCTCGTAAACTAGCAATATTTGTATGAGGCTTGTTGGGCAGAATTATCATATTATGAGGACTAGAATCTACAATTCAGAGATTGGACATTCTTAATGAATCACCCTGTATATACAAATAATTTTGGACTATGCATCTTAAATGTTTATTAATGAAGATTGCAACGTCGTGATTAGTGTTTTTATCCGTCGGCTTTCCATTTCTTTTTGTTTACGACAAAAAAATTTGTCAATGGTAAATTAAAAGGCAATATTTATCTTGTTTGTATCAAGCCAGTTGCGTAATGGCGGAAGTTAGATCGTGTAAAAACATTAAATAATCATTGACATGTTGTGTATTAAAATTTGAAACAATTTAGACAAGCATCGTTAAATAAACATTTGCGCAGTTGAGGCTTCTTCTCGAATACGGAACATCGTAAATCCAGCCTCAAAAATTGCAAATGACTGAAATTTGCCTTGTTACTCGAACTTGCTTGACATTACATGGCAAGTTTTCGATTTATTTTTTATCTGAATGCTACAAAGCATGTCTGATACGTTTAAGCAGTTAATTGGCGTCATAAATGTGTTTTAGCGCTTGACAGGATGTAATAATCCACTCTAACGGGGTCAATGAAACTTTGAGTAAAAGACTTTTAAACAATCGTCTATGTAAACGTCTATATAAACAGCCATGGCGAAACCACACATCCCTGTCTCACATCCTTTTTGATGTTAAACCAGTCCGTGCAAGCTCCGTTTATCCTGACACAAGTAGTGGAATCCTCGTAAAGTGATTCCAGTGCTCGTATTAAACTACCGCTTACCCCATACATAGACAATGTTGACCACAATTCACTCCTCACCACTCTGTCATTGGCCTTTTTCAAGTCTATACAAGCGCAATAGACCTTCTGACTTTTTCGACTATATATGAAACCTAAATGATTTCTTTTTTATTCCAAAAAAACCTTAGGGTGACGGTACTGCCGGAGTGTCTCCTAAAGAGATTTTATATAGTTTGTAATTATAGTGATTTATAAAGTAAGAATTTATGGTATAGAAAGATAAGAATAAATTGTTTACTTTTTTTCTACTGAGTGTTTTAAAATAATAGAACCCTAGGAGTAGATATCGCAACAATATTATATCGCTTTATCATAAATTGTTGCTAAAGATTTATTTTATTTACGAGGAACAGCAACAACTACAGCAACAAGTATGGACACGTTTGCTCAACTGGGTTGTACATATTTCCAAGCACAAGGAACTTTGAATTTCAAAATACCCATTTAGGAAATTTTTAGGGTAATTTTTTGGAACTGGAGTCCACCACATCGAAAAATTAACGTTTTAACATTAAATTATTTTGTTTAAATTGGTCTATATCACAGGCAATTCAAACTGTTCGCTTGAGTTCAATTCCGGCCGGAGCCACTTTTTTTTAATTTACGAGTTATTTTTCCTTCTATTTCGTTAGAAATATGAATTATTGGTTTGATAGCAATTTGGATAGCTTATACATTTTGGATAGCTATTGACTGTTAATTTTTTTATAGGTAATTCTAATTATGGGTATTGCTGGTGCCTGCAAACGCGATGAATTGGTGAAAATGGAGATCGGTGACGTAGAAGATAAAGATTCTATTTTAATAGTCCAAATTCCAGATTCGAAAACGAGAATTAGCCGTGTTTTTACGATTGTTAGTCATAATGAAGAAAATTCAGTTGATTATCTATCAATTTATAAAAAATACATTGCAGTCAGACAACTTTGTCAAAATAACAATAATACTCCCCAACGCCTATTTTTACGTTATCAAAAAGGTAGATGTACGAAACAAGTTGTAGGTATGAATACAATCGGGAAAATTCACAGTGAAATTGCTAAATATTGTGAATTACCTGACCATACTTCATATACAGGACACTGTTATTGACGAACATCTGCTACTTTATTGGTGAATGGTGGAGGAGATCTAATACAACTAAAGAAACATGGTGGATGGAAAAGTAGTAATGTCGCAGAAGGTTATATAGACGAATCAATCAAAAATAAGATTGAAACCATCATAAAAATATTTTCAAAACCGCATGCATCCACATCTCGTTCTAGAGATTTCCAATCTTTGGAAGAATTTATGTTGGAGAAATATCCTGATGGACCATCAGGTTCGGAAATAAATATCAAAAATTGTCATAATTGCACATTCAATTTCAATATAGTGTATACTTACTTATTTTGAATAAAGTATTTAGTGTTGTTTTTCTGTCTTAAAACTGCATTTGTAGAAAAAATCTTTTGTGTATTTCGAGCACAAATAGTTATTAACTACATTTATATTCGAAATTTTTACATCATCCAGCAATAAAAATAAAAAAAGATTACATTCAATTAATATCCAGGTAATACAGATGTCAGAGATAATTTTTCTGTTATAATTCAAAATTGAAAAATGGGCCAAATTTTGAAAAGGGTTATTTTCGAAACTATCGGCTCTATACAAACCATTTTGGCCTATTTTCAAAAAAGTTGACTGATCCATTTATTTTTTAGTTTTAGTATTCTTAAACTTTTAATTTGAACCTTTTTTTAATGTTATGAGGTATTTTTTTAAAAATACATAAAAAACAAGCAATTTAAGAAAAAATTTAAATATTGGGTTTAGAATTTTTTTTTTCAGAATTTTTAAAAAATTAAAATTAAATTTTTCGAATAAAAAATAAAGTAGAATTATTATTATAAGTTTAAAAATAAATACGTACCTTTTTAAAACCACCCCAAAACTAATAATCAAAATTATTATTAGATATTATACTTTATCATATTTTTTATTCGAAAAATCAATTAAATAAGTCATATTTTTTTAATAAAAATGGAAATAAAAATAATAAAAATTCATCAAAATATTTGTAAATTATGATAATGAGTAAATTTTTTTTTATTTACTTGCTTTTTTGTGTAGTATAAAAAAATAAAAATCATACGATTAAAAGTTTACGATTAACAGGTCACAGATTGGTTTTTTTTTACTTTCAAACTAAAGATGATTAGGTTAGGTTAGGTTAGACTAAGTAAGTACTTATTAATCATTAACATATTTTTCCAAATTTTCAAATTTCCAATTTCCAATTTTTAAAATAAAAACCTTCATATAACTTTAAGCGCTTTGCAATAATTTTTTAAAATGTACATGCAAAAGTACTTCTTTATTCATTCTACAAAAGTGTATTCAGCTTCACACGTTCAATCACGTTCAATAAAGATGATTACTTCTGTCATCTTTTTTGAATTATTTTTTATAAATCGTCTGTGAAAGAGACCAATTAAAAAAAAACCAATAAAACTTCTAAATAATTACTGTTTTTATTATAATTAGAATATTTAGAATAAAAAAACTTGTTGAAATTTTTTGAAACGTGGTTTTCCAAAACAAAAAATATGACGACTTTTTTGGCTTCCTTTAAAAACTTACGAGGTATGAATCATTTTTTGCATGATGGAGTACAATAAGAAGAAATTTGAAAATCTTACCAATATCCCCGAAATTTCGAATCATTCGGTCAAAACATCAAAAACCATCATTCTTAGTACGAACTATTCGGACATAACACCCGCCAAAAATGAACAAATAATAGAGGAATTGTTTGTATTGCCTTCGCTTATATAGAAAACTCAGGGGTGGTGGTGTTCGCGCAAAATTATTATCGTCCCCAGAGATCGAAATCGTTGATATTTAAAGCCCCAGGCAATCAGGGCTCCAAAGAAAAGTTATGGCCCGTGAAGCTCTGCATTGTACCCAGCTACTTGATTAGCACACAACATATTTATAAAACATATTGTGTTGCGATTTTAATATATAGTTAATTCTTCAGTGGATCATTTGGGAAATTTATGCGATATCATATTGCATATTGTGCTCCGTAATTGTATCAGCTAAATCATGCTAAATGCGCTAGATGATAAGTAATTATGGAATGATTTTAGTTTACAAAAAGGTAAACCCTTTAATGTTTTTATAATCAAAATTTCATTCACGGATGAGATCCTAAAAAAGTACACATTAGTAGCCAGAACGTGTCAAAAAAGGCACGACTGACTGTGTATAGAGCTTCGGCTCCGCCTCGGACAACAAACACGTGCTCTGAGACATTTCTTACTTTATTGCTCCAGGTATGTTTTTTTTTTGTTTACTTAAAATAGTCGCAAAAAGGGTAGACCTATCGTGTGGGCCACGGGTAGCCCGCACTGCGACTATTAGAAGGGGAAGGGATTATAGAAAGGAAATGATTGTGGACCCGCTTTTTGAAAAGTTGCAGGTCATATTTCTCTGGAAAAACTGATTTTGGAAGTTTGTTTCATTTCGTAGCAGCCCTGTAAAAGAAGGATTATTGATGGAGATTGGTCCTTGTAGTGTCAATCTTGAGAGTAAATGGGTGAGAATGGCCCTTTTCTGAATGGAATCTAGAAGACGAAGAGAATGCCTTGGTGCTGAACCCCAAATGTGCGAGCAATACTCCAGTAGAGGTCAGATTTGGGCCTTGTACGTCGTCAACAATTGATCAGGAGTAAAAAACTTTCTAGACATATTATTGGACACCGTGACTCCCAAAATCGAGAAGGAGGGACTTGCTTCAAGGGTATTTCCGGACATTGTGATGGAATGATTTGAGTAATTCACTTTCTTGAAAAACGTGGCGTTTTGTGTTGTAATATACTATTACAAAATTTATTTAGCCAAACAACCATAGATTTTAAAACTTGTATCAAAATTTTGATTCAGTAAATATTTAATCTTGTTGATGACCTTAGCTTGGGGCACAATAGGTACATGTGTGCCCATACTGCCTAACCTTCAAACCCAGAGGCTTTTAACCGTCCTGATATAACTACTTCTTTTTATGACGCCCTCTCCTTTTGAAGGTTGGCGATCCACATAGCAAACATTATTCTGGACACAGCAGCTCGAAAGATTTCAATGGAAGTGCACCCAAACCATCTTCTGAGGTCTTTCAACCAGGAGTTCTGACGTCTACCAACAGATCTTTTCCCTTGAATATATATAACTACAACGCGATTATTCTAATTAATCGATATACAGTGGCCAGAAACATCATCTTCAGGTCCATCATTATCCTTTAAAGTTTTATCACCAGACAACATCATATCTATTCTTCCCAGTATCCATTCATTTACATTGTCTATTTTACATGTTCTTCTAATGTCCTCGCTTCTCTCCCTGTCAAAAAGTGTTTTTCCAGCGATCCTGCGCACTATTTTTATTTCATTTTAAAACTAAAAAGAAAGAAAAAGAAAATGGGTCAGAAAAAGAGGAAGTAAATTGTCTTTATTGTGGTAATTGATACGCACAAACTACTGAAGGCTGGGTATCTCGTAAGAGGTGGGCTTCACTGACTTGGAAAACGTCTGCAACTTGCCTCTGACGAGGATCCTCCTCATTCATACCAATAGCCCTATCAGCTCCATCCGCACTAAGTTTACGTCTAGGCATTATTCAAAACAAAATTCTAAATTTTACTGAATAAAGTGGAAACAATAACTGATGTAAAATTCTTGAAAATACAAAAGAAAACAACTTAAATACTTATTAATTTGGAAACAAAAAACTAGTCAACATTCAATGTATTGAAGACAAAATTTTGGTGATGAGTTAATAATTTTTAACATAAATCTGGGGGAAAGGCAGTGCCATCCTTTTCTCGAAGCAGTTCAGGCCATATTCGTCCCCCTAAAACTTAATGGTGGATAAAACTAAAACCCTGAATTTTCAGTAACCAAGCAGGCATTTTATAAACACGGTATTTTTCAAATTTTATTCAATTTAAAGTTTAAGAATTATTATAACTAGTCAAAGTTTCTTAATTTTGTCACTCACTGACTGACCGATCATCAAAACTCTAAGGCACTTCTAGCAGACATAGAAGCTTTAAATTTAGAATTTAATTAGTGTTTATTGTATAAATCAAGAAAAAACTAAAATAATAAAGAAAAAATAGTAGGACTATCTACAAAAAAATGAGATTCCATTAAAACATAACTTGTAAAAACACCAAGTCTCGCAACTCAGTTCTTCTACCGTAAAAAATTGTGAGATCCATGTAATATCAAGTCGGTTAATTTATTCAGTCCCTATAAAAGGTCCTTCCGTCTTAAGTTATTACGTATTTAGCTAACCTATCATCTCTTAAGCTTTAAAAAAATATATTGACTTGGCAATCGCACCAACGTCTTTTCAACCTTTGGTGGAGGAGTGGTAGCGTACCAGACGACTGGTACAACGCCGTTATCGTGCCGCTTTACAACGGAAAAGGTTCGCAGCAGGACTGAAAGAACTACCGAGGTATTAGTTAACTCAGCATAGTCGGCAAACTGTATTCAAAGATATTGATTAAAAGAGTAACGAATGAAACTGAGAAGATGATATGGGATATGCAAGTAGGATTTAGAAGAGGAAGGTCTTTTCATTACGAGGTGTAATCGAAAAATTCTTGGCTAAAAGTCAGAAGATCCATTGCGCTTTTATAGACTTGGAGTTAAAGACAGAGTGGTGAGGAGTGAATTGTGGTCGACATTGTCTATGTAAGGGGTGAGCGATAGTTTAATACGAGCACTAAAATCACTTTACGAGAAGTCCATTGCTTGTGTCAGGAAAAACGCAGCTTGCACGGACTGGTTTAACATCGAAAAAGGTGTGAGACAGGGATGCGTGGCTTCGCCATGGCTGTTTAACTTATACAAAGAAGATTGTTTAAAATATTTGAAGGAGAGTGCGTATGGATTAAAAATGAATAATTTGATCGTCAAATGCATTCTTTTCGCCGATGATCAAGTCATATTAGCATCATCTGAAGAGGAGTTGCAGGCGATGGTAAATGTTATGCATGATGCCCTGAAAATCAAAGAGATAAAAATAAATGAAAGCATAACAAAAGTAATGGTTTTTGAAAGAAAAGAAAGCATGATAAATTGTGAGGTTTCGATTGAGGAAGAAAGAGTGCAACAAGTAAATGAATTTGTGTACGAAAGATGGAAAGTATGACATTGAGCGAAGGATGTCGGCAGGAAAACAAATGAATGGGGCACTGCATAGCTTTATAAACAGCCAGAAAGTATCAAAAAAGGCACGTCTAGCTGTGCATAAAGGTGTGTTGGTTCCTACACCTATGTATGGTAGTGAATGTTGGGTTTGGCAGAAGAAGCATAAAATTAGGATTAATGCTGCGGAGATATGTAGTCTAAGAAGTATAGCCGGAGTGACTCCGTTGGATAAAGTAAAAAATAGTGAGATAAGAGAACGCTATGGTGTAAAAAAAGATGTGGTTACAAAGATAGATAAAGAAATGCTTAGATGATTGGGACACGTAGAAAGAATGGATAAAGGAAGATTGACGAAACAAATTTTTAATGCGAGTGTGAACGGACAAGTTGGTAGAGGTCGACCTCGGCGAACATATCTCGCTCAGATCAACATTGTTTTGAAGAAAGGCAAGGTCAAGAGTACCAACAACCGACGAGCATGTATGAGAGCACTGATGAAAGTAGAGGAAGCAAAAGATGTGTGTAAGAACTATAGCAAGTGAAAGGAAGTAGTCTTTGCCTACTCTTACGGAAAAAAGGCGTGACTATATGCATGTATGTATTTATGTTTTTGGTGGCATTCAATATTTGTGAAATTTCCTGGCTTGGAATGGACCCCATAAGCACCACTAGAAAATTCGTCAGGCTAGTAGGCAGCACCGGATGGGATATCTGAAGAACACGGTGCGTATTGCTATATATCTTTTCTTTTACAATAATGCCTTAATGCTACTGCAGGTTTATTTTACTTATACGATTATGGAATTATTTGTGAGCAGTCGTACTATCATTTTAGCTGTAAACGGTAGAAAGTATAAAAGTAATTGATACTTGTTTTACGAAATAAAAAAAAATGTGATGGTAGCAGCAAATTTATGAGGTATTAAATATTATTTTTGGTTGTAATGAGTTAGTGGGATAAAAGCCGGAACTAGGATTCTAGCGCCTGTAACGAAGTTTCAAAATGCGCCCTCGAAAAAATTCATTTTTTAATAAATACATGTTTTTCATAATTGACATTTATCGATTTCATTTTAAAAAACTTTTTTATTCACAATAATCTCCCATATTCCTTACAAGGTAATGAACAAAACCTTAATCAACACGAATAAATGGAAAACGATAAAAAGACAGTTATTTATTCTCAAAATCATGTATACTGTTATATACAAGGTGTTTAAAAAAAGGTGACCCCTTCACTAGGATAGGTAAAAAACTAAAAAATAATTGGGGTTTGCTTGGAAAAAAGGCGTGTTTTTTTTGCGAAAATGATTGCAGGTTTTAAACTAGTTTTTTTTATAGTAAATGGTATATTTTTAATTAAGTTTCATAATTTTTTAATTGAAAAAAATTCACAAAAGTTGCAGAAATAATATATTTCCCGGACCGCTGTTAAAAAAAGGCCTTTCGCGGTGACCACTGTAACTTCTCTACCAATCTTTTAAAATCAAAATACCAAATGAAGTAAGTTTTGTATTATCTAGTTTTTAATCGGAGGATTTTAAAAATTATCAATTTTTAAAAAAATGGTCGGCTATTGAAAGAGAAAGTCTGGATGCGGTAGAAAAATCACTTCATTTTCATATAAAAAAAATTGTGCGGGGGACCCCTTTAAGGGGTGTAATTCGAAATAAAATCTGTATATTTTAATTTTTATTTTATATTATTTTTTCAAGGCAAATAATCTAAGGGAACGAATTACATTTGAAAGTTTCATTCAATATTGCAAATTGTGGAAGTGATTTCATGAAATGGGACGGAAGTGTGTAAAAGATGTGTAACATCTTTCCTCTCGCTTTCTTGCAATTTGTGGGGGTGATTTCGTGAAATTTAACAGGAAGTGTGTCACAGGAAGTCGCGGAAGCACGCGCTATTTGATTTGACGAATAAGCGCGCGGTGGTAGAGTTGGCCGTCAGATAGCCGTCCGAGAGGTCGGTACTGTCAGCCATCAGCTGTGCATTTAAGTTACAGTGCTGTGCATAAAGTTTACTGTTATATGCGTAAACTATATAAATAAATATTTACAGTGGATAATAAGTCTCAATAAAGTGCAGATCATTGATACATAATTCAAGTAAGTAATAATAAATAATAATTCGAATAAAATACTTCAGTATTTAGCTTTTTTAAATTTTGAGGTTGATTTTTGTCACTCCTGGTGTCAATTAAATAAAATACAATTTTCATTAAAAAGAATTATTAATTATTATGAAAAATCATTTCAAATATTACCTGACGAGAAAATTAATGTCACTGTTCTAAAAGCGTGGGGTCCTTTCATTCCGAAACGCAGAGTTAGTTTAAAAATGTCACACAAAGCAGTGTCATTGATTGACATTTATTTTTTTTTTGACAGTGACATTAATTTTCTTGTCAGTAATTTTATTCCTATGTCAAGAATTATTTTTTACTTTTTAGTTTGATTAACTCTAAAAGCGTGTTTTTTAGTTTTTTAAACTATAATTTATTTTTCGCTTTTTATTCGATTTGTTTTACTCACTAAAGAAAATATGTATTAAATGGTAAAAGCACAAAAAGAATGCATCGGCCGGGAATCGAACCCGGGCCGCACGCGTGGCAGGCGAGCACTCTACCACTGAACCACCGATGCATTTCGTTACGTGACGATTTCTACTAAATCGCAATACCCGTAAGTCGCGTTAAGGAACTTCGTTTCAAAAAGTATACCTTGAAACAAAAGATCCTTTGATCAAGGACTGCCTTCTAGTATAAAAAAAAGTATGCAAAATTTTAATAAAATCGGTTCACTCGTTTTTGAGATAATGTGGTCACCGATCTTAAAAAACCTGCTTTCCTTTATACCTAGGTCACGCAGAACACAGACCGTAAACAGTAAAAATGGCCGTAACTCGCTCAATTTTGAACGGATTGACATAAAATATTCAGAGAATATTTTTGAAATGTCATACTTTCAAAATCCGTCGAAAACGAAAAATCGATTTTTTCGTTATGCCTCCTTCGCCCCGCCCTCGGTCCGACTCTGAGTGGGATACAATATTGTTGAGGGGATCAAGAAGTAATCGGTCAATTTTTTTTTTATTGCATACATCACGAACGCTTGTGTAATTTAAGAGAGAGAGTTTATTGTTTTTTTAGCGGTTAAATTAAAAAAAAATTTCGACGTTCGGAAAGAAGTTCGAGACTTTCTCGAAACAAAAGATTGTAATAGATTGAATATAAATATTTAATTTAACTTGAAAATCCACGTAGGCGTATCCACCAATCCGTTTATATTTATTAAATAGTAACTTTTATTTATAAACATCCGTTATATTCGTTTCGCGTTTGAAAAAAAGAAAAAATGATGAATAAAAAATTAAAGATTGTTATGCAAGAAACGTAGCTCAGATTTTTTTTTAACTGTACCATGATATCATCGATAATTCCTTCAAATAGAATTTTTTTTATTATTTAATATTATTTTCTAGAATGTAAGTACTTATACAAATTATTATATTATATAAAGGGTTGGGCACCCTATACGACACGGTCCCTGAAACCAAACCATACATTTGTTCTGGAATTTCTTCATTTCAATAGATGTATATTGATTAAGGCTGCAAAAGGAAATTATTTTGGAGTCTATAGGGTGGCTCAAAAAAGTGTGATATATCCAAGTTGTGTTTTTTAATGGAACACCCTGTATTTCGTTACACTTTTAGTTCAGGAAAAAATAATACGATTTCATAAAAGGTACTATGTAGCTAACTATAAACGTTCTCGAGTTATTACTTTTTTTATGAAAATGCTAGGTACAATTGGAAACTAAATAACATTGAAATGTAGAGAAATCACCCAGACCGAAATCATCCAATCAAGTTGGTTCTCAAACGATTGCTACATGAATTTCGTAGGACTTAAAGTGTAACTTATGAAAAAGCAAATAGACAAAAACCTATCATTGGAAATGAGGAAAATGAATTTCTTATTATGGGATCAATCATAGAAAACCCTCAATACGAACTACCTTTCAAAGAATGAAGTCTCAAATATTATTAAGTGTTAAACAGTCTTTCATAGAGAGAGTGGCTCTTTGTATTCAACAGGATGGTCGTCATTTTGAGCATGTACTTTGAATTAAATACATTTGTGTTTCATATTTTGTTGTTGTTTCAGTTGAATAATAAAAAAAATTGTATAGTCTGTTTAATGAACTACCGTCAGAATATAAAAAGTAAATATTTTTGATGAAGTGAAGTATAAAAACTGTCGATGAGATTTCTGTGAGCAAATCAAATAAATGTCATTTCAAAGCTATCTTGATTTAAAGAATGCATTGAAATAAGAACTACTATTTAAAAAAGCCAATATCTTAAAACTATTTAGGTTAGGTATAGGGAATCCCAATTTAAAATGAAAGATAATTAAATTTTATATTATTTAAACCAAAAAAATACAGGGTGTTTTATTTAAAATAACAAAGTTATCTTTGTTCGAATTTATAAAAAAGTGACAATGATTTTTGAACATTCTGTATAATATTGAAATACGGGTTTTATCGAAATCAATAGCCCAAAACCTCTTTTATGCTTGGTCAGAATTCGAAGGGATGATTTCTATACATTTCGATGTTATTTAGTTTCCAATTGTACCTAGCATTTTCATAAAAAAATCAATAACTCAAGAACGGTTATAGTTAGCTACATAGTACTTTTTATGAAATCGTATTATTTTTTCCTGAACTATTTAAAAGTGTGACGAAATACAGGGTGTTTCATTTAAAAAACACAACTTTGATTTGTCACACTTATTTGAGTCACCCTGAAGACTCCAAAATAATTTCCTTTTGCAGCCTTAATCAATATACATCTAATGAAATGAAGAAATTCCCGAAAAAATGTATGGTATGGTTAGGACTTAGATTAGGGTAGTATACGTGCTTTCTTGAGAAGAACAAGACTTGGGATTAAAAACGTCTTCAGTAAAATAAGTCGTCGGAATTTTGAGGATTCAAAAATTAAAAAGTTTGGTTACGTCGTCTGCGTTGTATGGCCGCTACAGTATTTCGAAATAAATTAATACATTTTTATGCACTTGGTAACTCGAACGAAAAAATCATTACTACACGTAACAAAGCTTATCGGCGTCAAACACTCGACAATTCAAAGTTGCAAAGAGAAAGAGACTGAAAAATTGCAGAACTTGCAGAGGTAAGTACATTTTGAGACAAGTTTAAACTTGTATCATCGTACACGAGCCTTTGTATATGTTTTGATTAATTTGACACACACTTACGCACGAATTTGATTAAAAGTTTGTGTTAACTCGACAAGCCTAAGGAGTCACTTGGAAATGCGCAAGTGAAAGAAAGACTCAAGCTGCCCGACAAAATATAAAATATGATCGTGGTTTCGGAATATTTTTATAAACTCGATAACCAGTATTTAACTGTACATTTAAGAAATACGAAAGTAAATTTCCCTAATATTTTTAAACAAATTTTAATTTATATGGGACTTCTTGTTTAGAAATTAACGGTTATTATTTTTATTTGTAAGCACGGTTAATTTTGCAAACAAATCTGTTCTTAATGACTTTATTTATTGTACATAATTGTATTGTACACAATGTCGATAATTTCAATTTGTAAACTTCGGGAAAGTCAACAGTCTTTGGATGTCGGCGGGGTTTATTTTTTTCAACGTTTTATTCACTATTTCCATCTTTTACACTTTTTAAAACTGGGCTTAATTTTGTTTCACCAATACCCATCGCATCACACGCTCACGTATAGATAAAACTGGTAGCAACGGACCTCCATTGTTCTTTTCCGCAGTAAAATAAGCGTGTACATTCAATATTGATGCATCTACATCTAAAACATGTCGCGGCATTTTCGCGGTCTATTAGGTATACATACACTACTTGAAATTACAATCGGTAATATAATCCAAATTAAAGCGTTTAGTTAATTAGAGAAATTTGTTTTGGATTACTTACCTACCTCTCTTATTATATACAATATAAAAGGTTTTAAGAACAGATTTGGTTGCAAAATTAACCAGTCTAACAAAAAAATATTGACCCATAATTTCCGAACAAGAAGTCCCTTATAAAATAAAATTCGTTACCTACGAAAATTTTTTAAAAATATTAGGGAAATTTACTTTCGTACTTCTTAAATGTACAGTTAAATACTGGTTATCGAGTTTCTAACGATAATCCGAAACCACCATATACTCGTGAAATATGCTATAGTATATGTTCAACAGTTTCATCTTCCACGCAGCAAAACCGACAGTCTAAATTGATTTAGGTACTAACATCTATGTTAAACAAACTGTATTAGTATCAAATTACTAATTTTTTACAAAATTTATTTTTATTTAGTTTTGATGTGACACATTATCAAAACATAGGCGTTGCACTTTAAATTAATTAAGATTTTTTTGCAGACGGTGTAAATACCGAAAAAAAATCATGGATGATCATATGCCTAAAGGCTCCATCTAAATGCCTTTTTAATGATGTGCCACACATGGTACATTCCCCATATTAAATTAAAGGGTTGTGGAAATGGAAGGCAGGGAGTTGAAAAATGATATCTGTAGTGTTTATTGTCTTTTAATTTTCATCTGGGAATATCAAAAATATACAATTGTGCATATTTTTTTGCTACTTAATCACAATTTCATTGAACAATTTGCTCTTTACTACAGTTTGTACGTATTTATCTCTCCGTCCAAATAATTTTTTGTTTTTCCTGTATTGCAGCCAATATTTTAAAAAATGTTGTACCTCATGCTGAGCTTTTTATCAAGAATATTTTTTTTGTAAAGTGTAAGATAAATTTTTTCTCCATTTGTATGAAACTTTTTGGGAGACGCTGTACATATTATTGTTTTTTATTTATAAGAGTTTTTTTTGTAAATTAAATTCTATATCCGATGGGCTATTTCTGGGACATTTTTTATTTTTTAACCATTCTTCATTTTGTGTTCTTGATATACTTAAAAATATGCTAACAGGAAATAATGGGTATTATACGATATTTTTCTTTAATTATTGTTTGATTTAGTTTTATTCCTTAATACAATTTAGCAACGTCTGATAGAAATAACTGTATTTTTGTTGTTGCCAAACCAAAATTGATTTTAGTTTTAATATTATTACTTTTGATTGGTGGCGCTGCATCTAATGTGTCGTGCTATATTCATAATTGGTTTTTTTAGTCTATTGAATTTGTAATTTTGTTGTATCTATTAATCAAGCTTTATTGTGAAAAGGCCTTGGGATTGAAGATATATCACATAAACGTGAAAATATTATAATGCTAACATACGAGTAGAAGAGGAGAGAAGACCGAGACAAAGAAGTCATTTGCATGTAGGAGCTCAAAAAATGTGCCTTAACGTTTACAACAATCTTAAGACAAAATACAGATAATGATAATAAGAATTTTGTTGAATTATCACTTATAATCTCCCAAGCAGAAGAATTATAACCGATAATTTTTTTTAAGGTCACGAATGTTTTTGTTGATAGAAAATTATCCCGAGTCAAAGACGAGTGAGCAATCGACAACATCGCACGGGTTGCACATACTATTTTTTATTGCGAATGCGAAATAAACACGAGCATAAAACAGGGGTCCAGACCAAAAATATTAACTGAAATAAAAATTATAAACTTTATTGACAGTGTGTGCTAAGTATAATTTGCGTGCGCTAAGTAATACTCAAATGACGTAAGCGTGCGCCAAGTAATACTCGAATGACGTAAGCGTGCGCCAAGTAATACTCGAATGACGTAAGCGTGCGCCAAGTAATACTCAAATGACGTAAGCGTGCGCCAAGTAATACTCAAATGACGTAAGCGTGCGCCAAGTAAACTTGTCGCACTCAAATGGGCCGACAGCTATTTTTCAACCGCAACAACTCGCTCTAAGATACTACTTATTCCGTATGAGTAATAAAAATACATTGTTTCCTACAGCCTGAAAGTATATTTATATTCCGACGTGTCATAATGACATTATTATGAATTTCATTTTTACTGTCAAAATGATACTTTATTGGACTGAGTACTGTGGCAAAAATATGAAAAATTTATTGAAAAGAACAAAATTTAACGACTAAAATTAATTACTACATTATTGCAATTGGTTAAATTAATGTTGGAAATAGGCGTTAAAATTTGGGGCTATTTGTAATAATACAAATTTTCACTGACATTAAATATACATTTGAACATTGAAGTAAAAGGTTATAACCCCGTAACACCGCTTCTTCTTCTTAAAGTGCCATGCAGTCGTTACCACGTATATATATATATATATATATATATATATACATAAATATCTCTTATTTGCAGCGTCTTGAAGTGATGCAAAGTCTTTAATTCCCCTCCAATGTCGGATGCTGCGCAACCAACATAATTTCTTACGACCAATACCTCTTTTTCCTTAAATTTTCCCTTCTAATATTAGCCGTGGAAACTCATATCTGTCGCGTCTCATTATGTGTCCAAAATATGCGATTTTCCTCTTTTTTATTGTCTCGAACAGTTCTTTGTCTTCCAGTTTTGCTCTTCTAATGACTTTTTCGTTTCCGACTCTTTCAACACCACTACTAGGGAGATTCCTAAAACTGCGTGTGTTTGCATCCACGGCACCTTCTCGTGGTAACAGCGGGCAACCGAGTGAGCCCGTTATCCGGCTGAGCCCCTGGATTGCGGCTTCGATGCCGTCATGGCAGGCACACGCAAGTGTCTTCGATGAAGAGGAATCTCGGAGCCTCAGTACCGGCGGTTGGTAAGGGTATGAAAGCGCCCCCCCAGGCGTCGTCATTAATATTGGTTGGTGACTTGGCTTATGTGGAATATATATATATATATATATATATATATATATATATATATATATATATATTACAATGATTGTCAAGTAGATCATGATCAATTTTGTTATATTTGTTCAAGTTATATAGTTTGAAAAAGCGGTTTTTTTGAGGTTATGGGTAACCGTAGCCCGATGGAGTTATTCTGACCCTAAATTCGGATTCAGCGTCCCCAAAAACCCAATTTTTTTTCTTGTGTGGCTCTGTTATAAAACTATACAGCGATGATGAACCCTCTTACAACATTAACCATCCAAAGTTTACTGAACATGAACCTGAGATTCCTAAATCGGAAGTAGAACATGCCTTAAAGCGCCTCAAAAACAATAAAGCTCCAGGTATAGATGGCATAGCTGTAGAGATTCTAAAGTCAATATTGGCCAGATGAATGGTGTAGTTCACTTAATATTCCGTTATACAAAAAGGGTAATCCGGCAGACTGCAATAACTATCGCATGATTGCATTAATACCCCATACGTGTAAAATTCTCCTACAGATCATTATGGTCTTATAAGAACCCAAGAGATGGGTAGACCAAACTAAAGATCTAATCGGCCAAGGCCTACATAAAACTGTAAATATGGCCCAGAATAGAGAGGAGTGGCACAATACTATAAGTGCTGCTACGGGAACATCATAGTCACTAATCCCTTTTCAGGGAAATGAACTAGCGAGAGAGAGAGAGAGAGAGAGAGAGAGAGAGAGAGAGTGTTATTGGTCAAAAATCTTGGTGCGAATATAAATAACACTGCGATGGAATTTTAAAAATTAAGGTGGTGATTTAAAAGTGCGCCTCTGTTGTGTATTCGTACGTTTAGTAGGGCACTGATGATTATTAATTTGAAAACCGGTTTTCAGCATGCTAATGTTCTTCGAGCTCCGGGCGAATTTCGTCCACCAACGCTATACACTTTCAATTTCCAACAACAGTACCGGATTTAAGAAAACAAAAACGGACCAGAATTAACGACCACATGATTGGGTAATTGAAAATCGACGACGTTTTTTATAAAATTGTGAAATTGTTTTGTAGGTTCTTTATTTGTAAATAGAAATTTAATAGCTACTCGTATTGGTATTACTAGGGAAGAAAGTGCCTCCGCTACGCATCGAACAATTAACATCCTAGTGAGGAAAAGTCACTTTACTCCCATGTAATACATATGATTTTTCCTCCTACCCACTTATTAAACCTTTTTTTTGGAAATTTATTTACGGCACAAACAACGAATTTATCAATATATGCTATGTAACATTTGGAAATTTAAAATCGCTTGAATCACTCTAATCTAAGTGTTTGCTGTCAGTGAGTCACAGCATACTATGATTTTCTTATTAACTTATTAACTCAAAAAAATGTATCCAAGAATATTTAAAAACCTAACGTTCATGTTTAATTTTTACCAAAGTATACCAGATATACAAAAAAAGCTGTACATAATTTATCAGGGGCCAGATATCGTAAGGTCCATAAAAATAAGGAGACTTAGATGGCTGGGACATGTGATGCGAATGAATGCCAATGACCCCTCAAGAAAGAACCTCCTAGACACATTAACGAACTCTTGAAAACCACCATGAACCCCATTTACAGTTTCGCAGACGACAGCACACTTGTCTCAACTTTCACATCCTATCGATCACTTTCAATGAATGATACAAATAGACTCAGGCAGGAACAGGTTGATTTTATCAATAAAGATCTTGAAGCAATCGTCGAGTGGGGAACCAACAATCTTGTTCAGTTCAAAGCCCAAAAAACACAAAGCGCCACGTTTTCAAAAAAAGTGAATTCCTCAAATTATTTTATTACAATGTCCGGAAATACCCTTGAATTAAGTTCCTCCATCTCGATTTTGGGAGTCACGGTGTCTAATAATATGTCTTGGCATGACCATGTTGCTAACATCACAAAGTCAGCAAGCCAGAGGCTAGGTTATCTGTGGAAAGCTAAACAGTTTTTTACTCCTGATCAACTGTTGACGACGTACAAGGCTCAAATCCGACTTCTACTGGAGTATTGCTCGCATATTTGGGGTTCAGCACCAAAGCATTCTCTTCGTCATCTAGATTCTATTCAGAAAAGGGCCATTCGGTTGATAAATAGCTCAACTCTCACAGATACCCTTCACCCACTAGAACATAGAAGAAGAGTTGCAGACCAGACATTACTCTACAGATATTTCCATGGCAGATGCTCCAGAGAAATAAAAACTCTTGTCCCACCACTGGCCACATTCGGCCGAAGAACTCGGCACGCTAATCAGTCTCACCCATTTACTCTTAAGATTGACACTACAAGGACCAATCTCCAATAAAAAAAGACAAACCAATAGGACAACGTAAACGAGGGCGACCAACGACTCGATACATAGAGAATACGAGGATGACTTGAGAGTGATTGGAGTTAGAGGATGGCGAAGGAAGGCTTCTGACAGGAACGAATGGTCACAAATTCTACAGCAGACTAATGCCCACCCAGGGCTGTAATGCCATAATTATGATGATACCAGATAATAACGGAAAAAATTAGAACCCAAAACAGGAAAAAGTAATGGAGCGCGCACATTGACCGCTTGGGGGATCAGAGAGTCGTAAAAATCACAAGAGACAAATCAGGAGTGTGAGTCGCCCGCGAAATCGGTGGGGCGACAATATATAAGGCTGTCGGATGAAGATAAATAGGCTTTATGCCTAATAAAAAAGAAAGAAGAACAAGATTATTTACAACAATGAAGGAAAAGAGAAGTACTTTTTTTTCCTATTCAGGAAAAGTATGTGTGGAAGGAAAGTAGGAGGTAGAAAGTAGGGGTAGGAGGAAAACAATATTTTGTCACTGTTTTTTTCAGACATTAGTCCTGCATAATGTTTTGCGAAGGTCCGTTTTGCTGTAAAATTATATTTGACGATTTGTTTAGTTATTGAATAATTTTTTTATATTCCATTATATTAAGATATTCAATAATTGATAACATTTTTAAAATAGATTGTGAACTTTTTTTAAAATAAAGGTCAATTTCCCTTCCATTTGTTGTTTGTCGATTCTTATTCAGCTGTCTGAGTACCATTTCATTATTGGTATGAGCGGTCTAAGTAATTTTAATGATTCTGCGGTAGCACCACATTTCAAACGCTTCTATTTTATTCATGGTGTCAACTTTAAGCGTCCATGTCTCATATCCGTACAAGAGAATGCTCCATACGTAACAGCAGAGTGTTCTTAGCCGCGTCTTAACTGCGAGGTTTCTGCCAGTGAGAGATGGTTTCCATTTACTAAATGTCCTACGTGTCAATTCAATACTCGTTTTTACCTCTTCGTCTATTGTTAATTCATTGTTTAGCCATTGTTTATTTTACCTCATCCATTTTGTTTTCTTTATGTTTATATTGATGCCCCATCTTCGAACCAGGCTCATGCACTCTATCCAGCAGTATTTGCAAGTCTTCCATGTTCTCCGCAATGATAGCAGTGTCATCTGAAGTGGTAAGTTGATAAAAAACCGGTCAAAGTCACGAGAGAACTTTGAAAACAAAAGTGATTTTTGTATGAAGTGTATGTATATAAATATTGCAAAGCGCTTTCGATAATTCATCAGTCATCTTTATTGTTTTCTGAAAGTAAATACTCATTAAAGTCAAGATAAAAGATTTTTATGATATGGTCACTATAAGATGTTGTTAAATTAGCTAATGCCGTAATAACTTAAGACAGAAGGACCCTTAGGTAGGGACTGAATAAATTAACCGACTTGGTATTACATGGATCCCACAACTTTTTACGGTAGAAGAACTGAGTTGCGAGACTTGGTGTTTTTTATAAGTTATGTTATTGATGGCATTTTATTTATTTGTGTAGATAGAAACGGGTCCATCTCTGTTTAAATGACTTTTACATCTTCTATACGCCGATATTGCACCTCGATTGTGAGCGAGAAAAGGAGAAACACATTTCTAATAGCGTGTAATTATATACAATATACAGTCCTTTATGTAATCCTGACAAAATCATATCTTCTCACGTTATGCAACAAACCGTAGATTAATGTTAATATTAAAATTTTATTTACGAATATCTGTACAACTTTTTAACTATACGGACTCTGAACTATGATGAAACATGGCACCTTTTGCACATGCAGAATAAAATATCGGTTAATCAAATAAAATCCAATCGAAGTGCAGTGTCGTAGACTTCCATACGTATCTTACTGTTTTAATATTCAAAATTGAAAATATATTTCACTGTAGTACACTGCTGTAGATGTTGGCTCGATGAAATCTCACTTGAGAAATCTCAACGTCTTTTTAAAAAACAATATCCTGGGTAAATGTTCATGTGTGGCCAGGTTAGGTTAGGTTTTATGTGAGTGGGGCTTGGTCGCCCCTCCACCGCGACCCTTAGTAGGTCTATTGTGGCTCACCCCTAGAGGCTACAGTTCACCGTACAATCCAGCCCTTCTTACGAAGTTCATGGTTGTATAGGGTGAAATTTTTTTAAAATCGGTAGGTTCTAGGTTAGTGTAACCAAATATGTTGAACCTTATTCTTCCCAGGCCGGGGCATGAACATAGTATATGTTCAGCAGTTTCGTCTTCCACGCAGCAGAACCGACAGTCCGTTTGTTGGTTCAGATTTATCTTTCTGAGGTGGTATCTCAGACGACAGTGTCCCGTAAGCAGTCCTGTTAGAATACGCAGGTCATTTCTGCTCCATTCTAGGATCTGCTTAGTTGTGTTTCTCGAGGGTTGTAACGGTAAAAACGCCTTCGAGTGGGTTAGCCCTGGTAAGTCGGACCAGTACGTGAGTATTTTCCTCTCCGCCCAGTCCGAAATAATTGTTTTGGCGGCACTTGTGGTGACTCGAAAAACCGGTTCTGGTCCAGTGAACGCAGATTCGGCCCTCTGTTTTGCAAGGGTGTCGGCTTTTTCGTTTCCTTCCACCCCCTGGTGCCCAGGTACCCACAGTAGGGTCACCCTGTTATTCGCACCAAGGTACTCTAAGGATTCGATGCAATTCCATACAAGTTTAGAATTTATCTTGTTGGAGCTCAGTGCTTTTAAAGCGGCCTGGCTGTCTGATATTATATTTATGTTTTTGTTTGCTAGAGGTCTGTTGGTCAACTCTCTTGCACACAATTCGATAGCGAATATTTCAGCCTAAAAGATTGTGGCATACCTGCCAAGACTGGTAGATATTTCAATCTTTGGTTTCCTGCTGAAAACACCGGCCCCAACTCCATCTGGGGTTTTTGAGCCGTCTGTGTACATTACGTATTCAGTCTCTGGGAAGAGGATTTGTCCCCTCATCCATTCGTCTCTCTCAGGAAAGAGGACTTTGAACGACTTTCCTACGTGTATTTTTGTGGCTAGCAAGTCAGGAACCATCCCGAGAATTTGGTGGTTTTTTGTTTCACTCAGTGGCCAGAGTAACATAGAACGTTCTTCACTACTTATCTCTGTTGATATAAATGTACTATAATGTGCTATAACGTACAATCCTTCATTTCATTGAAGATCAAAGTTTTGTATCCTCTGCAGCCAGATATTGTTCGTGATCGTCAGAATTGTGTGCAGCATATGCAGAAACTAAAATTTGTTTCTCGGCCGGCAAACATGTATTTACTCTGTTCCCATACATTTTGCTGATAGTAAGGTAGAGGCAATGGAAATTCCAATGAACCGTGAAACAACGCCAATAACACAAACAAAAATTACACATTTGGAGTTAATTTATTGATTACAGTCTCTATTCAGAATAGAAGGGCAAATATCTATATTTATCAGATAGCCAAGCAGCACAAAAAGGTCTGGTTACTCTGATGTGGGTTCCAGGTAACAAGGAAGTTAAAGGCAACGAGAAAGTAGACTGCCTTGCCAAGGAAGGGGCTAATACACAATTCTCCGGCCCAGAACCCTTCTGTGGACTTTCCAAAGCCCGCTTGAAAGAAGAGGTTCGACGCTGGGAAGCAGATGAAATGAAATCTCACTGGCATAAAGTGCCAGAACAAAGACAAGCAAAAAACCTAGTAAGCCTTTCGTCAAGAAAAACTAAACAGCTTCTCGAGTTGGACAAGAAAGACTTGAAACTGGTGACGGAGCTCCTCACTGGACACTGCCCTCTGAGGTATCACCTTAAAAAGATGGGCAAAACAGAGAGTGATAGTTTCCGCTACTGCGAGAACTTCGCTGAAACTGCAGAGCATTTGCTTTACGAATACCTAGCGCTTTTATGCCAAAGGCTCAAGTTTCTGGAAGGGGCCTTCCTGATAGGTCTAAATGCTTGAGAGGCTGCTTAGTCTTTACGACCCCCCCCTACATACCTGCATACCTTAGGACAACTTTTATAATGGCAGAATACTGCCACTATACGCAAACCTAAATAAATAATTTTTTAATGCCATAAAATTATTTATCGATCCCAAAAAAATAACTTTCCCAATTAATTGAACCATTACACACGATGACACGACAAGATAGAATCTGTGTTAGATTCAAACTGAAGTAGCTTGATATTTGGCCTGATAAAAAGTGACAGGCGTTCCAAGCGCCAGCAGTCAATTAAAACATCGTTTTTTATGTTTCTGTTAGAAAGATCTCCGTTTTTTAAAATCTCTAGTATTGTTTAACCACGATTGGTTATTTCATGTGATATATTTGTAGAAAATGATTGTCAGACGTAATCTTGCAAAAATGTGCAATGTTTACAACATTTTACAAAGTAGAAAATTAGATTTTATTGATTAGTGATTGATGTTTCCATTTATTATTTTAAAGAATTACCACACCGTTAAAAAGTCCGTTCATTTTATAACGACCAATTCATATTTAATAAAAATCATTAATCAATCACAGTACAAAATGAAATGGTCTTATTTGTACCGAAATATCTCGACATTAACAGTTTGATGTTCCTTATTTTAAGATTGGTAGGTACATAGGTTGCTATTTATTTCTCCGGAATAAAGAGCAAAAACAACACAAGAAAGGTCACTTATAGATGAAACCAAAACAGACTTTGCCTTTGACATTACTTACAACCCTTCATATTTGTTTACGTCCCTTAAAGGAATTAAAAACGCGAATTCTTGACTAATGACATGCTTCTGTGATACGTGGGTTGCTTGGTGTTACGCCCTGTGGATGTCATCATGTGGTTAATAAAGAAATTGCATAATTTAGGAATTAACTTATTTATTTATTATCCATGAGCTCTCTTCTTTTCAGTTATGAAATATAATACAAATACATACTTATACTAAATATAAACTAAAAATAAACAATTTTAGTAGTAGTTCAACAGTAATATAGCTCATTTCACCAATATACGACGGTATCTGATTAGTCACCGAGGCATCGACTTAAAGGGCGCACTGTGTTGAGATGTACATTAGTAAATTCCCCTAAGATTTAAACCCGAAAATTTTTTGTTTATTATTATGCTTTTGTTGAGTGGTTTCATTTTTATTTTTTGCTTTATTGTAAACAGAAATCGTTAATGTAGCTCTCGATTTAATATTTAATTGCGTAATTTAGGAATTAACTTATTTATTTATTATCCATGAGCTCTCTTCTTTTCAGATATGAAATATAATACAAATACATACTTATACTAAATATAAACTAAAAATAAACAATTTTAATAGTAGTTCAACAGTAATATAGCTCATTTCACCAATATACGACGGTATCTGATTAGTCACCGAGGCATCGACTTAAAGGGCGCACTGTGTTGAGATGTACATTAGTAAATTCCCCTAAGATTTAAACCCGAAAATTTTTTGTTTATTATTATGCTTTTGTTGAGTGGTTTCATTTTTATTTTTTGCTTTATTGTAAACAGAAATCGTTAATGTAGCTCTCGATTTAATATTTAATTGCGTAATTTAGGAATTAACTTATTTATTTATTATCCATGAGCTCTCTTCTTTTCAGATATGAAATATAATACAAATACATACTTATACTAAATATAAACTAAAAATAAACAATTTTAGTAGTAGTTCAACAGTAATATAGCTCATTTCACCAATATACGACGGTATCTGATTAGTCACCGAGGCATCGACTTAAAGGGCGCACTGTGTTGAGATGTACATTAGTAAATTCCCCTAAGATTTAAACCCGAAAATTTTTTGTTTATTATTATGCTTTTGTTGAGTGGTTTCATTTTTATTTTTTGCTTTATTGTAAACAGAAATCGTTAATGTAGCTCTCGATTTAATATTTAATTATGTCAAAAGGGAATGCAACAAAAATAAATTTTTGTTACAAATTTAATAAATATGTTTACTTATGTAGTACTTACGGTATTATCAGGCATCAGATTTATAGTCATCATAATCGGAATCACTGTCGTCGCTATCCTCATTCGGATCATAAATAATAACAGGACTAACTACTTCGATGCGGTTTTCACGAACTCACCATTCCTTTATTAAATGTTCACATTTTTCCCAAATTTCAGGAGTGGCAGTATTAAGGTTCGTTTGCCAGGTTTCCAAAACAGCCTTATTACTGTAACCATTAGATCCAATGTGATTGTCATAATAAGTTTTGCATATTCCCCAAATATACTCAATGGGTTTAAATTGGCAATGACAAGGCGGAAGTCTTAGCACACGATGTCCATAACTGAGTATAATTTGCCACGTCTTTTTCGTTCTCTAAAGAGTACTCTGCTAGCGGTTTCTCTACTGGCAAATTATGCCCGAGCTCAGCCGTAGAGGGTAGAAGAAAAAAAATATAAAAGTGAGCTGCGCCACCGACTTAGACGGTATAAGCCGGAAACCCCTAGAACTTATAGGCACTAGCAGAGCCACAAGATAAACAACTAAAATTATGGTGAACCAAATAAATAAAATTATAGCAAAAATATGTTGGATACTTTACTCACACAATAAATAATTAAGGTACACAACTCAATAGCAACATCATAACAAATATAGTCAAAGTTAACAGCTATGGTAAAATTTTCTTGCTAAAACAAACCAATAATGTAAAATCTACAACTTTATAAAATAACCAGAACAGAAGTAAGAGTAACAGACTTTACCAAGTTACAAAAAAAAGTAAAACATATATAAATCAACTCACTAATAACACTAATTCAAACGCTTACATAGAGGCAAAGAACAAAAGGTAAAACATATATATATAAGTTAACTCATTAATAACACTAATTCAAACATTTACATAAAGGCAAAGAAGATTCACTACTTAACCGTTTACATAAAGATTTTCACTGCCAAAACAATCGAGTTCATTTAAAAATATCTTTACAATGGTTGTCCTTTAAAATATCAAGATTGTAGGATATTTACAAATAAGTAGGAAGAAAATATGTTTTTACTTGGACATAAAGAATTATTGAGAAGGTTATTTTAATCCAAGTTTAGTTTTGGCATATTATCTAATGCAATAAATAGTTTCCAACAATGTACTATACTAATAAACTAGACAGAACGTAATCGTGGTGTCAGAATGAGTCACTGCGTTATATATTTAAAAATAAATCACTTATAACCTTTGGGTATACGAATTCACAAAGTACTGTATTTATAAACTAAAACTAACTTACTCGTGGTGCCGAATGAGACACGGCGTTATATATTTAAAAATAAATCACTGATAACCTTTGGGTATGCGAATTCACATGTACTCCTGTGGCCTACTCCTGTGCTACTCCTGAACTACTCCGGGGGCTGGTTAGATTATGGGGCGGCACCGGTTAGTCCGATGGCTTCCCTCAAATAAATCCCGATAACGGTTATTTTAACTTGACGCCAGAAATCCAAAAAAAAATTTCCACAACAAGGGCAAGACAAAATGGTCAAGTTAAAAATCAAATGGTTTTTTTTTAAAATCCAATTAAGATGGCCCAAATACAGCCAGATATGAAAGAAATCACATAGAGGTTCTGCACACGTGCTAATAACACACCGTCCCCAACAACTTTTACCGACAACTGGCCTCCAAGACTCTCAAAACACGACTGCCGCTCCTATCCCGGAAATCAAGAAAAATGGCGCGGAATAAACGTCAACCCACAATCTTTTCAAATCTGTGCCTCGTCCGTGCGGATATCCAGTCCCATTCACACAGAAATTGCAAACCAAACGATAATCCTACCGCTACAAGTTATGCAACAAGGAATACGAAACTCATCTGAGACCATTATAATGAACGGTAGAAGGGAAAAAATAGGCACGTGACAAATTTAATCCACTTTGTAAATTTTTTCTCTTTCGTGTCTTTTAGCTATCGATAATAATTCCGGCTTGTAGCAATACTGTAGAAATGAAATATTTAACGTTAAGTTGGAAGCACAAATTTCCAACAAATATTATAGTTATGTTAATAATGACTTTAAACTACCTAATTAAAACTGGTTAAAACAGTTAGATTTGATTAACAATAAGTTATATAAATTAAATATATTTGTTTGCAAAATATTCCTTACTCATTAACGATATTTTTCGAATATAAATGAATGTGTGTTTATAAAATTTTATTTAATTTGAACAAACATTTTTAAATTACACTGGGGCATTGCCGTTAATATTGTTACGATATTACTTCTTTCTTGGGTTCGGTGATTTTAAACTCTCGATACAGTAAAAAAACAATTTTTATTCCGATACTTTTACACAATGCAACTTTACTTTAACAACTCACTTAGATACAACTTTTACAACTAATTACATTAAATAACTCATAAAAACTTTTTCACGACCGTTGTCCTTTTTATATTTCTAAATCAGAGTAATCGGCACTATTTCACCTTTTTCTCGAGAGTCCGGAAGATTCCTTCTACCATTTCGAATCCGCTAGACGCGGTGTCGCAGTCGGGTCGCGAAGCGCTCATTAATATGCACCCTAATTGTTGTCGAGTCTCGAACTCCGACAAATAAAAAAAACAGGGCCGGTTTTTAACAATATTCTTGCGATCATCTTTAAAAAGGTAGTAAGTCGATTTTTTTTGGGATATTAGCCTTGACGATGGTTTATTTCCGGTTCAAAACTGGTTATGAAATAACCAGGAAACATTTTTTTGCGGAACAGAATAATCAGATCCGTAACAAATAGCTTTTTCGAACCATGTATTTTTTTTAGCTAATACGTATCAATTTTGCATCCTTGATCGTCTCTTTACAATCTAATATCCATATATCTTTGTTTTTTTTTTAAATTCTTCGATAAGTATACGAGAAAAACAATTTACTTCTCGTTAATGATTTTTTAACTAGTAAATGTAATAATTACATGTCAAAGCGCGCATTCTCTAACGGTTATAGTAGACATAAACACTAAATGTAAAAATAATAATTATCGCGATGTTTACAAACATGGAACATAAAACGATTAAATTTTTCAACATACTTAAGGATATTCCGATCGTTCTCGTGAGAATATCCAACTTTTTCTATAGTTAAGTTATTTAGTTCCTTTTCTTTACCTCTTTGATTACGTAGATCACATTAAGATAATAATAATAATAATATATAAATAGATAGACCATAACTGTGTCCTACAGTTGTGTCTGCCGTTGTCTCTTTGGCGCGGTATAAAGGTGGAATTACACGAAAAACGTTTTGGAACGTTAATTTTTCGCTATTTCTAATTCGTTAGCAGGAAAATAAATGAATGGGGCACTGCATAACTTTATGCACAGCCAGAAAGTGTCAAAAAGGGCACGTCTGGCTGTGCATAGAGGTGTGTTGCTTCCTACACTTATGTATGGTAGTGAATGTTGGGTTTGGCAGAAGAAGCAAGAAAATAGATTTAATGCTGCGGAGATGAGTACTCTGAGATGTATAGTCAAAGTGACTCGGTTGGATAAAATAATAATAAAAAAAAATTTCTCTGCATTGAAACTGCAACTGGTCAAGTATGACCTACCAGCAATTTTGCTTTAAAGTACTTCTTTTTTTTTTTAAGAAAATAGTCGCAAAAAGGGTAGACCTATCGTGTGGGCCGCGGACGGCCCGCACTGCGACTATTAGAAGGGAAAGGGATTATAGAAAGAAAATGATTGTGGACACGCTTTTTAAAAAGTTGCAGGTCATAGTTCTCTGGAAAAACTGATTTTGGAAGCTTATTCCATTCCGTAGCAGCCCTGTAAAAGAAGGGGATTCTTGATGAAGATTGGTCCTTGCAGAGTAAATGGGTGAGACTGATTAGCGTGCCGAGTTCTTCGGCCGAATGTGGCCAGTGGTGGGACAAGAGTTTTTATTTCTCTGGAGCATCTGCCATGGAAATATCTGTAGAGTAATGTCTGGTCTGCAACTCTTCTTCTATGTTCTAGTGGGTGAAGGGTATCTGTGAGAGTTGAGCTATTTATCAACCGAATGGCTCTTTTCTGAATGGAATCTAGAAGACGAAGAGAATGCCTTGGTGCTGAACACCAAATGTGCGAGCAATACTCCAGTAGAGGTCGGATTTGAGCCTTGTACGTCGTCAACAGTTGATAAGGAGTAAAAAACTTTCTGGCTTTTCACAGAAAACCTAGCCTCTGGCTTGCCGACTTTGCGATGTTAGCAACATGGTCATGCCAAGACATATTATTGGACACCGTGACTCCCAAAAACGAGATGGAGGGACTTGGTTCAAGGGTATTTCCGGACATTGTGATGGGATAATTTGAGGAATTCACTTTCTTGGAAAACGTGGCACTTTGTGTTTTTTGGGCGTTGAACTAAACAAGATTGTTGGTTCCCCACTCGACGATTGCTTTAAGATCTCTATTGATGGAATCAACCTGTTTCTGCCTGAGTCTATTTGTATCATTCACCGAAACTTAAAAAACTAATGACCTAAATCTAAGACATTACCCACTGGTGTTTTTTTAGCTTTTATCTCACCAATCACTTGTTTATTGTGATAACTACTTTTTATACACTAATCACTTTACAGCACTAATTCAATGGGCTTCACTATTTTTAATCGTCTCTGTTGATCCTGGTTGTCCAAAATCTGCAACACTTTAATGTTGTGGTGATTGTGTAGCCTAGTCTCGAACTTCCTGGCATATCTTTTGATTTCCTCAGTTACTGTTGGAATTCCTAGATTACTGTGTAGATCGCAAGAGATCGTGTAGATCATGCTTAAATGACAGGACCGGGCCATGCCTAATTCCCAGGACTGGGCCGGGCTTGGTTCTCAAGACTAGGCCATGCTCGATTGCCAATACTGGCTCATAATAAATGCCGAGTATTTTCCATTAATTGAACAATATGATTAATAATTATATACACATATTATTTTAATTATGTTGATTTTTTATTTCATATAATTACTTTTACTTATCTTATCACACGTAATTTTAAAAACATGTTCATATTTTAAATATTATTACACATAACCTTACTTACAAAGCTGATGTTTACTCTTGGATTATTGAAACTTTGCCCGTCAACAACTTAATCATTTTTTTTATTTAAAACTTTTTCTGTTTTATTTAAAGCACGCCACCTTTAAACGCTAAGGTACGCTGCAGACATGATTACTTTTAGTAGTAATAAATAATAAAAAATGTTACTTGATAACTAATCATAAATAATACACTGACTGAATAACTGAAGCTCGGATTGGCCTGACACGTAATGAAAACAAGTATGGTTGGTGACGGGCCGTTGAAAGAAAATACTCGAATCACGCCGTATGTAACCGAACGGCTTCAGCTTGGGTCCCCATTAAACGGCAAGGTTACCCAGGCCTGGCCCGAGTTTGGGTAATCATTGGCATGGCCAAGGCTGGTTTATCCAGTCTTGGTCCAAATTTGGGTCCACAATGAATGGCCAAGGCTGGGTTACCCAGGCCTGGCCCAAGTTTGGGTAATCATTGTCACGGCCAAAGCTGGGTTATCCTGTTTTGGCCAAGCTTGGGTCCCCAATGAATGACCAAGGCTGAGTAACCCAGGCCTGGCTCAAGTTTGGGTAATCATTGGCACAGCCAAGGCTGGGTCAGCCAGTCTTGGCCCAAGCTCGGATAATCATTAGCATGGCTGAAGCTGTGTTAAGCAGCCTGGACCACGCATGGGCCAATACAGGTACGCCAAAGCTAGGTTTCCCAGTTATGGCCCAGGCTTGGCCTCTTTGTCAACTCTAGGGATTTCCTGCATGGGTAGGTGACTTGGTGAAGACATGGAGAACCGTCAGTGGACGGTATCCATTTCAAGCCTTAGTTCAACTAAAAAATTTACCTAATACTCTCTTGCAATCAAGTAGATTGTCAATAAACTATTTATAAAAAAAATAACATCCAAAGTAATAAACGATATTCACTCTGTAATTATATAAATATATTGATTTCTTGATTTTAATTTGATTATGCTTTTTCCATCTCTAGCGTCGTGTGTAACCGGTTTAACAAAAGTGGACGACCTCGCACGACGGTGAAATAAATTAGCGATTTTGGTAACGGCACATTATTTTCCAGACTCACTTTCATAACAACCTCCTATAATTTTTTCGAGAATCTCGTTTTTTAATTGTTTTAAAAAAGAAATGTCAAAACTGTCGATCGGAATTTAAATCCAGTTATAATTGGAACATTGTTCTTTTCAAATGTAAAAAAGCAGTAAACAAGAGGAGGGCCAATTTAATTAAATGTTTTTTTTATTAGATATACAGGGGGGCAGTGGCGTACCGTGTGCCATTGTCGCCCGGGGCGGAATCATAATTTGCCGCCCCTTTGACGTTATAAAAATACTGATGTACCATGTAATATAAGTACGTCGGTGTTCAAAACCTATTATGCTATAAAAATAACGTCTAGTATAAGTCTAAAATTCAACTTTTCGGGCCTTCTTCTTTAGCCTCAAGTGATCCAACTTTGGACGTAGGCCTCCCCCATTTCAATCCACTGTCGTCTATTTTACGCCATTTGCTTTCAGTGAAGTCCACCAATCTTTTTTATGTCATCTCCCTATTTCATTTGTGGCCTTCCTCCATGTCTTCTACCTAGCCATGGTCTCCATTGCTGTATTTCATTATTCCATCTTTTGTCTTTCAGACGGGCATTAGGTCCTGCGAAGCTCCATTTTAGTCAGGCGGCATGTTCTTCTGCGTCTTTCACTTCCGTTTTACTTCTAATCTATTCGTTTGTTTTTCTATCCCTAAGTTTCACACCCAACATTGAACTTTCGATCGCTCTTTGTGTCTTTGTAATTTTATCCATATTAGCCTTGGTAAGAGTTCAGGTTTGTGAGCCATAAGTGAGTTTAGGAAGGATACATTGATCATAAACTCTTGTTTTCAAATATTGTTGTAAATTCTCAAATCTTCTTTTATATCCTTCCTTCCGGGCCTTACGCGCAGCAAAATCATTCGTCAAAGTTAATTTCGTCCGTCACACTTTGTTCTATTGACAAAATGGCCAAATCACTCAATCTGATGGAGCTCATGGTAGACCTCGAGTAATTTTTTATTAATTATAGCTTTGAGAAGCTACGCTCGCATAAAGAAAACTGATTGCTATAGTTAAAAAAATTCGAAGCATAATTACGATATTAGATAAGCAAATACCAGAATTGCATTGCTGAATAAATTCTAAAAGCTCGAGAAATCCTTTCATGGCATTGTCTTGATCTTTAGCATCAGCCAAAGGAACGAAATTGCGTAACCTCTTTTTCTCGATTTCCATCTCATCCACATCGATATCACAGTGCTCTTCTCCGAACTTACACTTGTATTCTGAGTTCAGTAGCTAATTTGCGAATGGTCTTATATTGTTCTTACTTTTTGTGTAAAAATTCTCTTATCTTCTTATAATTCATAAAAAAACGCTTTATTTTTCGTCTTTTATTTGAACGTGAACGTGTAGGGTAATATTCTAAGCTAGGTAGTCACACGCATCCTGTATTTTAAACTTCTTTGATTATTTTGACATTTATAATAGCAATAAAAATGATAAAAATCTACGAATGTGATTGTTATCCGGCACATTTTTTTTAACATTTACAATATGTTTACAATATTGTTTAAATCAATCGTGAGGTTAACATTTTGGAAATATAAAATTTATCAATTAGAAAATGTCATTAATGATTGATAACTTATTATGAAACGACAATTGAATGACCCCAAAAATTAGTTGAGACAATCAAAAAGGCGAGATACTACCGGCTCTTTTTTATATAAGTAGAACCATTAAGACCATTTAATGATGACAAAATAGCCACGATTAAAATATAAATAATAATTCATAGTCGCTTTCTCTTTGATTTAACAAATAAATCTTTGAACCTTAACACATTTTCGTTGTGAGTATTAAAAATTTCTTTAAAATCATTATGGAATATTTAAACTTTTTCAACAAGCCACATCAGCTTCACAAATGATTAAGGTAATGGCATAGGTCGGTTTAACTATTTTTAAACCCAACTTTTTTGTTTTTTTACTTTATTTACAAACTATATGCTGTTAAGAAGCCTTAATTTTGTTGCATTTAATGCTTGTTTTGTTTTCATGTCTACATACATGCATTAAAAGTGGCAGAGACCATTTTTTCCAATTGCTACGGTTCTTACATATGTCTATCGCTTTTCCACTTTCATCAGCGCTTTCATACATGCTCGTCGGTTGCTGGTACTCTTGACCTAGTTTTTCTTCAAAACAATTTCGATCTAGGTCGACCTTTATCGATTTGGCCATTCACAAACACCTTATAAATATGTTTTGTTTGTTTTTTGTTTGAAGTGTGTGGTGTAAGTAAAAGAAGAAATGGATGCAAGTAACAGAAAATGTGCGTAGAGGTTCAAAAAGCAGTGTCAGTGAAGAAGAAAGCCTGGCTGGATTTACTGGCTACAAAAGCCAATCAAAAAACGCAAAAGGCAACGATTGAAGTTGTAAACAAGGCAGAGAATAAGTATAAAGGGTTAAAAGGTGTGGCAAAAGAGGTTGAGGCACAAAAGAAGGAGAGTGATGAAAGATGAATTTGATAGAAGGTTATCTGAAGATTTTCAAAACCATATTAAACTCTTTTGGATGTCCATAAGAACAGCCAGAGGTAAAAATACTACCTCGCAACTGAAAAAAAATCAGAAACCAAAATGGTAGTATGGTAAAGGGAAGAAAATGCGTGTTAAAGAGATGAATGGAATACTTCGAAAGTTTATTTGAAAAAGAGGATACACAAGTACCGGCTCGGAGACATGAGTGAAAGTTGCACGGTCTTGTTTAACATCGAAAAAGTTGTGAGACAGGGATGTGTGGCTTCGCCATAGTTGTTTAACTTATACATAGACGATTGTTTATAAGATTTGAAAAAGAGTGCGTTTGGATTGAAAATGAATAATTACGCCGATGATCAAGTCATATTAGCGTCATCTGAAGAGGACTTGCAGGCAATGGTTAATGTTATGCATGATGCCCTGAAAATCAAAGCAATAAAAATACATTTAAGCCAAACGAAAGTAATGTATTTTAAAAGAAAAGAAAGTTTGACAAACAGTGAAGTTCTCATTAAGGAAGAAAGAGTGGAAAAAGTAAATAAGTTTGTTTACTTGAGTTCAAAGTTTACGAAAGATGGAAAGTATGACAGTGACATTAAGCGAAGGGTTTTAGCAGGAAAACAGCCAAAAAGTGTCAAAAAAGGCACGTCTGGCTTTGCATAGAGGAGTGTTGGTTCCTACACTTATGTATGGTAGTAAATGTTGGGTTTGGCAGAAGAAGCATGAAAATAGAATTAATGCTGCGGAGATGAGTGGTCTGGGAAGTTTAGCCGGAGTGACTAGGTTGGATAACGTAACGAATAATGAGACAAAAGAACGCCGTGGTGTAAAATAAGATGTGGCTACAAAGATAGATAAAGGCATGCTTAGATGGTTTGGACACGTAGAAAGAATGGATAAAGGAAGATTGACGTAACAAATTTATAAGGCGAGTGTGTATGGAGAAATCGATCTTTTATAACTCGATTTTTGTATGAATCGATTTATTGGATTTCAATTCAAATCGATTTAGAAATCGATCTTTTTCGGGAAGAATCACCATCCCTAGTAAATATTATTTTAAAACTAGCCGTTTTACTCGGTGTTGTCCGGGGGAATGCTAGCGCCAGTGTCGGACTGTATTGGAAATGTCACTATTAAACTCAGCGACACCGAAGACTATACACTCGACACTAATATTGGCCGTTTTGATAGTTTTTATATTTTATTCCCTTCTTACCCCTTTCGTAGGGGACTAGGGGGGTTCATCCCTTCAGAAATCTTCGCGGGCGTATGCAGAACAACTTACTTTTATCACAATCGGATAAATGGTTTAGGAACGCATAGAGGACAAACATACAAAGTTATTTTTTTTTTAAGTAATGTGGTGTGTTAATTTTTTTTATAAGTTTATTTTTAAATTTTTTTACAGATTTTTTAATACTTAATGCATTAATCAAAAATGGTAAAAACTTAATAATGGGTTTTTAATTTTTTGCAAAAAATAAAATAAGTGTATCATAAAACTATCGTAATACATAATAGCTTTCCTTATAAATTAACATATAAATTGGGCAAAAAAACATTTGCAACAATTTATTTCACTGTCATAGTATTTTGAATAATTGAATATTCACGATTCGATTATCTCATCAAAATCTATTTTACATAGAATTAATTCATAGTTGACCATGATTTCTTAATTATTAGTTAAAACGTAGTGTGAAAAATATTTGCATATTTTTTTACACGACGTTTCATCATTAAATCAATTATCATCTTCAGGAGTCACTCTAATTTTGACTGCTATAAGTAAATTTTGTCTTGCAGATTAAGGTTGGCTAATTATATGGAAGTGGGGTCCACCATATTATAGGCCATAACATATTTCTTTTACTTTTCAAATTGTTTTATTTCACGACGGATTTATGAAAAAATAAGAACAATAACATTTTTTAAATGTTTGATTTTAATTTTGAAAACCACATAAAAAAGCAAGCAAATTAAATAATACAATAATTTATGGTTTTTTGGGTTGGATTTCTGTTATAACAGTATTGAAACGATACGGAGAATATTAACATATTAGTCCAGTCAAAACAGAGTTTAACCTCAGAATAAATCCAAAAGTTTTGAAACTTTGCACACTATCTTGTAGGGCCCTAGTGAGGAATATACCAAAAGTCCTCATGAATTGGAGGCGAGCTTTAGCGACAATTAACGAAAATAGGGCACTTTTTTGGGATTTTCGTCAATATCTCGAGAATCGTTGGTCGAAGGTTAAAATTTATGCTGTACAAAATAAAGCTTATTAAATTTGCAACAAAAATGATTATACAGAATTCCAATCTCACCTGACTTCTGGTGACTACACACTCTGTAGTCATGTCTTCTCGTACCAAATGTTCAATGTTGGTTTTTTTAAACGAATGTGTAATTTTTTCAAATTGTATGAGCTCAGGATCATCAGGGTCATCAACGTCTTTTTCCATTGTAGAAGTAACACCATTCAGGCATTCGCCGTGGCAGTTGTGACGAATGCTTATACACACAATACCTGACTTTCAGCAGCCACATCTCTTTCCACATCCACTAGTACATTTGCAACAAATGAGATTGAGGTCATCCTGGGGTGCTGCTGGGTCTTGTGTTTTCACAGGAATCAACCGATCGCTTTCTAACTTCCAACCCCAATGTACAGGGGGAAGTTCATTCCCAAGCCAAAATTGAATTTGGTGATACACACTACACAATAGCAGGAGCAAGGAATGATTGGCTGAGCTGAGTTGCCTGGAATGTTGTCAGAAAAAAGAGACCGGGTGGTCACAATACAAAGAACATTTCTGGTCCTTTCCGTTTACAAACAAACAAGCAAAAAATCTGCACACTACGATATAAAATATCTTATTGAGCTATAATTATCTTCCTATTAATAATTACTAAAAAGCAGCAATAATGTTTATACAATTTCAATGACATTTAGGTGAAATACAATGGTAGGTACAGGCAATCGTGCGCTTCTCGACTTTTTTTAGAAAAACGTTATCTTTTATAGTCCTGTAACTCGGTAACCGTTGGAAATACAAGAAAAATGTAAATAATTATTTTTGTTGCAAATTTGATAAGCTTTAATTTTGTACATAGTGCACTTTAACCTCCGACGAACGGTTCTCGAGATATTGACGAAAATCCTAAAAAAGTGCCCTATTTTCGTTAATTTCCGCTAGAGCCCGTCTCCGATTCATGAGGACTTTTGATATATTCATCACTAGGGCCCTACAAATTAGTGTGCAAAGTTTTAACTCATTCGGATTTATTCTGAGGTTGGGTCATTTTTGGATCTGTTTTGACTGGAGTAAATCCCCTGCGCAAAGATAAAAATATAACATCCATACATATAGTCAATCTATCTACCCACGTAAAGTACCCTGTCCGCGTAAGCGGAAAAAAGACGACAACGCTTAAAAAGGGAGACGTAAAATCAGTGACGTTACAATCAATAACGCCCCCTCTACACCGGAGCGTGACGTCACCTTACAATCGTTAACTTCGCAGTGACGTCAATACGTCGTCACGGGTCAATTTTGTAGCAACTGCGACACCACTGCTATTAATATCCTAGTTTGACGTCATGAAGCGTAACGTTCCCTTTTTAATATCCGTTATCCTTAAAATCCTGAATGTTTCATTCATCGCCAAATGATGTAATGCGTACGGACGTTTGGGCGCGAAAGAATTTGTTTTTAATATTTTTTTTTTTAATTTTAATAGGTAAATACGAATGAAAATTTAAACAGTTAAAAAAATATAAACATTTAATCCAAATTACCGATATATATATATATATATATATATATATATATATATATATATATATATATATATATATATATATATATATATATATATATATATTACTTATTCTTTTTTAAATGCTTGTTACGGTAAAGGACAAGAAACTAGGAATTTTCAATTCATATAAATTTATGAAGTGTATCAAGAGAAAATCGATTTTTTACAACTTGAACATTGTTGAGTTTATCTTTTACCATTTATAGTATTTTTAAATTAAGTTTCCCATAATAACGTTGATGTCTGAAGGTAAGACGTTTAGGTGCATGAATCAATCGACTGTTGTGACACGGCGTATACTGGTAGTTATTATTTTGTTGTATTTTAAGGATAGTTTTAATCTGCGTGACTAAAGGATGAACCTCACTAGCGAACGATGTTTTTTTATCACTAATAAAACATATAAAAAAATAAAACAGGCCAACAAGTTACAAAACTCGAAATCACAGGTGTATGTTCCAGTGGCGTAGCCAGGAATTTATTTCGGGGGGGACCATAACATTTATAACAATACAAAATAAGGTATTTAAGTTTTCATAAACAAATCATACCAAAAATCAAAAACATTGATATCACCTGAAAGAAATAAGATTTTAAAATGGTACTAGTACCATAACGTAATAATTTAAAGCGAATTGGGAGGTAAAGAGGGAAAATCTTAGAACAGTTGTAGTGCTTTGTACCGGACACTGGTTTTTGACAAAAAAAACATCTACACAATATAGGCGTGTCTGGCACAGAACATATATGCAGATTATGTAATGAGGAGAAGGAAACAGCCACTCATATTATCTTCGAATGCAAAGCCACCGACCGGTGGAGGCACTACCTGCGGTGTATCTAAGACCAAAGGAGTGATCCACCTGGGGCAATAGCAGTACATGAGCTTCTACTCCTTAACAGGAGAATTAAAGAAATGGGACTAAACTAATGAGCTGGAAAGGTATAAAAAGCAGACAATGCTGGAGTGTCTAGGGAAAAAATAAGACCTCTTCCACAACTCCTATTTATTTATTCATGCATTCATGCATACAAAACTCGCAATCACAGGTGTATGTTTTTAACAGAAATATAATTAAAAACAAAAAATAAAAGCGTAACTAAAATGATATTCGTCCTACGCCTTCAATAATGTATTAAATTAAATTAAAATACTTTACTTTTGTTACAATATTGAAAAGCATGATTCATTTAAAATTACTAAAAAAATATTGTACTCATATTTTGACTTACCCTGTATTCGATTTAATAAATATTCGCAAATTCGTTCGTGTTTATAAACATTGACAATCATTAAAAAGCTTTGGCTCCAATAGATTATTATTCTTATACTCATTTTTAATTATACAGGCCGTTGAAACTTGTTAAGATTTTTACATAGAATTGGTTGCAACTTTTTAAATACCCTGTATAACATACTACAGCCCTGTATTGTTGTAATGGGGTTTTATTGGTTTTATTTAAAAAAAACATAGATTTGATCTGGCACCGAGTTATGGAACACCCTAAAACATTGTAACTAAATTTTAAACTGGAAAATTTAAAGCTGCCTACAATGTTTACATACTAATCACACTCATTTACGCGACAAAAAATGTTTAATTCACATAATGCATACTAATTAATAATAATAATAATTAATAACTTTATCATTACTTTATACCAGCAACGGTTATTACTTCATAATTTTTAAATCAAAATATTCCGAAAACGGTAAACAGTATCAAGTTTTACCAAGAGTACCTTTTTGGCGTAAAATGGAATGATGTTTAAGTTCACTTAAAATTTTAATTAATAAATCTAACCTTAAAAAAGTTATGTTCAATATTACTTGGTACGAACCGTGTAAATGTCGCCCTCTATGAGAGTCAGATATAAAAACAAATTCATGGGATGTATCAGCTCCTAAAACATATTGGTATAAAATTTCATTAGAATGTTTTTAGTAATTTCGGCAAAATCGTAATAAATGTGTATACTTTTTTTTCTTCAACGCCCTTTATCTTGAATACAGATGGCGTTACGAAAATTTGTTACTAAGCAAACCCCAATTATTTTTTAGTTTTCTACCTATCCCAAAGACGGGGTTACCTTTTTTAAAACACCCTGTATTTTTGTATTGGTATTCCTCTATTTTTGAAGACGGAGAATGTATTTGCTGTTTTTATAGCTGTAAATTCAAGTAATTTTTTTACAATTTAATGTAAAATAAATCCTAAAAGTAGTGCTCTGCAGTAACTTGGAAAGTATAAAGTACAAGGTGTTATAATACAGACTGGCAGGACAACGTCTACCTGGTTCAGCTAGTTTAATACAAATTCAATACATACATACATATAGTCACGCCTATTTCCCGTAGTGGTAGGCATAGACCACTTTCTTCCACTTGCTACGGTTCTTTGATATCTTACTCTACTTTCATTAGTGCTTTCATATATGCTCGTCGGTTGTTGGTACTCTTGACCTGGCCTTTCTTCAAAACAATGTTGACCTGATCAAAATATGTTGGCCGAGGTCGACTTCTACCGACTTGTCCATCCACACTCGCCTTATAAATTTGTTTCGTCAATCTTCCTTCATCCATCCTCATGCTTCTTCTGTCAAACTCAACATTCACCACCATACATAAGTGTAGGAACCAACACACGTCTATGCACAGCCAGACGTGCCTTTTTAGACACTTTCTGGCTGTTCATAAAGCTATACAGTGCCCCATTCATTTGTTTTCCTGTCAACACCCTTCGCGTAATGTCACTGTCATATTTTTTATCTCTTGTAAACTTTGAACCCAAGTACACAAATTCATTTACTTGCCCCACTCTTTTTTCTTTAATCAGAACTTCACAGTTTGTCATGTTTTTTTCTCTTTCAAAAACAATTTCTTTCATTTTGCTTACATTTATTTTCATCCCTTTGAATTTTAGGGCATCATGCATAACATTAACCATCGCCTTCAACTCCTCTTCAGATGACGCTAATATGACTTGATCATCGGCGTAAAGAAGGCATTTGACAATCAAATCATTCATTTTTAGTCCATACGCACTCTCTTTCAAATCTTTTAAACAATCGTCTATGTATATAAGTTAAACAGCCATGGCAAAGCAACACATTTCTGTCTTACACCTTTTTCGATGTTAAACCAGTCCGTTTAAGCTCCATTTATCCTGACACAAGCAGTGGAATCTTCGTAAAGTGATTTCAGTGCCCGTATTAAACTACCACTTACCCCATACATTGACAATGTCGACCACAATTTACTCCTTACCACTCTGTCATAGGCCTTTTCCAAGTCTATAAAAGCGCAATAGACCTTCTGACTTCTAGCCAAGAATTTTTCGACTATACCTCGAAATGAAAAGACCTGATCCAAACATCTTCTTCCTCTTCTAAATTCTGCTTGCACATTCCATATCATCTTCTCAGTTTCATTTGTTACTCTTTTAATTAATATCTTTGCGTACAATTTGCCGACTATGCTGAGTAAACCAATGCCTCGGTAGTTCTTACAGTCCTGCTGCGAACCTTTTCCCTTGTAAAGTGGCACGATAACGGCCTTGCACCAGTCGTCTGGTACGCTACCACTACTCCAACAAAGGTTAAAAAGGCGGTACAGCAGACTAGCTACCACGTTTTGTCCAGCCTTCAGCATTTCAACTGTTATCCTGTCGTCCCCAGCAGCTTTACCCAATTTCATACTATTTAACGCTTCCACAATTTGTCGTACTAATTTCACTTTCATTGCAATTTTCACTCATGTTTCCGAATGGAGCCTGTACTTCTCTGTATCCTCTCTCTTAAATAAACTTTCGAAGTATTCCTTTCATCTCTTTAATACGCATTACTCTCCTTTTACCTTACTACCATCTTGGTTTCTGATTGTTTCCAGTTATGTGGTAGTATTTTTACCTCTGGAGGTTCTTATCGACTTCCAGAAGAGTTTGTTTTGAAAATCGTCAAATAACCGTCTATTAAATTCATCTTTATCACTTAACTTCTTTCTTGCCACAACCTCTTTTGCCACACCTTTTAACCTTTTATATTTATTATTTGCCTTGTTTACATCCTTAATCGTTGCCTTTTGCGTTCTTTGATTGGCTTTTGTAGCCAGCCAATCCAGCCAGGCTTTCTTCTTCTCTAATACTGCTTTTTGAACTTCTACTCACATTTTCTGTAGCTTACATCCTTTCCTTCTTTTACTTACACCACACACTTCAATAGCAATATCCACGATTCCTTCCTTAAATGGCTTCCACAATTCTTCAACCTCAGATGCTTCATCTAAACTGTCAAATTTCTCAATCAATTTATTAACGAACTTCAATTTTAACCAAAAATGGTAACAACAAAAGTTGTAGGAAATTCAATTTCCTACAACTTTGGTTTCAGCATTTCAACTGTTATCCTGTCGTACACAGCAGCTTTACCCAATTTCATACTTTTTAACGCTTCCACAAATTTAAATATAAATGAATATTCTTAGATAATTTTCACGTGTTTATTGTTATTAGGTTATTGGCTACAACGTGATGGCAGTAAATTTAAACATCGATGCACGGTATTTAACAATACCAAATCCCATTGACTTCCTCATAGAAATAGTGATCGTTTTCGAATCGGTAAATATAAACAAATGATGTGATTCATGTGATCGATCATGTCTAGATTACTTGCCAGAGAATCTTACACGTGAAATCGTTGAAATAATATCGCGTCTCTTTTTAGCAGTTCACTGATCATCAAATTGTTCGCTAGGTAGGATAATGACATTGCATTAAGGATGATTTATCGAAAAATATTGGCGATCGGCCAGATGCTTTCCAATTTACTTTAGAAAAAGTAGGTATTCCTGCAATGTTGTTTACCGGTTTACCTAAAAACAGCTTACGGAACTGGTTGACTTTTTTTTTTTTTTTTGAATAAATTTACGACTCGCGATTTAATTTATTTACGGAGTGTTTAACTGCAGAGCAGACAGAAACTTTTTGACTCGAAATAATATCCTTAGCTCCATATTATAGTTTGATAAGCATAAGAAGCAAAAATGAAACAAATCATCAGTAAGGAATATTTTCGGATACAGTAAAAGCTCTTTATTTGCGGGGTATATGTTCCGTAAATATGCCACGAATACAGAAACCGTGAATATGGAATGGTAATTTATATGGGATTATAGGGGATACGTTCCTAGGTGACAAAATAAGAACAGTGTAACTCTATTCTTTGCTGCCTTAAATCCAGGGGCAGACTTTTCGCTTTTAGAAATGAATGTTTTGTTTGGCATTCTCTTCCAAAACAGTGCAGTTTCATCTGCATTAAATACTTGCTCAGGTTTGTATCCTCTATCAGCTACTAGGTTTGCAAATTCTTCTGCATATCTTTCCGTTGCAGCAGTGTCTGCAGCTGCAGCTTCTCCAACGATTTTAATACTATGCAATGATTATCTCACCTTAGATTTATTGAACCAACCTTCCGATGCTTGAAATCCTCCATCTGTACATTTACCACCACAACTACCATTAGGTTCTTTAAAATGTGCGTAAAGACGTCACGACGAATAGATGTGTTAGTAGAGAAAAAATGAGTTTGTGACAGTCGCCAAAAAAAAACGTGAGTAATATTTCCTCAAGCATGTTCTTTATATTGCGTTTAAACTATGTGTCTAAACTCAGACATTAAACGTATTTTCTTATTTTCATTATAAAGATAAAAATTATATAACAGCGATTTATTGTTAGTGATGACTGGCTTTCAAAAATAACTAAATCGAATGGTACACAGTGGATCAAACGCTAGTGGTACACAGCGAATCACGATCCACTGTGTACCATATGATTTATAACGAAATAGTGCTAATATTATTTATGAATTCAAGCTATTACAGAATGCCACGAAATAAAAAAAATATAAGGAAATTAGGTGCTCATACCAAAAAGGAAATTAGCAATTAGCTCTTAATGCTATTAATAACGGAAACGGTGTACGACACGTATCCTCGGAAACAAACATACCTTTTACTACCCTACAGAGATATTGGGCAAAGACAAAAAGAGCTGTCTTTCGAGGGGATATAAAAATAACACCAAACTATTAAGTAAACAGAGTTTTTTCCGAAACACAATAAAATATGTTTCGGGACTATTACAAAAAAATGTACATTATTATTTCATGTACTTACTACCAACGATTTTCGTCAACTAGCCTTCGAAATGGCAAGATATAATAATATTAAAATGCCTTCGTCGTGGCGTATCAAATCGCCGGTATGGACTTAGGGTTTGAACCGTTTGAATAAATCCGCAATTGTGTGAAATTATGTCCAAATGTTATTTGTGTTTTTATTTTGTAATTTAACATAATCTATTATACCTTTGATCCACTGTTGACCACAGCGATTCAGTGAGTACAATATAACTTAAAAAATAAGAATTATTTGGTAGATCGCTATCTTTTATAACTGTTAAGTCCTGTTTCTCGATAAATTTCACAGCAAAAATCAGCTAGCATTGCTGGGATCCACTTGCCGTTATACCTTCTTTCCATGTGCGCAATATCTTGGTGAAATCTTTCCTCTTGCTCAAATCAATCTTGCTCATCGGACACGGCACCAAGATTTTCTGGAAAAAAATCCAAATGCAAATGCAATAAATGTATTTTCAATGACATGTTGTATCCGAGTTGTTGATACGATGATAGCAGTTCTTGTACTATCTCTCCGTTATTGTCAGCCTTTTTCTTTCATATTTACTGCATGAGCTAATAGTACTGTTGGATATCGATTTCCATTGTGAAGCAAAACCGCTTTCAGGCTCAGTTTGGACGAGTCGGTGAAGCGTCTCCAAGCCATTGGTTCTTCTGGCAACTGTAGTTTTAAGAAGTTTTTGAGCGTCAGTCCTTAAAATTGAAATCTACAACTTTTGTCCGAAACATTTTTTTATATACTCCACTGTTCCTGAGATAGAGCGCGGAGAATGCGCCGCGCTCATCTATTCTCAGCGTAATGCAAGGTCAACCGTAAGTCCCGCTATATGATACGCCGTATAAAGGCTACAAATCATTAAAATATCATTAAATATACATAGACCTATTATCAGAGGAGACGAAACTATTTACTTTTAAACTCGATCATACATCCCCACTTTCTGGGCGATTGTATGATCTTAATAAGGCTGACTGGAATGTGTTGTGCTATGATGTTGCCTGCTCTCCAGTTATGGTAAAAGATTTGTAATTGTTATTAAACCGTCCATAGTATTTGTTGATTATATTTGCAACAATATTGTGACCATAATGCTATATCTTATTAATATTTCATGAATTATAACAACCTGAATAATACAACCCATTTTATGGAATGTTGAACCATTGAACTATTTCATTCCGTTAGATTATAAAAATTTGTTGCTCAATAAGCGACAACGCCGCACGGCTTGTCTGAATCGTTCCACTTGCAGAGATCTGTGCGTACTACGAAATCGGATATTATTAGTAGCGCTGTTGCCGAAGGTGTTGCAACGAGATTTTGGAGTATTATCGGTCATTTTCAGCATATTATTGGTAAAATTTAGTGAAAGAAATGATTCGTCATTGCCAAGTGTGTAAAAAACCGGACTATTTAAGCCCCAGTGTTTATTTTCACAAGTAAGTTGGAACATCTCATTGTTTACTTTATTTTCATCCAGTGGTGTAGCGATGACCATTTTAATATCAAAATAAACAGGTATTATTTTGAGGCGTAAAACACGAATCTTAAAACCAAGCGATGTGGAAATCAATACTTTTCGAGATATTCTCAAAAAAATCATTACCTATTTCCCTGTTATTTAGCAATACTTATTCGTTGTTATTTGAAGAACTAAATACCTTCCTGATACATTTTTTAGTAGTATTTTAAAATAAATCTATACGTCACCTTAAATTTAATCCAATCAATAATTTAGTTTTATAAAAGTAACTTATAACATTACGCACAATTAGCTTTAGGAAGAAAACTTTAACGTAACAAAAAATTTGTCGCCCAACATTTGGGTAATTGTTTTTTAAAATTTTAAAAATACTTTTGGTAAGCTACAATACAATTTGATAAAAAACTAAGTATTACCCATTAATAAATATATTCTCATAAAAAACTAAAATTACCCGATAAATATATTCTCATTTTAAACAAACAGCACGTCACTGATTAGAAGCGTGGCCGTAACTCCATAATAATGTTACAGCGTTGCCAGCACGAGGACGGGACAAAGATAATCGATTGGTATTCTTTGTCATACTCATGGCCACTCTCGCGTAATCATTGCGACAAAACAAACAGAGTTTTATGAATGGAATGTTGCGTCTCCTCTGGATAAAAGGTTTATAAAAATATACATAATTATAAATAATTTGCATTGTTTATCAATTAATACACCAATACATTTTAATTATTTATTAATTTAGAAATAGTTTCTCATTAATTTATTGTCCCCGTAGTCAAAATGACGGAAGGTTTTTCAAAATCTTTTATAATAATAAGGACTTTATTCTGTATTTTCCTCTTCTTCGTTATCATCGGGTTCCGGTCGTTCGGAAATTTCTAGTTCGGGATCCTCATCTTTTCAGCGACATTCGTCTCCAGGTCTTCGAGGATTTCGGGGCCGAATGTATTATCTTCATCAAGATCATTTTCATGGGGCAAAGCATTGAGGCACGCCTACCCATTGCAATGGCCACAAGCTACAGAACATTGCAATCCCGATTCCCTGCATCCGCACAACCATTATTGCAGTTGCAAAATATCGTATTGAGTAGTTCATCTGGAGCTGGTGATAGGAATGTCCCTATCGGTTCCAGGAGTTCGTTTCGTAGTATCCAACCCAATTTTTGGGGTTTTAAATCACGCCCCAACCAAGTTTGGATTTGGTAGTACACGCGCGTGATGTGTTGACGAGCCGCTGCACTCGTCGGTGGGAGATTTGATAACTGAACAGATTTAGTACGCGTTGCCAGGTATAATTTAACAATTTTTTTATAGGTAGTATTAAGGTAAGTAATATTAAACAAATATAATATATACTAGATAAATAAAAAATATCATCTAATATGGTGTATTAATTGATAAACAATGCAAATTATTCATAATGATGTATATTTTAATGATTTTTGGGACCTTTGACCTTGAATATCTTAAGACGCGGACACGAGATTTTATAAGACTTTTGAGACAACTTTAAGAATGCCAAAATAAGGGTTTATACCAATTTATAGCTTATTATCTTTCATTCCGCAGTGAAACCCCTAATTTGACTGGACTATATACACATTTTTGCTCTTATTTTGGTGCCGACCATTGTTGATGCGTAAAACTAAATAAAAAAAAATTAAGACTCCAACAAACCTGCGTAGGTTTGATTTTGACTAACTAATAGATTAAGAACAGGAAACGACCTTCACCCATCTGTTTAATGGATGGAAATTATTTTATATCAAATTTAATATATTGAAGAATAAACCGTGAGTGGGTCGGCCAACATTTTTTAAACAGACTTTGATTTATTTAAAATTTAAAAATGACTTTTTTTATACGTTGCGTACATCCGTTTGATAAACAAATTATGGTAAATATTTACAAACGCGGTTTTTGCGAAAAATGCTTACAAATTTTTATGGCATGTTTTTTATCAATAACGAATGATATTTTAAGCAATATTAAGGATCTTTGGATTTTTTTTTTCCAATACTTTCCCGAATTTTCAAAGTTCTTTATTAGGTACTGTTGGTGTTAGTTATGGACGTTAGGTAAGGTTAGGCTAATAATATATATATATATATATATATATATATATATATATATATATATATATATATAATCCAGGATATCTACAGCTGTCGCTGCCTTCCTGCTTTCAGCCCTTGTCTCCAGTTGTCCTTGTCCTGCCAGTCTCCGTCCTGCAGGTTTCTTTCTTAATTCCATCGCCTCATCCACTTCGTCTCTCCATGATCGCCTTGGTCGACCTCTCTTTCGTCTGCCTAATGGACTCCACTCAGTTACCCGGTGTATCCAGCGATCCTCCGGAGTTCTTCTAACATGTCCGTATTACGTTAGTTTCTTTTCCTCTATGTGTTCTAGTATGTCTTTTTTTACCTCCATTCTTCTCCTGATCTCCTCATTTCTTATTCGATCTAATCTGTTCACTCCACAACTCCTTCTCCAAAAGTCCATTTCTGTGGCTACAATCTTCCCTTTGTTTTTTTTGTTGATCACCCACATTTCAGCTCCATAAGTCATTATGCTGCGAACTATTGAATTGAATATTCTCGTTTTATTAGTCTTGGTTATGTGGCGATCCCATAATATTGGGTTTAATTGATTAATACATGCCCTAGTTTGACCTAGTCTATTTTTTATTTCTTTCTCTGTTGTTCCACTTTTTGATATTATAAACCCTAGGTACTTAAATTTGTCTGTTCCTGAGATCTGTCGGTTATCATCTATTTCTAGGTGATATATCCTGTCTTGTGCCGTTGACATATATTGGGTCTTTTCGAGGTTGATTTCCACTCCATTTTTCCCATATTCCTCCTCTAGTTTCCGCATCATAAAAACTAAATCCTCCTCATCTTGAGCTATGATTACTTGATCATCGGCAAAGCTTAGAGTATACAGATGATCATTTCTAATTGGTATTCCCATTCCTGCACATTTTCTCTTCCATGGTCTTAGTGTCTGTTGTAGAAATATTTTGAATAGTGTGGGTGATGTTGAGCATCCTTGGAGGAGACCCTTAGGCTAATAATAATCGATATTAATTAAAACAGTAAAAGTAAAAAAACCATTTTCAACTCGCAATGGAACCACGCTGAGGAGATCAGGTTTCGAATAGAAATTGCACGGTCCACATTTACCAGGATGAGATCCTTAATGTGCTGCGGTGTCCTGACTTTAAGCGTTTGAGTCTGTTGTTTTGTGCAGAACAATATTAAAAAAATACCATCTCCTTTAAAAAAATGTAACTTTCTTTATATTGGTTAAAAAATAATAAAATAATTGCTAGTTTTGTGTAAAATAACTGTTTATGTAACATATATCTTGGAATTTTTTATTAAAAAGCAATTAATAAAGATCAGGTATTTATCGCTGAACGTCCTTGAAAATAATTATGATAATTTATATATATATATATATATATATATATATATATATATATATATATATATATATATATATAAATAAAAAAAAAGTAATCTTATAAAATGCATAGGCATTTTGTTCATGTTGCTAGTCTAAAAATCAACATAACTATGCAGGTTACAGGGTGGCAATTAATTTTCAATGACATCATTCTATAATCGGATATTGGTGACGTAATTAGTAAATGAGACGTCCACCCAAAAATTCTACAGAATTTGTAGAATACTACGAGGTCTGACAATACTACTAGGACTGGTACGATAGGGATACTTAGTTTTAAATTAATACAGTTTAACTTTGCTTTCTTTCCATGTCTATCCATACAACATGAACACTGACAAAAGTGAGTGAGTATAAATTACTGTGTTTTAAACGGAACATGTTGAGAAGAATCTTTGGACCACTATTCAACCCGGAGACGCAGAGATATCGCATAAGAACGAATCACGAACTAAATCAACTTTACCAAAAACCGGATATTGTACGTGAGATAAAATCCCGAAGGTTACGTTGTGCTGGATATGTACAAAGAGAGTCAGATGAACGTTTAGTAAAACTAGTGTGGCAGAGCAATCCGCAAACAAGAAGGTCCCCGGGAAGACCACGGCTAAGATGGCGCGACAACATCAAAAGTGACTTTGAAGCCATGGGGTATGAAATGGATACCCAACTAATGACGAAATGAGAAATGGAGGTAAATTGTCCGGTCAGTCAAAACTCACCAAGGGTTGTACTGCTACGGAGTAGTAGTAGTAGTAGTATCCATACAGTTGCATGAGTTTTTTCTATTGTTCATAACAGAGGAGAAAGTCTTCAGAGGTTGGAAACAAGAAGATCTAAACACAAGGCTTGATTAGGTGAATATGGGAAGTGGTAAAAGATGGGAATTTAATCAAATCGTTTATTCTCAATCCATACACACTTTCTTTCAAATCTTTTAAACAACCGTCTATAAAAAAGTTAAACAGCCATCATGGTGAAGACACAAAATAATACTGTCTAACATCTTTTTCGATGTTTAATCAGTCCGTGTAAGCTCCCTTTATCCGTGAGGAATCCTTGCAAAGTGTTTTTAACCCCTATCGTCAATAAATTGGTTTCTTCATAATTTTCAATTTTCTTATCTAAACTCTTTTTAATCTAAAAGATGATGGTTACTTCTAATGTGTGAATTGTCTTTTCGTAGTCTGGCATTACTCACTACAACGTTTTGACGAACTGTGTCTCCTTCTAATTATTTTCAGCAGTTACTTTAAAGGCTGAAAACCCCGGAAGAAGTGACCAATTCCAAATTTCTGGTTGAAACGTAATGCCATCGACTGGTCAACCAAACTGCAATCTAACTCGTAGTCATCGCACTGTAACCATTCTCGGTTAGACATTTTGTCTGCACCACTGTACAAAGATGACGCGGCAAAAAATCTACACCAATTCCGAATTCGTCAGTTAAAAGGACGAAGTCCTTAGAGTTTTCGTTGAGAGTTCTCTTTAGCTGTGATTTTTGTTAATTATCGGCTAGTTACTTGCCTTAGGTCAAGAGATAAGAGGGATAAAAGGTATCTTTAATGTTATGCATGATACCCTAAAAATCAAAGGGATGAAAATAAATGTGAGCAAAACGAAAGTAATGGTTTTTGAAAGATAAGAAAGCATGACAAACAAACTGTAAAGTTCTGATTAAGTGAGAAAGAGTGGGACAAGTAAATGAGTTTGTATACTTGGATTTAAATTTAAGAGAGATGGAAATTATGACAGTGACATTGAGCGAAAGGTGTTGGCAGGAAAAAAAAATTAATGGGGCACTGCATGGCTTTATAAAGAGCCGGAAAGTGTCAAAATATATTCGATGATACGAACATGCTAGAATGTTAAAATCAATAATTATCCTAAACTCATCGCATTTCTCAAAAAACAATCCGTTGGATACAAAGCGAAAAAATCCAAAACATTTACCACTGAAGATATTCACAAATTTCTACGAGAAGCTACCGATGAAGAATATCTACTGAAAAAAGTAAATTTCAATTATACCTTACACTCTCTGTACACTATCTTGATAAGTAGTTAAAATAGTTTCTTAGTTGAATGATACCATGAAACTCTCTGAAGCGCAGGCATTTCAAACTTTTCGCTTGGGTTTAATTCCGGCCGGGGCCACTTTTTTTAATTTACGAGTTATTTTCCCTTTTATTTCGTTAGAAATATGAATTATTGAATTAATAGCAATTTGGTTAGCTATTGACTGTTAATTTTTTTAAAGGTAATTCTAATTATGGGTATTGCTGGTGCGTGCAGACGCGATGAATTGGTGAAAATGGAGATCGGTGACATAGAAGATAAAGATTCTATTTTAATAGTCCGAATTTCAGATTCGAAAACAAGAATTGTGTTTTTACGATTGTTAATAATAATGAAGAAAATTCAGTTAATTATCTATCAATTTGTAAAAAATACATTGCAATTAGACAACTTTGTCAAAATAACAATAATACTCACCAACGCCTATTTTTACGTTATCAAAAAGGTAGATGTACGTAACAAGTTGTGGGTATGAATACAATCGGGAAAATTCACAGTAAAATTGCTAAATTTTTGGAATTACCTGAGCATACTTTACACTGTTTTCGACGAACATCTGCTACTTTATTGGTGAATGGTGGAGGAGATCTAATACAACTAAAGAAACATGGTGGATGGAAAAGTAGTAATGTCGCAGAAGGTTATATAGACGAATCAATCAAAAATAAGATTAAAACCACCAAAAAAATATCTTCAAAACCGCATGTATCTCGTTCTATAGATTTCCAATCTTTGAAAGAATTTATGTTGGAGAAATATCCTGATGAACCATCAGGTTCGGAAATAAATATCAAAGATTGTCATAATTGCACATTGCACAGTTTCAATATAGTAAATGATAAACTAAAGTAATTATTTTTAAGAATATTATAAAATGTTTTAATTAAAATACAAGTAATATTATGTACTTACTTATTTTAAATAAAGTATTTAGTGTTTTTTTTCTGTCTAAAAACTGCATTGTTAAGAAAAATCTTGTGTATATTTCGAGCACAAATAGCTATTAAAGCCCTATAACAAGACCGTTAATATTTGTTCATTATCTAGGTTTTGAAATAAGCAAAATAACATAACATACATGACAAAAATAACATACAATATAAAGTCTTTTAAAAAAATTAATCCCCGAATGCGAGGAATAGAAACACCGAAACCTCCTAACAATGAAATATTTTTCTTTTCTCTATAATTGTTTTTTTATTCGCGATTCGATAAAATTGCATGCATTTAGTAAAATATACGTACATTTATTTGGGAGTCCGTTACTGTATCCTGCGTCGTTGTTGTTGGAGTCTACAGCGGCCTCTCGCTGATAACTAAATCGTCCTTGGAACCTGTGGAAGCCTGAAGCTCGAAGCTTGATAACTGGAGGACCGGAACGCATCTCGGTACTGCATCGCAATTGTGTTTTTTGCTAATCTAGTCTCTAGTCCACATGCAAAACAACATTTACACAGACAATATTCTACTGGCAACAAATTCAACAGTCTAATAATTATACATTGAAACTGAAAGAGGAGTCACCTGGTGAGTCCCTCAGGAATAACTCCGGACTACTACTCGGTGACAAGCGGGAGCAGCCGCCTTCTTCGAGTTCCGCAGGCGAATCCACTTCGATATATGAAAGTAGTCTCATCAAATTAAATTTGTGCTTGTTTAGAAGCAGCGTCGCATTTTAAAAATTATCTTTGAACAAGGAACGTGCGTTGACTTCTGAAAGTAAAAAAAAGTAAAATAAGTACAATTTTACATTTCACAATTAAAATAATTTATTTATTTTGACATTCTTGTTACTGAAAAATGTACTAGAAGTGAATTTAAAAACTTAATGCTGGAATACCTCGGCCACATCATAAGAAATCCTGAAAGATACCGACATTTACAGCTTAAACTTCAAGGCAAAATACAAGGTAGAAGGAGTGTAGAAAGAAGAATATTATGGTTGAAGAATCTCCGAGTGTGATTTAATACATCAACTGTGGGCTTATTCCGTGCATCAGTGAATAAAGTTCGTATTGCCAACATGCTCGCCAACATCCGGAACGGATAGGCATCAACAGAAGAAGAAGAATGCTTGACACCAAAATGACAAGAAAGAACTCCACGTTGTGGACCAATCCCCCCTTTATAATTCTCATTTCCTCCTTTAAGGCAGATGACATTTTATTTTCACCTCCAGAAACATTCGATCCCAAAAATAAGGGGCCCAAAACCAATTAAACCAATTTGGATAGTGTAGTAAATTGAAAATAACCCTTTACGTACCCGCTGGTGCGCAAAGAAAAGACTCAATGTCAATCCTCGCAAAACAGTACTGGTTTCTATCACCAGGAGGCGAAAGTACGAACTTAAAGCCCCAACTTTATTCCAGCTTACTTATTCCAAAGAAGTTAAATATTTGGGCGTAACAATCAACCAAAAATTGACATGGAACAGCCAACTTAACCACATTCTTTCCAGAGCTATAGCGGCATGTTGGACATGCCGCAGAGTCTTTGGCAAGACATGAGGTCTGAAACCAAAAATGATCTACTGGTCATACCAAACGATCATTAAACCCATGGTAACCTATTCCTTATTGATATGGTGGCCAAAAATGCAACAAATTTCAGCACAAGTTAAGCTGCAGAAAGTGCAGCGGCTAGCTTGTCTGGGAATCAAAAAGGCAACATTCACTTGTCCTACTGCAGCCGTAGAGGTAATGCTAAACCTTTCACCATTGCACTTATGTGTAATAAAAGAAGCAGCAATTAGTGCCTTGACTTACCGGCCCATTCGGAATTGGCATATCCTTGAAGCAAAATATTCAATCTGTTTATAATTCAACTTCATTTGTAGTGTTTCATTTATATACGTCAGAATTATTTTTAAGGCTTCAAAAGTCCTCATTGGCTCTACTTTGGAATCTATTGAGAAAGTTCCTTGCTGCAGACAGATCAGGTTCCGTTGCAATTACATTTTAAAAGGAAGGTATTCTTCCTAAAAATTGATATTCGACACCTTCGAATAATATCAAAAGTATTTCATTTATGACTGAGGCTTGCTCGTTTTTTGGTGTTAGGATGGCACGCTCGCAAAACCATTCTGCAGATTTATCGTGATTATTATTAATGTTCAATTAAATTTTAGCTATAAGCTCTGCTACAGTGGAAACAATTGTACCTAACTATGTAGGGAGAATAATATTATTATCCAGTTTCGGGAAATCATCATTTCCTATTTCAAGCAACAGGTCTGAGAACTAACTGTCCGTCACTAGCATCTCCCCTAAGATGGACTCTTATATTTTGGTGAGGCTCAGTTTTGTTACTGAAGGCCACAAATGGCCTGCTAAAAATACAGTAACTTCTCCCATTTGACAATTATTATTCCTAACATCTTGTAAAGATCTATTTAGGGCTTTGAAACCCCCTGTAGGAGCCATAGTCTTCTCAACCGAAACAATTAATTTAGTTTTGCGGAGTACTTCTGCCATATTACTTTGTTTGGGTATATTGCAGAGTGGGGTTCCGGTTTGTATCAAATCGAAAGGAAGTTTAAACGCGAAGAGTAAGTTTTTCATTCAAATATCCAAGAACAAAAAAATCTGATTTATTGTCATTCTGAGTGACAAACTAGAAGACCTGCAACATCTACTAAACTGTGTAAACGCAGAAGGACAAGAAATGGGGCTCAATATAAATATTAATAAGACAAAATTTATGCACTTTAGTCGACAACCACATCCTGATGCTTTACTGCAGATTGATACGAAGAATATAGACAGAGTAACCCAGTTTAAGTACCTTGGATGTTATATCAACGAACATCTAAATCCAGATAGAGAAATAAGATGTAGAGTAGAGACAGCGTGAACAAGATTCCAAAAAATAAAACCACTATTCTGCAATGATAATCTGAACCTAAAATTACGGCAGAGAATGGTGAAAGCCTACATATGGTCAGTGTTGCTGTACGGGGCAGAGATCTGGACCATTAAGGCCGCTACAGTTAATCGGTTAGAAGGTATTGAGATGTGGTTACACCGGCGAATGCTGAGAATACCCTGGACAGCTATGCAGACCAACGAAATGGTGCTAAACAGGGCCGATGCAACACGTTTGCTGCTAAATACAGTTAAGTGCAGGAAAATTTCATATCTTGGACATATCTTCAGAGGAGAGCGATACAGAATCCTACAACTGATCATAATGGGAAAAGTGGAAGGACGTAGAGGAGTAGGAAGAAAGCAGGCTTCCTGGCTAAGGAACATCCGTGAATGGGTTGGTATATGCAGCGCAGAAGAACTGTTTCGATTGGCGCAGAATCGAGAAAGACTTGCCTAAGTAATTGCCAACGTCAGGGGGACCTAATACGGCACTTGAAGAAGAAGAAGAAGAAGAAGAATCCGATTTAAATATTGTTTTATATTTGACACTCCAATTCTAAAGAGTATTGCATTGCACCAAGTTTTTATGTGAGTTTGACGTTTTTTAAATACAATTGAGTTTTTAAACATGTGTCAAAATAAAATGTAATTTAAATCAAAAGCACTAAGGAGTATTGATATTAACTTCAATGCAAATTACCCCCAAAATAACTTTCTACCCCTTTTTAACCATGTTAGGCGATGAGTTTCAATAAAATATGAAACACGTCTTCCATCAATTCTGTTAAAGAATATTTATGCAAAATTTAAAGTAGATTGGATTAACGAATCACGTTGTCCCATTCAAACTTTGCTCCCGTTTTTTACCCCCTTAGGGGCAGAATTTCGGAAAATCCCTTCTTATTGAATGCCTACGTCATACAAAGAACACACCCTTCAAGTTTCAGGTCTCTACGATCAGTAGTTTAGTCTGTGCGTTGATCCGTCAGTCAGTCATTCAGGACAAAGCATTTTATATAATTCAATAAAAACCTAATCAAGTAACAAAATAATAAATGTTTTTGTATGAAAATGTGTGAAAGAAATTTCTACGTGTTCATAAAACAGCAAACACCTACTATTAAAGTGTAAAAGTTATCGACTTACAAATTATTTATTTCTTACATAAAAGTAATAATATTCTAATGCATATTTAGCCAAAGTTATTAAACATCGTCAAAAAAAAGTAAGAAAATTTAATGAGGTAATTCTTTAATTTAAATGCCTACTACATTTCTAATTTTTATTTACGTAACTCGTTATTTAAATTAAACATTTTGTTTTCTATTAATTGCAACGTATTCACTACAGGTGGTGTATCAAATGTTCCTCTTCTTAGTCGCTATCTCGTATTCGAGAATCGTGCTTTCAAGAGTATCAAATAAATACCACTTATTGTTAAAACTAATTCTACGATCAATAGAATCCTGCTATTTATTAAAATTCTTCTTCTTATATTAGGCCTTGAGCCCATTTTCATCCAATCTCTTTTTCTCTACTGTTGCAGTCGTATTTGTGACGTAGACTGCCAGTTAACCCTATCCACTTTCTAAGGTTTGCAAGCCAGGAAATGCGTATGCGTCCGGGTCTTCTCTTGCTGTTAATTTTGCCTTGTAAAATAAGCTGCAACTGGTACTTTGCGTTACGCAATATATGCTCTGCTTTTTACGGTCACTTCACCAACTCGAAAGGCTTCGTCCTCTTGAGTCTTCTTACCAAATTCGCATTGTCGAGGATCTGGATTGCCTCGACGTTGACGTGTTGGAGGAGCCTGTTTCGTGACTTCTGGCAAACTTTTCTATGGTCTGGTTAACGGAGTCGATTTCCAAATCTTTATGGAGGTCACTATTTTTATAGTACCAAGGCGCATTAACAATGTTTCTAAGTACTTTGTTTTGTAATCGCTGGATGATGTCTATGTTGCTTTTACTGGCACAACCCCACAGCTGCATGCCATACGTCCACACGGGCTTAAGGATCTGTTTATATAGTAGTATTTTATTGTAGTTTGACAGGGTGGAATGTCTTCCCAATAGTCGAATTTCGACTATATACCAGGTCGTCAAAGTGGCAGACATAAAAATCTAAGAAGTAGAATTTTTTAATGTTCGCACCCCCTCTTCCAAATAAAACCGCTCAGTTTTTTAAACTAAAAACACTACACACACAACATTTTTACATTCTACACTACACAAGGGGTAAGTTCGTCTTCTACCAAGAGACAATAGCCCACAAAATCACACTCAAGAGAAAAAAACAGGGGACAGTATTGGTTTTAAAAGTGTTTATGAATTAAGAAATGTAAATAGTTATAAAGAGTTGTAAAAGTTGTATATCTAAGTAATTAATAAAAGTAGAATTTATTGTATTGAAATAAACATTGTTTTGTTACTGGATCGAGAGTTTTAATTGCCGAACCCACGGAAGAACTAAAAATCTTAACAATATAATTCATTTATCTTATTATTATGAGTGATGCCACATACACTAAGTACTAACAACAAAAATTTTTTGTAAAACTTGAAGACTCAACTTTTAGAATACAAAATGGTTTTTTGTAAATTACTGCGTAAATTATGTGTACATTTAATTTTAATAAAAAAAGAATTTTTCTCATGTTAATTAAATGAGGAACTAAAATAAAAATAGCGACCCCTTAGAGTTGAGCTATAGGGACCATGTTTGGTGCGGATTTTTTTATGTCAAATAGAAACTTTTAAAAGGGTGAGAGTTAAAAAAAGCACCCTACTTACTTATGTATGTATGTATTTTATAACAATTTTGGTGCAAGCTGCGCTATTTCTATAAAAATAACATTGTTTTAAATAGTGTTTTTTTTATAAATCTAAAATAGTTATATGGTCAAAAAAATGCATTTAATGCAAGTTATTATTTCCACAGAGTATTGATTGATGTATTAAAATATTGTGAAACTCCCAAAATTGATAGATAACCTTTATAAGTTTTGCAATAATTAAGAGTGGATTTTTTTATTAAACGGCGTACGACAAGGACCCTGGGACCCAAACAACATAAAAGATATTACTGCTAAATAACCTTCGAGAATTATAGATCAGATTAGCCCACTGTAGCCATTAAATTACTGGTTTACTGCTGATTTTAGTTACCGTAGTTTTTATAATAATTTGTTTATATTTTTTTAATTATATTAAAGATTAGGTTCGGTTAGGTTTATTTCTTTATTCAATGTTAATGTATATGTTTTCAAATCGAGATGACCCTGTGTACGATTTTTGCATATTTCTACTAGACATATTGTACAGTGCTCGCTTGGCGGCGACTAGCCTCTAAAATGACAAATATTCGGCTGAATATACTTCACATTCGTAAACTTCTTTCTCCGAAACAGAGAGTGATAGTTGCCGCAAGAGACTCAAGTTCCTGGTAGGGGCTGCATCGCCTTCACAACCTCCCCTACAATCTACTGGAGCAGAACCCTGTCAAGATTCTTAAATAGCACGGAAGGTAAAGCGGGACATGATTTTAAAGGTACTTTAGTTTTCTTTACAAACATGTCGAACATTTTTCGTTCTGTCTTAAAATTGATGTGAAAAATCTGTTTACAATGACAAAATAAATCGTTTAAAGACTTGAAATAATCTGGTATTTTAAAGTAATCGATATGGTTTATACTACTGCTGAGAAAACTGAGCTTGTCAATGGCCGGGGTAACTGCTAAAATTTCTAATGAAAGGCATCCCGGTAAAAAAGTCAACTATGCTTGCATGTCAATATTAATACCTAAATTCATGAAAAATGGATCCGTTGATAACGAAAAACGTGCAATGCGACATAGTGTTAGTAAAGAAGCTACATAGGTTGCAATCTTAGGGTATGTTGCAGTGGATCCTACTACTTCAAGCAATAGATGAAAATTTTTTGACACGTTTTAATAAAGAATGAAAATAAATTATGTGCCACTTGACTCCCGTGCCATTTGGGATTCTTGAAGGTGTTGCCACTCCGTTTAATTGCATTTTATGGATCTAGGTTAAATAATTTCCCCATCAAAAACAAAATCGACCTGTAATGAAAAATATTCGAAATGAAAATGTTTAAATGGACCACCCAGCATATAATATTTCTTCTTTATATTTATCGTTCTTTTACACATACAGCTACTGTTAAACAAGATGAATAATATGTGAAAATATTTCTTAAATTATTTCTTATAATATTAATTACTTTAGCGGATAAAGATCCATCTAACGGATTAAGGCATATTGCCTACACTTCCGTATTTGCCCACCCAAAATTATGCCCCATGGCATCATCAGTCACTGTTTAAGAAATGGTTTGCACCAAAAACGCTTTCTTTTAAGGTAAATACGATGTTTTGAACTTAAACAAATGTTTTTTCTTCCATAGCTCAGTTGTTAAGGCTGGAGACAAAATTCATTTCGATTTTTCTTCTGAGCGACCCTAATCCTCCTGCATTGAAATGAATTTTTTTCAGCTTATTATAGACAGGGAGCCGGTGACACTAAAAGTGCACTTTTATGGAGATTCTGAAATTTAGCATGAGAATTAATAGTATTTATCATAGGTACCTACAACATAGATGTGCCAGAGTTTATCCTGGCAGAAATATTTTTTATAAATTTTTATTTTTCTAATAATCATAAGTAATTTGCACTTTTATGGAAATTAATTTCTTGTAGACCATTTCGTAGCAAATTTTATGTATTTTCTAAAAAAATTGATAATTCTGAGTAAATTTTTGTCTAATTATAATATTATGATGTTTGTATATAGCTTAATCCTATGACTTTTATTTTTTATTTCTCTTGTTTCCGCATTTATTAAATAACTAATGTATAGATATTGACAAATAAATGGAATGCTGAATTTTATAAATAAATAATGTTTTCCAGCAGTTCAGTACAACAGAAGTAGCTTGGCGGGCGACTAGCCACTAAAATAACAAATATTCGGCTGAATATACTTCACATTCGTAAACTTCTTCCTCCGATTGTACTTGAGACTCACGATTACTGAAAATTTCGTCGGCGCCGATCGGATCGTTATTCGAATGTTTTCGTTGTGCGCAGATTTTGTGATCTCTCTCCCGCCAAGCTACTTTTGTTGCACTGCACTTAGTTATTTGTAAAAAGTGACAAGATTGTACAGAATTATTCATTGTTAATAACCCACCCCTTATAATCGTTTTGCCTATAGAAAAAAAGGCTTAACATAAACGTTGTCTGATTGCGACTGAATAAAAGGCTAACAAACATTTTATTGATGTCAGTGCACGTCAATTTTCAAATTTGTGTTAAAAGTTTTGCATTCGGTTTTCTTTTAATATAATTGGTATTATTTTTTAATAATTATTTAACCTCTGTTCAGACGGTTTATATTCTTACAATTTTACATTAAATATTTTTAAAACAGTAGGCAAGGGATCATCCATAAATTACGTCGTACTTTATGGGGGAGAGAGGGGCCAAGTGTGACATCGTGTGACAAGGTGGGGGATGTATCATAAGCTTCGTGACGTCACATGTATAATACACATAAGTATTAAATCTCTAAGCTTTAACTCTAACGAAATACTTCAAAAGATTACCGACTCTTATTTGATTTATTGTTGAATTTATAAAAAAAGATCTTAAATAGAAAAATATAAACAGTTTTGAAAGTGCTGTTTTAATTTAATAATTCTTAAATTTACAATTGCAAATTATTTGACGTCACACTAGAGAAGTGGGTCGCACAAATGTGACCACCTGTGACAAGGACGAAGGGGGATCCAAAAATCATGAAATAAGGATAATTTTTTTATTTGTACAAATACAGATCGTTAAAAGTTTGGTTAAGTTATAGTTAACTAAATAGTTTAACTGCAATCAAGTATCAATGAAAACAACTGGATTTTGTTTAAAAAAGTAAAATATCTCGGAAACCGAAATTGGGTAGAGGAATTTTTTAATAAAAATGAAATGTGAAATGTGGACGAGATGCAAATTTAGTGGACTGTATTTTTAATGAGAGTTGCAAGAAATAAACTAACAATGGCAGACCTGAAAGTAAGACATATAAAAAGTCTTAGAAACACCTCGCGTTAGCTGGGGTTTATCCTATTCTCAATTCTTAACACATGATCTAACTGACTCTTCGGGATACAAATATATATCGATCGCCGGTGACTTCGGAAATCATAAATTTTTTCACTGTTTGATAATAAATGCCACGTTAAGCTTGTCTTTAAAATGATGCACTATTGTGTTAGGTATGGATCCAATAAAGTTAAAATAATAATAATAAACTTAAATAAATGGAAGTTGAAGACTTTAGGACCTCTGACCCTCCAAGGGACTCAAATCCAGCAGGCGGGGGAAGTTAAATATCTCGGGGTGATTCTAGACTTCAAACTTACTTGGAACCAACAAATGGCAGAAGTAAAGAAGTAAACTGAGGTAAAATTAATGTTATCCAGACGAGCGCACGGAAAAACATGGGGGCTACGTCTCAAGATGGCGCATTGGACATACAATATTGTGGTGAAACCCATGATCACATATGCATCCTTGGTATGATGGCCAACTTTAAACTAAAAAATAGCCACAGCCGAGTTGAGCAAGTTACAAATACTGCTTTAGCATAACGGGGGCTATGAAAACAACACCAACAACACTCATGGAAGCACAACTTGACTTCCTGCCGACCGACATAAGAATTATGGGGGAAGCAAGAATTGGACTTTTAATGCAACAAAACACGAGCAATAGATCATTTAATAACAAGATAAGAGATATGGTGACAGGGAACCTTCTCGAAATAAAATCAGCGGATCACATGTCTCATACGTACTTTTTTATTACTAACTTTTTAACATAATCATAACATCTTTACAGATATGTTGTGACCCATATTAACGAGGTTCAATGTTTTGGATGGCTATCTTGATTGCATCTCGTCATTTATCTCGATTAGATGACATGTGAACCGCTTGTGGGAAAATAGCATCTAATAATTTTTTGGTAACATCCACCCACTGATGTGTCCGAAAAATGTAAGAATTAAAGAGTACACGATACTGGACAAACGTTTTGACGGACGTAAAACCAGCATTTGTTCTATGTGCGGTCCAGGACACTCTTAACATTCGTCGCCATGCCCACATCTCAAATGCATCATTTCGACGACGATCTACTTCTTTGACAGTCCAAGATTTTGAAGCATATAGAAAGACCGAAAAGACCAAAGACTCAATAGCTGGATTTTAGTTTGTTTTGTGATATTTCGGTCACTCCATACTTTATTTAACTGTGTCATTGCTGACCTAGCAAGCTGAATACGCCGTCTTATTTCGCCATCACACCCCCGGTATATTCTATTAGGGCTCCAAGATAGACGAAACTGTTGACAACTTTACAGTGTCCAATAGTCCGAGTTTCAGGGTAGTTGGTATGTTCTCTATCAATGATCATCATTTTTGTTTTATTATAATTTATGTTTAGGCCATAAAGAGCACTGACATCTTTAAGTCTCATTAGGAGTCCCAGAATTTCTCTCTGGGAGGCAGCTATCAGGATCATATCATCGACAAACCTTAAGTTAGACAATTTTGCGCCACCAATATTTACTCCAGTCCTTTAGAACCTGTCTCATAATAAATTCGCTAAAGATATTAAAAAGAAGCGGCGAGAGAACACAGCCTTGTTTTACACCCTTGCATGTGGCACCTTCATCAGATAAGCATTTATGAACCCTAACCCGTGCAGAATTGTTATCTTATAATTGTTGTATGAGATACACTAGATGGTCTGAGACACTCATTGACAACATAATAGACCAGAGCTTTTCCCATTTTACGTTATCAAAAGCTTTGCTATAATCGACAAAACATAAATATGTAGGAGTATAGCACTCTCGACTTCTTAATAATTTGTCTAATATTCGGAATTCGCTCTATTGTGCCTCTTCCACTTGTGAATCCAGCTTGTTCAGGGGATATCTGCCATAAAAGATAGTGTTCCAAACGGGATCGAACAATATATAGAAAAGCTTTTCTGGTATGAGATATCAAGGCAGGTAATCTGTAGTTATCACAGTTATTGGTGTCACCTTTTTTATGAAGTGTAACAAAGACTGATTTTATCCAGTCATCTGACCATAAACCAGCCTTCCATATTTCCTGACATAACTGATGTATTATCCTCAAGCCTTCCTGTCCTATGGATCTTATTGCCTCGGCTGTTAAAGCATTAATTTCGGGAGACTTATTAGATTTTAATATTTTTATGGCAGCTTAAACCTCCGAGATCATAATATCCAATTCAAATTGGGTGATGTTGTTTTTACGATTCTTAAGATAGTCATTGTCGGCATAAAGATCCATACAATACTGATGCCAGACCACAAATACCTGATCTAGATCAGCAGCCAAGTTTCCCTCACTGTCTCTAACTGTCCAAGGTACAGACAGCCAGGTGTCACTAAAAGCTAAGATGAACCCGAAGGTGACATCAAGACTGTAATAGGAATGCCGGGAAGAACTCAGTGTTCTCTCAGAACTTAACAAAATAACCAGTGATCGTGAATTTCTTTATAGAAAAATTTAAAAAGAAAGCTTTGGACATCATCTAAAACCGAAAATGTGGTTTCGATAAATGACACTTCTGTTGTCTGGCTTTACAATAGAGATAGCCTTAACGAATTTCTCACCCACATAATTGGCATACACCCTAGCATAAAATTCACAATGGAAATAGAGAACAACAAAGAATTGGCATTTCTCGATGTTCTGATTGTAAAGCAAGAGAGACAACTAGGACATACCGTATACAGAAAGCCCACCCACACAGATCGTTATAAAAACTTTGGTAGAAAGAGCAATAAGAATCTGTGAATTAGAACATTTAAATGAACTGAATCACCTTAAGAACGCCCTTATATCAAATGAATATAATGCTAAAGATAAATATATATATATATATATATATATATATATATATATATAAATATAAATGTATACGTCGAAAGCCTAGCACTAAAGGTGACATAAGCGATGAACTAAGTAGTCGTGAAGTCACGTCTAAAGCGTTTTTACCCCATTCCTCGATGACAGATAGGATCGGCCGGATTCTAGGAAAATATAACATGAAAACTATCTTCAAGCCATCTAAGAAGATCGAAAACTATCTGAAATCTGCCAAGGGCAAGAAAGCCTCACTAAGTTCTGTAGGTGTTTATCGTCGTTCATGCACTTGTGGTAGTGTCTACATTGGAACAACTAAATGGTCCATTTACACCAGAGTCAAAGAACACAAAGCCAATTGCTGTCTTGGACATAAAGAAAATCTGCTGTCGCGGAGCACAAAATTAATAATAATGATTACAGAATTTAATTCGAGGAAGCCCAAATCTTATGCACCACATCTGCATATTACCAGATGCTTTATAGAGCAGCGATTGAAATACATAAACACCAGCAGAATTTTAATAAATATGAGAAAACACTTAAAATTAATGGGTACCTGTACTTAAAAATATAACGCTGCTTCCTTAAAAAAATAAGAAGAATGGTTCTCCGGAACGTGACCAATTTCTGAACAGCCCTCAAATATGCCCCGCTCACCAAAACGTATACAACCTACGATGAGTAGGAATCAGGTAAGAGTTATAAAAGGGTATTTTTACTGGTCACAGTCTAATGAGAGGACACCTACAAAAAATGGGGCTATGCAACGGAGAACCTCACTGCAAACAATTTGGTGAAGGGACAGAAACGGCCAATATTAGAATGCGAGGTACTAGACCGCAAAAGACAGAAAATATTCGTGCAACCTAGGTTAACCCCTGAAAAAGACAACAGCCAACCGCTAAAGAACCTTCTTTATATGATTTTGTGCTTAAATCCACCCAGTATAGGTCATAGGTGTTCCACGCTCGGTATGAAGGCGAAGATAAGGTGTGACAAGTCAATAAAGTTTTGCAAATATGTAAATCTAATGTGTCGTCAATTCAAATTTGTTACCAGTTCTACTGAACACCGAAGAAGTGAAATGTGTGCTATTTAATACATATTGTCACTTAAATTAATAAATTGGTACATAATTTATGACTGAATTAAGAATCGTTTTCGAGTTTTTTTATGTTACTCGGTTGAAGGTTCAAATTAATAAATTTATATTGATTATAAAATAATATACGATGTGTTCAAAAATGAATTTCCATCGGCCTAGACGAAAAATGGTAGAATCCAATTGAATGTTATCGTCGTTGAATATTGACTGCAACAGAAATAAAAAAAAACGTTTATTGCAGTGTTCGATTTCAGGCTTAAGGACTAGAGACACAGACCTTGTATTTCATCTCCAAAAACATCTAGCGGAAGGCGTCACTCTAGAGCAGTGTTTCCCAACATTTTTTGTGCCTTTGTACCTTAGCCTTTCTAAAATTCTTATGCCCCTCTATGTAACATACATAATTTTTAATATTAAAATTGAATTGTTCACTTAAGAAACTTAGATGATAGGTTTTAGGAATAAATCACTAGGAAATTGTTAACGAAACACAGTAAGTAAATTTTTAAAACATATAATGAAAAACTGAAATTCAAATTCCAAATAATTTTAATTAAGATTTTTCTATATTAATTTATTATTTTAATTAGTGAGATCCTTGCGCTTGATGCTTGCTGCACAGAGATTTTATATTAGCTTCCAATTTGGTTAGATTCAGTCTCAAGTCTCTACGTTGTGTTATATCCAGCCAATTTCTTTTTTTACCAGTAAATCATTTACAACACTAAATCCACATTCAGCTAAAAATGAAGATGGAAACGGTAGGAATAGTTTTCTTGCACATTTGGTTGAATTTGGGTATTTGATTTCTGTTTCCTCGCAAAGCTATGCCATCGCTCCTTTTATATTAAATAAAGTTTTAACTGACCCATTTTGCAATTCTGCGAATTTTTCTTGATACTGTTTATTTGATATATCAGACAAATTCACATACATTAGCTGCATCATCCATGTTGGAAAATAAATTTGTTTTAAATCAGAAAATCTTTCTAGAATAATCAGATGCTTGACAATAACAAGTAAAACGGTATCAGTTACTTCACAGTTTTCTGAACCAATGAAACTGTTTAAAGTTTTTCTTGTTAGTATGTTTCTGACATAACTCAATATGGGTCAATATAACATTGCATTTAAATGGCCCGGTGCGGAAGGGTTTTACTCGTGTCGAGTACATTTTCGAATTGCCCCCCTTAACAATCAAATTGCCCCTCTGTGTGGCGTGAGCCCCACGTTGGGAAACACTGCTCTAGAGGTTTCATTTTGGAAGGACAAAGAAATCGTCAGCAACGGTTGACTTGAAAAAAAATTTTTACAAGAATTCTCAAAGCTTAAGTATGATTTGAGGGTGGGTGGTCAACTTTAAGAAAATTACTACTTGAAATATGTTTTCGGTGGCCAAAAACACCCGATAATGGAGAATTTATGGAAAATTATAAAATAAAATAAAACGACAACCCACAATGGTCTTAAAATCGTCCAAATATATTTTCGTTTAATAGTATATACTAGCAACGTTTGGAAAACAAGAATTTCAAGTCAGCTGATTTTTTGTTATGTCGTCCTTCTAGCTTTTTCGGTTAGAGTCCGAGCCACCTGGCTGGCGGTAGGTGTTGCGTTCATTAGTGCGCTCCTTATCTGTACAGGTAAGAATCCAAACTTTCAAAAAAAAACTAAGAAGCGTAATTTTTAAATTTTTGGCTTTGGATAGATTTACCAGACATATATTTTTTATTGACACACACTTTTATCACTGCTAACTATGTGCCATACGCGAATTTTTTTTTTTAATAAAAAATTTGAAGTATTTTTGTATGTCTGTAATTTTATTATTATGGTATTTAAGTATAAATAAACCTAAAATTAATTATCCAGACATTAATTTTGCTACAATGGCCAGTAATAAAATGAAATATGTTTTTTGTAAAAGGAAGAATGATAAAATAATACTTTTCGTAGACGATAAACTAAAAAAATGCCAGTTTTGAGTGTACGAGTAAAATATAAATTAAAATACAAAGATACTAAGTTGCCTTTAGAAATAAATACTACAGATGGATATCACAGACAATGTTACAGTAGTCTTACAGCTTTAATTGCAAAATAACGTAATTTATTTTCAGTCCACTCATTTTTTTATCGAATACTCCAGTAGATATTAGTGAAATTGTTTCAAGAAATTTGACTCCAAATTTAAACAGTGAAGTCACATCTGTGAATGCTTCTTTAAGTTACAGCAGTCAAATAATTACCAAACTCAGCCACCACAAAAACAATGAATTTGACACTAGCATCGGCGTTTTTAATAGTTTTTATATGTCATCCCTCTCTCACCCCTTTTGTATGGATACTTACATAACTGAGAATATTAAACTATAGTCCGTACACAATTTGTTGATAGCTCACTGCAAGTTTGACCCTCATTAGAGAACTGAAATACAGAGAGGACAGGTAGTATGATATAATAACAAAAACCAACCTAAAACTGGCAGTTTAAGATGTTTTCGACTAACCCACCTTGTATCTGAAGAAATACAATACAGCTATAGAACTTTTAATCCGATTATGTAGGTATTTTGAGTGGAAGTGACTGACCAGTGTCGTAGAGTATATGATTAAATCATTACGTTACTTTAAATAAATAAATATATTAATATTCTTAAACTGTAGGTACTGTAAATTGTATTTTTATTTTAATAAAATTTCTTTATTTTATTTAAAAATAAAAAGTTACTTGCAATTTGTAAAAGATACATTTATTTAATTAATACCTATTTTTAAATGATATAAACTACGATTACTTACAAAACTATTCAAATTCAAAATAAACAGGATCATCTTCGGAATCCGAGTCGTCTTGCAGGTTAATAATTAGCGGTTGTGTCTCTACAGTCGCATCAATTATATTGTCAAGATCCCACATTTTTTGTTCTTCTTCTATTACATGTCTTACTGCATCTCGCCAATTTTGTTCTGTAATATGTTGTAAAGACTCATATAACAATTCACGTACAGCTTGTATTTTATATGACGTATTTTTTCTAGCCACATAGCTTTTCATTTGTGCCCAAATGAGTTCAATTGGATTTAATTCGCAGTGGTAGGGTCTAAGGACTGTGATGTTTCGTCTTTCCGCCATTTTGTCAACTACGTATTTCTTGAACTTAGATTTGTGTTGCCGGGCAATTTTTAAAAGTTCTGCTTTAACCATTCCATCTTTGTAAGGCAGGGACTTATTCCGCAGCCATTCAATGATATCCTGTTTCTTCCACGCAGTCGTTGGAAGTCTTTCTACTAGTCGTGAATGATAAGGTGCATTATCTAATACTATAATTGAGTTTGGTGGTATATGTTCAATCATCTGCTCAAAATACTCTTCGAAAACATCAGCTGTCATCTCCTCGTGATAGTCTTTTGTGCTTTTGGATTGAAATTCCAACAAACCATGCTTAGCAAATCCTTTTTCACTGCCAATGTGGGAAACTATTAATCTACTGCCTTTACCAGAGGGTGGGGAAATACCAGTAGACCAACCTTCCATAAAGGCTTGCCTGGAGCTTGATATATTTTTATCTGACCAAATTTTTGTGAGAGTATGACCTGCGTTTACCCACGTTTCGTCCTGATAGTAAATTGGCTTTCCTTCAGCCCGAAATTTTCGTATAGATCTTAGATACTTTCTTCTCCAACATATTATCTCTTCCCGGTCAATCAAAAGTGATTTTCGGTCTGATTTCTCCCACCGGAAATTTAATTCTTTTAAAACTTGCCACAATTTGGTTCGTCCGACATGAGGCAAATCCGGGTCGTCTCTAACTTCTTGTAAAATTTTGTTTAAGTTGGGTATTTCTTTTTTGTAAAAAAATTCGTGAATTTTCCTTCGAATACCATTTTTGGCAAATTCATCAATTTCAATAGGTTTTCTCCCCCTCTTTAAGTATTCGTTTGTATTTGGGTTAGCTATACCTTGTTTTTTTCTTTCTGATAGGAACCTATATATTGTTGACTTCCCTACGCCCGTCATGTGGGCACAACTCTTGATTATGTTCTGAACAGTGTTTGTGGGATTCTGAGAAAGCAGAGCATCGTGAACGTTCAAAACAATAGTCTTCTCTCTTGGTGAATAGACAGACTTACTGACTGTACGCAACAGCACCGGTGTAAAACTTGATGATGTTTATGATGATGACGAAGCCATCGCAAGCAATCAAACAAAACAAGCAGGAACGAAAGGTACGTATATGTTTGTAGGAATATGAAAAAAAGTTACTCACGCACTGCACAAAATTCGCAAAATAAATATTAGAGACGTTAATTACTGCCGTAGACGCCGAAACACCAACGAGCCGTAAATTAAATGCGATCAAAAACGTACTAAACCTAATGAGGGTCAAACTTGCAGTGAGCTATCAACAAATTGTGTACGGACATGAATAAACACCTCAGGAACCTCCGCCTATGATTTTACGACTATTACGGCCGTTTTATGACTTGGACGCACATTTTGTGCTATCGACAAATTATGAACGGACTATAGGAGTTCCCGAAGACTATGAATTCGACAATAATATCAGCCGTTTTTGATAGTTTTTACAATCCATCCCCTTCTCATCCCCCATCGTAGGGGTGCTAACAAAATTAAAACCACTCCTGGTATGTACAAAACAACTTCTGAAAATTTCGTCCCAATCGGTCCAGCTGTTTGGGAGTTTTTGAAGGACATACATACAAAATTTTTTCATTTTTATATATAAGTATAGATTTTAAGAATGTGCACCTGGAACACGCCCCTGGGTTACCCTGTATATTACAAGACTACAATTTTTTTAAACTTGACTTAGATTAAAGGACCTAATTGCCTTTATTTCGACTTGCTATAATTGGATAATGTTGTAAGACACTATTATAAGAATGTAACAGAAATTTTTCTGTACGTTGATTATATATATATTGTAATGAAATACAAATTCGATTACTTAATAAGAATATATGTGGAAAATTCAATTTTAATGTTGATTGTAGATTGTAGATTGTAGGGGGGGGGTCGTGAAGGTAATGCTGCCTCTCAAGCACTTCGACCTATCAGATCTTTTGTGTATAACCCTTAATCTATTCGAGGCCTGGGATCCCGAGACTTCGTGTAAAGTTTATCAGATTCCTGGGGGCTAAGTTTCTGACATCAAAGGGCTTTAGGAAGGCCCCTTCCAGAAAATTGAGCCTCTTACAGAAAAGCGCCGTGCATTGGCAGAGCAAATGTTCTGCAGTCTCAGCGAAGTTCTCGCAGTAGCGGCAACTATCACTCTTTGTTTTGCCATCTTTTTCAGGTGAAACCTCAGAGGGCAGTGTCCATGGAGAAGTCCCGTCACCAGTTTCAAGTCTTTCTTGTCCAACTCGAGAAGCTGTTTCGCTTTCCTTGGCGAAAGGATTACTAGCCTTTTTGCTTGCCTTTGTCCTGGCACTTTAAGCCAGTGAGATTTTAATGTTGAGTGCCAAAATATATATGGCAGTCTTCTCCTTCACACATTTTTACGATACAGATATCTGTCATTTGTCAACCCCCTCCCTTCTACTACCCTAACCCCTTAATTTAAAATACGAAATGTACCATGTTTGGCATATCATTAGAAAGGCATTTAGATATGTGATCAAACATAATTTTTTTTCGATATTTACACGGTTTTTGCAAAAAAATGTTAATTAATTTAAGGAGTAAAACCTCTTAAAAATGAAACGCAACACCTATGTTTTAATAATGTGTCAATTTTTCTGTCACATCAAAAGTAAATTAAAACGAATTTTGTGAAAAATTAGTAATTCAATACAAAACAGTTTGTTTAACATTATTGTTAGTAAATAAAATTAGGCAATTATTGAATACTTTCAAAATCGTATATTCAATTGCAGAACGAGTTGAGATTATTTCCATATTTTTTGATTTCACAGCATGACAGAAAAAATTAACACATTATTAAAACATAGGTTGCATTTTATCGCCCTTACTCTTTAATGTATACTCTGAAAGAATATTTAGGGAAGCACTAACCGATATACAAGCTGGCATTATTATAAATGGTGAAATCATAAACAACCTTCGCTACGCAGACGATACGGTACTGTTGGCCTCCCGTCAGAAAGATTTACAACGGATACTGGATGCAGTCATCAAAAAAGGCGCAATGGTCGGACTCAGATTAAATGCAAAAAAGACCAAAGTATTAGCAAGTAATTAGCAAGCAACCTAATATCATAGCTAAAATAACAGTTGGGGGTGAACTATTGTAGCGAGTAAACCAAATAAAATATCTAGCCAGCATAATAACTAACAGCGCGGATAGTCAAACTGAAGTAAAATCAAGGATTGAGCAGGCTCGAACACCATTTAAAAACATGAGTAGGGTCTTGTGCTATATAGATCTGAAGTTAACTCTAAGAATCCGACTTCTCAGATGTTATGTTTTCGCCACCCTGCTGTACGGTATGGAAGCCTGGACTGTAAACAAGTACGAAGAAAGACGACTTAAATGTGGGCTTACAGGAAAATATTAAAAGTTTCATGGACGGAAAAAGTATCCAACTTGGTAATACTCCAACGTCTTAATAAATCCACCGAAATTCTTACCACCATTAAAAGAAGGAAACTGCAATGTTTCGGGCATGTTATGAGAGGCGAAAAATACCGATTACTGCAGGACATCATGCATGGAAAAATTTATGGTAAAAGAAAGCCGGGCCGAGCATGGCTCAAGAATCTACGTGACTGGTATAAACTCAACTCAAGCTCTCTGTTCAAACTTGCCGTCGACAGAGTAAGGATAGCCTTGTTGGTGACCAACGTTCTAGAAGGAAATGGTACTTAAGAAGAAGAAGAATGCATTTAAATTATTAAAATTAACTTTACGATTAAAATAGATTAACAATTTAACGATCAAAATAAAACTTTTTTCGTTATATGTTACTAGTCAGCGGTTTTTATTTGTAATGATTTTAAATCGTTATTATAGATCAATTATGTAAATTTAAAAAATTATTCAAATTATTTATTGTTTATTAAAGCAAGTCACTCTGCACAAACAATTCACTTATGTACATAGTTGTTACCTTCGGTTCCAAATTGTTTCCAGCTTCTAACTCGAAGATCTGTTCAGGTAAGTGATAGTAAACTCTTTTAATTTTTTTCAGCAGTAAAAGTTGCTTGTAATACTTTTTTTAATAATTATATATCTTACTTAATGAAAATAAAGGATTTTAATTTAATCTTGTCGAGCATTTAATATATTTAAGTGAGGATATTAGATTTAAGATTTTTATAGTTTTTTTTAAGAGAGCAATTTAAAACATACTGACAGGTACTTCTTGGAACATTTACTATTTTTCTGAACTCGAAGCATTGTTTCACACCCCTATTTATAATAAAAAGGATCACATAGTAGGCTGTAAAAACCTAACCATTTAGATTAAAAGGTGTTAAGTAAATATTCAAGAAATTCAATATACAGCCCCCGCAAAGTTTATTCAAATGCAATTCGCGACAGCTATTGTTTAACAATTATTTCATTTTTGCAAGCACCTTTCGATGATCTGACCAAGGAGTGGTTTAGTTTGGAACGGGAGCAGTTTTTTCGTGTGGTTCATTTATCGAAAAAGTCTTTATTACAGGCGATATTCGTGTTCGAAAATCAAGTACATGAAAATTCAATTTTTCAATGTTTTCGGAAAATTTACAAGGGAGCAGATTTTTCTGCCGACGTCAGTTAATGGAACTAATTGATACTCGTTATACTAGCTGTCGCGAATTGCATTTGAATAATCTTTGCGGGCTGGGGTGGGCTTGGTATCATTTTCGCGCTTGTCCTGGCCTACTAGAATCATTTTCTACCTTATTCAAGCGTCTTACCAAACGACTTATTTTAGAAAGATTTATGCCTAACAAATTGGCTACATAATTTTAAAAAACTGAAGCCTGCCCTATCTCTTGTTCAGTTAAATTTCTTGCTCGATTCATTTTTTTAATTCAACTACAAAAAACATATCTTTCAAAAAAGGGAACAGTTTGTAAGCTCACTTTTAAAGAAAATCTATCACAAGTACTGCAACAATTGTCAAAATCTTTTAACAAATTTTTCAAAACTGTAAATCTAAACGAATTGTTTTGATAGCTGTAATTAACTCAATAAACTTTATACAAACAGGCTTAAGAAAAAGATAAATAATTTTTTTTGGATAATTTCATATTGTCCAGGATTTTATATTTAACTTCCCGGTGGAAGTTATAGTAATGGGTTCGATTTTGTAAATCCCGAATTTTGACATAACTCCACATTTCAAGGTGTCCAGAGTCGAATACAATAGTTTTTAGTGGACGTCTGTGTGTGTATGTACGTATGTGTGTATGTTTGTATGTTCGTATGTGTGTTCGAAATTATTTTTGTCTCGATTATCTCGAAAAAAAAACGATATCGACTTGGCACCAATTGCATTTGACGCATAATTACGCAACTTAGAACTGATTAGATTTTTAACAAAATCGGTCGAGCTGTTTTTTATGGAGAATCGAAAAACTGAAAAAAATGATAAACTACCTGAATTTTTCAATTTATAAACTATACTATTTTAAATACAGAATTTTAAGATCTTTTAAATAATATCATTATTGCATGTGAGAAATATTTGTATGAACAATATACGTATGTGCGCATGTTCGTATGTGCGTTCGGAATTATTTTTCGTCTCGATTATCTCGAAAACAAAAAACGATATCGACTTGGGACCAATTACATTCGTCGCATAATTACGCATCTTAAAACTGATTAGATTTTCAACAAAATCGGTCAAAATGTTTTTTAAGGAGAATAAAAAAACTGAAAATGGTAAACTTTCGGAATTATTTTTTATCTCGAGAACAAATAATGATAACGACGTGGGACCAATTGCATTCGACGCATAATTATGCAACTTAGAAATGATTGTATTTTTAGCTTTGTAAACTTACTTTTAACGAAAATCTATCACAAGTACTATGCAAGATAGTTTATCTTTTAACAAATTCTTTAAAACTGTAAATCTAAACGAATCCTTTTGATAGCTGTTATTAACAACGAGACGAAATATGCATAGCCTACTATTCAAATACTCGATAAACTTTAGAAAAACAGACTTACGAAAAAGATAAATTAATTTTTTGAATAATTCCATATTGTCGGGGATTTTATATTTTCAATGTCATAACAATCCCTTGGCGAATAACTTTTGTATTATTTACGCGATAAAAACGAAAAAAAAAATTATTATTTACATTTTACACAAGTGCATATTTAAAACTTTTTTTTATTACTTTTAAAAACGTGTGCAATAAATAATGTGTATCGAATTAAGCTCACCTTTAAAACACCATCCCGCTTGCGCCCAAACCGTTACTCCAACAACAACAAAAATAATGCAACTTCACAAAAAAAAATAAAAAAAATGTAAAGTCACAAACGTGTGTGCACGGAAACGGCGCGAATTATTTTTTTTAAATAATTTCTTCGCGGTTAACCGGTCGTCGTGTCGTCTCACTCTCGAATAGTCACACACATGATTCAAGAACGTCAAGATTATCTCGGTGAAACGATTCTCCTCTCCAGTCGCCAATCTACCAGAGGAGTTCTTCGTTCTTCGGCTATCGCCGACTCTCTATATCCCTGCTAGTCTCAATCGGTCCATTATAAAACCGTTGCGTTCAGCCGTTCGGCTGACGTCATAGCCGCAGTGACGTCACCGTTGATCGATCCCGTTATTACTGCCGTTGCGCCATCCCTTCTACGACGGGAAAATCGATTGCGTCACGGTCGCGGGACGTCACCGTCGTGACGTCGTTACTTCCGCCGGAACTCTCCGCTCTGCGGCGGTGCCGACCGTAACATAGACCTTTGGAAACGCGTTTTTCTTTATCGATTTTCGCCAAGGTTCGTTACGTAATCGTATATGTAGCACTTGGCAGCGGTTCAGCTGGAAAATTATTTTCCTTTTGAGATTTAATCGACTGCAATATCGTCGGGCGGTTTGAATTTCTATCTACCGTTCTTTTTATTTTTTTTTTAACTTCCCAGTGGAAGTTATAGTAATGGGACCGATTTTGCGAATCCAGAATTTTGACATATCTCCACATTTCACTGGTGCCCAGAGTCAAATACAATAGTTTTTAAGTGGACGTCTGTGTGTGTGTGTGTGTATGTACGTATGTTGGTATGTGCGCTCGGAATTATTTTTCGTCTCAATTATCTCGAGAACAAAAAATGATATCGACGTGAGACCAATTGCATTCTACGTATAATTACGTAACTTGGAATTGATTAGATTTTTAGTAAAATCGATCAGGCTGTTTTTATGGAAAATAAAAAACTGAAAAAAAAGGTAAACTTTCAAAATTATTTTTAGTCTCGATTATTTCGAAAACAAAAAATGATATCGACTTGGAATCAATTGCAATCGACGCATAATTACGCAACTTATAACTAATTAGATTTTTAGTAAAATCGGTCAAGATGTTTTTTATGGAGAGAAAAAAAATGGTAAACTTTCGGAATTATTTTTAGTCTCGATTATCTCGAGAACAAAAATTGATAAATACGTGGGTCCAATTGCATTCAACGCATAATTACGCAACTTAGAACTGATTAGATTTGTAGTAAAATCGATCAGGCTGTTTTTTATGGAAAATAAAAAACTGAAAAAAAAGGTAAACTTTCAAAATTATTTTTAGTCTCGATTATTTCGAAAACAAAAAATGATATCGACGTGGAATCAATTGCATTCGACGCATAATTACGCAACTTATAACTAATTAGATTTTTAGCAAAATCGGTCAAGATGTTTTTTATGGAGAGAAAAAAAATGGTAAACTTTCGGAATTATTTTTAGTCTCGATTATCTCGAGAACAAAAAGTGATAAATACGTTGGTCCAATTGTATTCAACGCATAATTACGCAACTTAGAACTGATTAGATTTTTAGCAAAATCGGCGATGTTTTTTATAGAGAGTAAAAAAATTGGTAAACTTTCGGAATTATTTTTAGTCTCGATTATCTCGAGAACAAAAAATGATATCGACGTGAGACCAATTGCATTCTATGTATAATTACGTAACTTGAAATTGATTAGATTTTTAGTAAAATCAATCAGGCTGTTTTTTATGGAAAATGAAAAACTGAAAAAAATGGTAAACTTTCAAAATTATTTTTAGTCTCGATTATTTCGAAAACAAAAAATGATATCGACGTGAGACCAATTGCATTCTATGTATAATTACGTAACTTGAAATTGATTAGATTTTTAGTAAAATCAATCAGGCTGTTTTTTATGGAAAATGAAAAACTGAAAAAAATGGTAAACTTTCAAAATTATTTTTAGTCTCGATTATTTCGAAAACAAAAAATGATATCGACGTGGAATCAATTGCATTCGACGCATAATTACGCAACTTATAACTAATTAGATTTTTAGCAAAATCGGTCAGGATGTTTTTTATGGAGAGAAAAAAAATGGTAAACTTTCGGAATTATTTTTAGTCTCGATTATCTCGAGAACAAAAAGTGATAAATACGTGGGTCCAATTGCATTCAACGCATAATTACGCAACTTAGAACTGATTAGATTTTCAGCAAAATCGGCGATGTTTTTTATAGAGAGTAAAAAAACTAAAAAAATTGGTAAACTTTCGGAATTATTTTTAGTCTCGATTATCTCGAGAACAAAAAATGATATCGACGTGAGACCAATTGCATTCTACGTATAATTACGTAACTTGGAATTGATTAGATTTTTAGTAAAATCGATCAGGCTGTTTTTTATGGAAAATAAAAAACTGAAAAAAATGGTAAACTTTCAAAATTATTTTTAGTCTCGATTATTTCGAAAACAAAAATTATATCGACGTGGAATTAATTGCATTCGACGCATAATTACGCAACTTATAACTAATTAGTTTTTTAGCAAAATCGGTCAAGATGTTTTTTATGGAGAGAAAAAAAATGGTAAACTTTCGGAATTATTTTTAGTCTCGATTATCTCGAGAACAAAAAGTGATAAATACGTGGGTCCAATTGCATTCAACGCATAATTACGCAACTTAGAACTGATTAGATTTTCAGCAAAATCGGCGATGTTTTTTATAGAGAGTAAAAAAACTAAAAATATTGGTAAACTTTCGGAATTATTTTTAGTCTCGATTATCTCGAGAACAAAAAATGATATCGACGTGAGACCAATTGCATTCTACGAATAATTACGTAACTTAGAATTGATTAGATTTTTAGTAAAATCGGTCAGGTTGTTTTTTATGGAAAATAAAAAAACTGAAAAAAATTAATTTTGCAATTTATAAATTATACTATTTTAATACAGAATTTTAAGATCTTTTAAAAAATGTGATTATTGCATGTAGTAATATTTGTATGAAAAATATGGTGACAATATTTCATAAAAAGAGATAGTTTTAGAAAACAAAAATAGGAATTGGAGAATTTTAAACTTGTGTCAGTATTGAGAAAATAGCATTAAAGACGCTATAACAGTGAAAAATTAATGTTAGTAATAATCAAGCATTGTTTATAATAATTGAATATTGTTACTAACAAATGATTATTGATCATAATATTTAAAATATAATTTTTAATTGTTATAAACAATTGAAAATAGCTACCGCTTATGAAATGACAAGAAAAAGATTGAAAGAATACGATTGACATAAACAGAATGTTGTTAATGACAATTATAATTTGTTATAAACAATTTAAAATCGTTTTTATAATAATTTTAATAATAATTATAACAACAAAACATATGGTTTTTTTTTTATTCTTTCCACTGGGAAGTTAGTCGTGTGGACCTCTCGGGTCGCACCCAGACCACTGATATTTTGTTATATAATAAGCATTCGCAATGTGAAAAATTCGTACAGTAATTGCCTCTTTATTATCACAGACATTATGCTAGTATCCATCTGACAGAATAAAATTAACAGGGTGGACCATGAGTAGGTTGTCAAAAATATATATTTACTATAACCACAAATACAAGTATAGTCGACACGGATCTCGGTTAGATCGCGCAAAATGAGTGAGTCATAAAATTGCAGGTAGCCCGAAAAACTAATGAATAAATTTACCAATTAGAAGAAAGCAGGGGCAAACCATTAAGACACCTTAAAATTATAATATTAGTTTGGTTGTTTGGAAAATATTATATTTTTAGGATTTCATTTCGTTTCCCAAATAAAATATTAGAAATCGAAAAAGGGTAATTAAATTATAATTATTAACCAATATTTTTAGATATCTACGTGTGATTACTATAAAATGGGTTTTTTCATTCCATTTTCCCTAATGTTTTTATAATTGCCTTTTTTTATACCTGAAACATTGAGTGTAGTGATTAAATGTTTTAGCACAGAGGTGCAGAGATATGAACATAGTTGTCTACGCTTGCTTTATTGACTATCGAAAGGCATTCGACCGTGTCAAGCATCGAAAGGTTGTGGAAATATTATCCGTAACCGGGATAGACAAAAGAGATATTATATTGATAGCGAATCTCTACTGGAACCAGATTGCCGAAGTAAGAATAGACGGAGGAACATCTGACACTGTGTCAATCCGAAGAGGCGTACGACAGGGCTGTAGATTGTCACCACTCCTATTCAACATCTATTTGGAGGCAATTTTCAAAGAAGCTTTAGCGGAAGACATGGGAGGTATCAAAATAAATGGAGTATGTATCACCAATATCAGATACGCAGACAATACCGTAGTCCTTGCCGATAACGTATCAGACCTACAAAATAAGATGAATAGAATAATTGAATGTAGTAAGCATCATGGATTGGACATAAATATATCAAAGACCAAACTCCTAGTCTTCTCCAAGAGACCCACCGCTAAAACAATTTTGATTAACGGCAACCGTATTAAACAAGTCTCGTGTTTTAAATATCTGGGTACCATAGTCAACGCGTGGTACGATCCGAAACGAGAGATCCGTTTCAGAATCGAACAAGCCAGAAAAGCTTTCATAAACATGAGAAGATTTTTTACTAGTCCTGATCTGAGTTTGGAGCTCGGGGTTCGCATGATTAGATGTTATGTCTTTAGTGTGTTGATGTGAATGCTGGACCCTGGACGTTTGAAATGTACCTACATCGCTGTATGCTCCGCATCTCATGGGTCCAACGAATTACGAACGAAGAAGTGCTTGGACGAATGAAGAAGCCGAAAGAACTAATAGCCCTCATTATAGAAAGAAAATCTACATACATAGGCCACATTATGAGAGGCAATACGTATGAACTGCTCAGACTAATAATTGAAGGAAAGATTCAAGGGAGATGTGATGTGTTGGTAGACGCCAGAACTTCTGGTTAAAAGACCTCAGAAGATGTTTTGGGTGCACTTTCATTGAAATATTTCGAGCTGCTGTACAGAAATTAAAAGTAGAATTGCTTAAGCACGAACAAATTTTATAAAATTTAGAAAAATACTTTGCAGTCATGATCTTAATTTCAAACTTTGCATGAGAATGGTTCGTTGTTATACATTTCCAAGATTGCTTTACGGGGTTGAGGCATGGACCTTGACTGTATCGCTTTTAAAGAGACTAGAAGCATTCGAGATGTGGGTATACTGAAGATCAGTTGAGTAGATAGAGTCACAAACGAAAAAGTATTGCAACGCTTAAATAAAAGTCGTGAACACGGTTGTTAAACGACGTAGATTGGAATACTTCGGTCATATTATGTGTCACTCAGAAAAGTAAAACATACTACACCTTGTTATACAAGGCAAAAACATGGGAAAAAAAAGTGTGGGCCACCGTACTACTTCCTGGCTTAAAAATCTACGCCAGTGGTTTGGAAAAACTACCAGAGAATTATTCCGCGCAGCTGTAAATAAGACTATGATTGTTAATATGCTGTGCATTATAAGAGCCTAAGATCGACAAGCAATCACGGCACTTTAAGAAGGAAGGAAGATGTTAAAGGGGTGACACTTTGAAACAGCAGAATAACATTTTTAAACCTTCCCCTTGATTTAAAATTCGACGTGTTTTTTTTCTTACATTCACGCAAAATCAAAAGTCATTTGGACTGGTTTGTTTTGAAATGAAAGCACTGTACTAAAAAGATTAATAACAAAAACAAAGCTGCAAATGAAGACCATTTAAGATAAAAAATAAAATCAAACGTTTTTCTTTTTATAAAACTTGCTATGTGTAGGAAATAGTAATTTTCCTAACAAGTGCGGAAAGTGATGCTTTTCCGCACGCGACTGCCGTTAACCCGAACGACGCGGAGCGGAGTTCGGGTAAGCAGTCGAGTGCGGGAAAGACACTTTCCGCATGAGTTAGGAACAATACTTTTTCTACAAGCGTAGGAAACAAATTCATTTTTTCAATTATTTATTCATGCAAATGGAAACAACTAACAAGAGTAACATTTTCTATCCACTAATTATTCGTAATATTTATTGTAAATGTACAATTTGATGCATTATGTAAATTTATAGCGGAAGCCAGCATATTTTTTGAAGATGGCTGATTTCCTGAAGAAGAAGGTAACTCGGGCAATACATTATCGAAAGAAATCGAATGTGCAGGCACAGGCATCAAATCGTCGCCGATCGATATAGACGTGGATGGTTCTAAAATGCACCCGGAAGACGTTGTAGTGTTCAAATTGAGAATTTTGTTGGACATTTCTTTTTTTCGATTGGTGGAGTCTTCTAAATACCCCTCTGCAACTGAAGTCGAATTCCATCCTCCTAGGCGTTTGATATTAGTTATACCCACACCACAGTCAGCAAGTAAAGTGGCTGAGGAACGCCTGAAGCTGTGACCAGTGTAAAGCTCTGGATTTTGAAGGCGCAGATATACTGCTATTTCGGAGGGTATCTTTCCTATGGTATTGATTCCTACACATTGCACAGTACATTTTCCACTTTTGTAATACAAGAATAAACGACGGTGAGGAGTCTCTTTTGGACGTAAATGTACATACTTTGTGTATACGTTCAAAAAATAACCATCATTTGCTTCTTCAGATATCACGAAGGATCTAGAGGAATGATTTTTGGAATCCTTGATATTAACAATTATCAGGTTTTCTTTGTCGCCTATGTCGTCAATGGTGAGTTTTGTCAGCTCTTCTCGTCTGCAAGCACCAGCTAATCCAATAATTGCTACTAACTTAATCATGAGGTATATGTCATCGGGTGCTTCAGTCATAAATTTTGAAACGTCTTCTTGAGTGAAGATTTTGGCCTTTTTCGGTCGAAAACCGACATTCTGTCTTTTAATGAATGCAGTTGTTTTGTAAAATTTGCTAATATCCAAATTTTGCTTTACTTTGAATACACTCTTCAACATTGAATATCTTGCCCATAAAGTGTTCGGCTTCCATGTTTTAGACATTTCTAGAAAATAAGCCAAGAATACTTCTTCTTTATTTGGTGTTTTCACTTTTTTATTGTTGCACCATTCAATAAAACTCGTGTATTGCTTCTCATACCTTTGTTTAGATTTCGTTGGCAATAACTCTAAGTTCGCATCTGTAGCTGCTTGCACGATTTCTTGTGGAAGTTCTTCATCAGATGAATAATCCATTGTGGCAATTTCACTGAATCGAAAATTTTATATAAGTAACGCTTTGTCTGTCACTCTGACAATTACAAACAAATTTGTGTATTGATCGGCATGACAACATCAATTGTTACCTATTCGTTATCAGATCAATCAAAGCCTATATATAGGGTGATTTTCATAACAATACATTTTTATTTATCAATATTTGTTCATTTTTTCAATAAATAGTGCAAAATGATGGATGATTTTGAACAAACTCACTTAGTATTGCAACAAAAAAGCTTGAACTTTCATATTTTGTCACCCACCACTTATATTTTACGAGGATATCATATAAATGTTTTTCCCGCACTAGTGTGGGAAAACTTTTCCCGCACAACTGTGGGAAAATGACACTTTCCAAACTGAATTGCGTGCGGGTAGAGGGTGAATCACGCACGCTTGTAGAAAAAAATATATAGACCATTGAAGGTATTATTATTATTATAAATCCAATAAGGTCTAGTAAGACCTATGAGTCCAGATACAAAAACATGAATTAAATTAAAGTATCTTAAAAACACAAAATAATATCTTAAATACTTACAAATTAAGAATCTGACATGACCATAAAACAACTGAACAATAAACACTAAACAAATTATCCCTGTAAAAACTTATGTTATGTTAACACTCTCAGCATTTACTATATCTGGTGGTAGGCTGTTCCATGTGTGAAATATTCTATTACTTAAAAATATTTTTCCACAGCTGCATTTGAGTGTTTCCATTTTTTATTTGTAACGGTGTCCTCTTAGTCGGTCATCATTATTAAGCACGTACAAGTTTCCCAGATTTACGTAATTTTATATTTTATAATTCTAAATGTTAAAATAAAGGAGACCTTATTTTAACTTGATGAAGGCGACGTTGATCAAAAGTGTGAATGTTGGCTATGTTCAGCCCTTCGGAATAAGATGGTCTTACGCGCCCAAATGTAATTCTAGTCACCCGACGTTGTACATTTTCTAAAAGTGTTTTATCACTGACAAGATCCTGATTCCAAACAGGTCCACAATATTCCATAATAGGTCTTACGTGTGATCTACGGAGTTTGATAAGCGACTGAAAGAAAACCCTTTGAAAAGACCGTTTCAATAGATATAGTTTGTTGTTTGCGCGTTAACAAATGTTAGAAATGTGTTCCGACCAAGTTAAATTAGAATTTATAATAACGCCCAAGTCATTATAAGAATGTACTGACTTAATAGTGAAATTATTAATGTTATAATTTAGTCTCGGGTTGTTCTTACCAATATGCATAACTATACACCTATATTCAGGGGAAGCATCCAGTCAGCAGACCATTTGGCAATTGAATTAAGATCGTGCTGGAGATAACACGAGTTTGAGGTAGAATCTGAGTAGATCTTGGTGTCATCTGCGTAAAACGCCATGTTGCTCTTAATGTGATGTTGCAAGTCACTTGTGTAAGCCACAAAAAGCAAAGGCCCTAGAACGGATCCCTAGGGAACTCCACTTAAAACTGGTTCATTACTAGATAGCGATTCCCCCACTTTAACACAAAACTTTCTGCCGCACAGGAATTGACTAATCCACTTAATCAAAGATCCTCGTATCCCACAGTGATCCAATTTCTGTAATAACATCCTATGTGGTACTCGATCAAATTATTGTTACGAGCCTGTCCCTGTTGACCCTTTTCTGTCGCGACAATGCGTCGGCCACAACAGGGACTGTCGGCGCGGAGACCAAAGGAAAGTTCCCGCAACTTCTTGACCTTCGAAAAGGGGGCTATCGCCTTCGAGAATAAGGTCGAAGTATGATTTAAAGGTATAAAAAAGACGGCGGTTGTGATGGAAAAACAGTATCGGTATTAAAAGTGTTTATAAATTAAGAAATGTAAATAGTTATATAGAGTTGTAAAAGTTGTATAACTAAGTGAATATATAAGTGGTTAACAAAAGTAGAATTTATTGTATTGAAATAAACTAAAAGTTGTAACATTATTAATTGGGTAAGATATCGTCTAAGAATTTTTTTTTAAAATTTAAGAATCATGCGTTATCAGTAACAAAACATAAAAATCAGGAAATTGGTCTTTTAGAAAATTATAAATTTTATTGCACAGTCAAAACAACCATGAAATAACCTCTGAGAATTACAAATCGTATTTATACTGTAGCGAGCGATTTTCTTGGATCTATTTTATATCGCGTGCAAGGGACTTAATCACGTGCTTTATGTACTATATCGTTTTACGGCGTGACCTTGAAATTCTGCCAGACGTCGATAACGAGACCTTCAACTTAAAATTGTTGATTTTAATTAAAGGGGTCATTCTCATCCAATCATTATAGCAACAAAATACGGCAACGGTAAATATCATCCGGATCCTGCCTGATCAAGATCAGAAAATATAATAGAGTAATAATTAAAAACTAAAAGCAGTCTTCGATGTAGTATAAGGTATTTACAAAATGAGATACTTATAAATTTCCAAGTAGGCCACCTGGCAAACAGAATTTATTTATAAAGCTAGTATCGATTTGAGGTTTATTAAAGTTGGTGTATACCTACGTATATCGTTTTTGTTATTTTGTACACTAAGAAAAACAACAAAACACAAATTTTTTTTATGTCTGTTGGGTAATCTTGATATAGCCCAGGCTCAAGCGGAGGAAGGGTTATAAAACATACGAGTAATGATGTGGGAAGCGATGACGGGAAAAGGAACGAAATGGAGAGAGACGGTGCTTGCAGCCAAGAGTCTTGGAGGGCCATCGAGCTAAATAAGAAGAAAACATTTGCAATTATTCTGATACTTACCTGTCGTTTCCTTCTGATGATTTTGCATCGTCATTTTTTTAAAATGATGTATGTCCCTCCCGTTCATTACTTTCAACCGATAATTCTCAGCTCTCCAAAAACCTCTTGTGCTTCAAAAAAATTGCTATACGTGACATGCAATTCACTCCGTACCCTGTGTCAACATTTGTTGTCATTGGAGCGTTTTTTATTAAGTTTTTACTATTTTAAATGCTGTTTGATTTTTCCACTGGACATTTTTTAGCATCATTGTGCCCAACCACAAAAAAGGGACAATTTAAGATGCTCCAACTACAGAGGAATCTCACTAATAAACACTACAAATAAAGCTCTCTCAAACATCTCACTATGCAGGCTAACTCCATATACAGAAAACCTACTGGGGGAATACCAAACCGGATTTAGGACAAACAGGTCAACAATAGACCACATTTTTACACTGAGGCAGCTCCTAGAAAAAAAAGGGACGGAAGTGTGTAACATCTTTCCTCTCGTTTTCTTGCAATTTGTGGAAGTGATTTCATAAAATATAACAGGAAGTCGCGGAAGCACGCGCTATTTGATTTGACGAATAAGCGCGTGGTGGTAAAGTTGGCCGTCAGAAAGCCGTCAACCAATTTTTCGAGAGGTCGGTATTGTCAGCCAACAGCTGTGCACTTAAGTTACAGTGTTGTGTATAAAATTTGCTGTTATATGCGTAAACTACATAAATAAATATTTACTGTTAATAAAAAGTCTCAATAAAGTGCAGATTATTGATAAAAAATTCAAATAAGTAATAATAAATAATTTTGAGGTTGATTTCTGTCTCTACTAGTGTCAATTAAATAAAATACAAAGGAATTATTGTTTGTTATGAAAAATCATTTAAAATAATACCTGACCCATTTTTTTTCAGAATATAATTTTAAAATTGCTTATTACTAAGATGAGATGTCAAATGTTACACATCATATGCGACTACTGTAAGGCTCGCTCGTTTTATTTTGATTCTGCCGGAATTGTTGTTAAAGTTGAGCATTGGTTTTCGGTATTTTATCTGCACTCCGACGTTTGCGCTTTCCATACTCTTATGGACTTTGAACACATGATTTCACTATAGTATCACTATAATTTAAATAGTAAAATAAATAGTAAACACTCAAATCATATGTACAATAAATGAATGTAACAGTAAATACTTGTATCAAGTTATACAATTAAATCAACTTACTTTTCTAAATCTGTATTACACGCATTTGCTGCAGTTTTCATTTTTTAAAACTAAATTGCAATAATAAAACAATATTCACGTATGATCTAAGACAATATTATAGTTTAAAAAAAAGTAAAAAAAACACGCTTATAGAGTTAATCAAACTTAAAACTAAAAAATAATTCTTAACATAGGAATAAAATTACTGACGAGAAAATTAATGTCACTGTTCTAAAAGCGTGGGGTGCTTTCAATCCGGAACGCAAAGTTAGTTTAAAAATGTTATACAAAGCAGTGACATTAATTGACAATAATATTTTTTTTGACAATGACATTAATTTTCTCGTCAGTAATTTTATTTCTATAGTAGGAATTATTTTTTACTTTTTAGTTTGATCAACTCTAAAAGCGTGTTTTTTTAGTTTTTTTAAACTATAATTTATTTTTCGCTTTTTAGTTCGATTAGTTTTACTTACTAAAAACATTATGTATTAAGTGGTAAAAGTAAAAAAATAATGCAGGCGAGCATTCTACCACTGAACCACAAATGCATTTTGTTACGTGACGATTTCCATTAAATCGCACTACCCGTAAGCCTCGTTAAGAAACTTTCAATACCAAAAAAACTCATTCAGATGACTAAAGTTTGTATGGCGGGCGAAGTATCTAAAGTACGAGTAAATAACAGTCTATTCAGTAGTTTAAAAATACACAGTGTGCTTATACAAGGCGACGCCCTATTACCACTACTTTTTCACCTCGTTCTAGAAAAAGCCGTGAGATCAGATGAAATTAAAACCGAACTGCTAACAACTCTTCTTCTTAGCGTGCCTTATCCGTCGCGGACGTTGGCTATTAACCTGGCAATTTTAATTTTATTTATGGCATTTCTAAATAACTGTATGATGTGAGTCCAAACCACTGGCATAAATTGTATAGCTATGAGTGTCTTCTCCTCCCGGGTCCTCTTTTACTGTTGATCCTTCCTTGAACTATTAACTGAAGTAGACGATATTTTGATGTCTCATTATGTGCCCGAGGTATTCCAGTTTCCTGTTTTTAACTGTGAGTGTAATTTCTCTTTCTTTCTCAAATCGTTGCATCACCTCTTTATTAATTATGCGGTCAGTCTACGAAATTCTGAGGATACGGCGGTATATCCACATTTCAAAGGCTCTTAATTTTTTCATTATAGCTTCCGTCGTTGTCCATGCTTCTGCTCCGTAGAGCAGAATTTAGAACACATAGCACTTTGCTGACATTATTTTTAGAGGCAGGAATAGATCCTTGCTTGTGAATATACTTTTCATGTTATTGAACGATGCTCGAGCTCTTTCAAACACTGTTCGGTTTTTAATGGTGCACGTTCGTTTACCTAACCCGAGTTGCCTACCTATGTTCGGAAACTATTGATTTGTTGACTCGATCATAGACCCAGGTTCACTTTTCGTAACCCACCTCGAGAGAAGGGTCGTTAAAGACGCTATAGGCACCGCATGCGCATTACTGAAGGTTAGAATAAAAAAATGTACGATATTATTATATTATAACCTAATTCTTTTGTGGTTGTTATTACTGGAAACTCTCTTATATGTCGTCGGACATTACTCTCCTGACCAATGAAACCACATACCTTACATCTCCCCAAATTTTCCTGGACTTGCATGATTTTCGGTTATAAAAAAATGATAAATAATTAATCGACTAAAAATATAAAAAATTGAGGTCAGGAGGACGTTAACAGTCAGCTCAAAAACGAAACCTTAAAGTTCGTAAACTACAGTTCTCGGGTAGGTGATCGGAGTGATCTATCACGTGATCTCATTGGATCGGGTTGGTGACCTAGAGTAAGTTTCCGAAAAGGCCTTATGACTCCACACGTTCATCTGGTTGTTTAGGGTAATGCGCTCATTGTGTATCTGATTTTTGCTTATTACCATCCACTTTGTTTTTAATATATTTAGGCCAAGACCGTGGTCTTCACTCACTTTCTGTATTCATTCCATGACGCGCTGCAGTTCGTCAATGTTGTTGGCTAGTATGACAGTATCATCAGCATATCGCACATTGTTAATCCACTCTCCGTTTATCTGTATACGCTCTGTTGCCTCTTCCAACGCTTTTCCAAATATGTTTCCCGAGTATATATTGAAAAGGAGTAGAGACAGGATGCATGTCATAGTTGGTGTGGGAGGAGGTTCCAACAGGAATAAGACCATAAAGGCGTCCCAGACTGCGTTGGAGTGACAACGTTAAATCAGATCTAAAGAAAATGAATATTCCTGTTGACCAAAGACTGATGGAAGAACGTATCAATTGGAAAAAAGTTGTGCTGTCAGCCAAGACCCACTTAGGGTTGTAGCGCTAGATGATGATGATAATGCGAGTGCAGTCTTTTATTACAGCACTTTTTATTTAATTAATGTGATAATTACAAAGAATTTTACTTGATTGCACCTTCTGTGAATTAATTTTTTATTATTTAAAGAGTTGTTTAAAATAAAAAAAATACCGTTCTCATTTTATCGAGTTGTAGGTAATTGAAGTTTCTCGAATTTTATGGCGTCAATCATATCATCAACAGTGGGGAATAGACGTCGGCGATGATTTTTTTTTAATTAAGTAAGTAGATACCCATCGAAATTACAAGGCAGATGGACGACGCAACACGGTATTTTGATTGTCTCTTCTTCGTGAATAATAAAAAAAACTATCATCTACTTTCATTGAAATACAAGGCGACATCAAAATGGTTTAAATTTCGATTGGTATACTGGTCGTGACGGTATGTTATTGATAAACATTTTATCTCTATCATAAATCGAATTGTTTAGTCAGACCGCCGGTTTTATTTATATGTAGTTTTTACAACTCAATTGTTCGAGATTTCTTCCTAGCTCGATAGTAAATAAATTGAAAAATTATTATTCAAACAAAAGGTAATTCACAATGATAGTACGTACAAAAATTGGGTAACCTTTGTATTGTTGCATGATGCTTATCCTTCTTCGTTTGAGACTTTAAATTGGGAAGAACGGATAAATTTTACTTAAATAGGTTGCTTTTTATTTGTCTGGAAAAACAAATATTTATAATTTGTAACAAATTACTTACTTCCTAAGGAAGTAGTCGATACTAAAAACGATTTGATTTTTTTTGATTAAAAAAAAATATTAAGCACGGCGTGCGGAAAAGTGTAACTATACGCACAATGTATAAACTTAGTTTTAAAAAAAATCTATCGGAAGTGTTATACAATAGTACGAGGGCGGTTTGATAAGTCAGTGACTTTTTGAATAAAACAAATTGTTTTTCGCAAATAAACATTTTATTTTTCTACATAATCACCTTGTAGCTCGATACATTTAGTCCAGCGTTTTCCTTTTTTTTTTATTCCCTCCAAATAATAGGTTTTTTCAAAGCTCTCAAAATACTCGTTTGTTTCGGTAATGACTTCTTCATTCGACTCAAATCTCTTACCGCCCAGCCATTTCTTTAGGTTTGGAAACAGAAAATAGTCGCAGGGAGCTAAATCTGGAGAATATGCTGGATGGGGTAGCAGTTCGTATCCCAATTCGTGGATTTTGACCATCGTGACTAGACAAGTATACACACGTGCATTGTCTTGATGAAACAGCACTTTCTTCTTCTTAGCCAAATGCGGCCGTTTTTGCTTCAAATCAACGTCGAATCTGTTCAAAAGCTTTGAATAATATTCGCCGGTGATAGTTTTACCTTTCTTGAGGTAATCGATGTGAATTACACCGCTTACATCCCAAAAAACTGTGGCCATGACTTTGTTGGCTGACAGACTGTTTCGCCTTCTTTGGTCTTCGTTCACCCCGAGCAACCCACTGTTTCGATTGTTCCTTGGTCTCTGGCGTGTTGTGATGAATCCATGTTTCATCCACAGTAACAAAACGGCGCAAAAATTCGTCCGGATTACGTCTGAACATCGCTAAACACTCTTTTGAAGTGGTCACACGATTGCGCTTATGGTCGAGTGTGAGCAATCGCGGCACCCATCTCGCAGAGAGTTTTTTCATATCCAAATATTCGTGTAAAATATGATGTACCCGTGCAGTTGAGATACCTACAGCATGAGCCAACTCACGCACTTTCATTCTCCGATCATCCAATATCATTTCATGGATTTTAACGACGATTTTCGGCGTGATCACTTCTTTTGGGCGACTTGGACGTTCGGCGTCACTAGTGCTGGTACGACCACAACGGAACTCTGTAAACCACTTCTTAACCATTGAAATTGATGGTGCCGAGTCCCCGTAGTATTTATCAAGTCTTTCCTTAGTTTTAGTGATGGATTTTTTACGTAAAAAGTAATGCTTAATCAGCACACGAAATTCACTTTTTTCCATTTTCGTAAAAATTCACGAGGTTGTCTGCTTTGAACGGCTATCAAACACCAACTGCACGACGTAGCTTGCTCAAAATTAGAAAGTTGCCCATTGATAGATTATAGTTGACGGCAGCACTGTTGCATTTGGAGTAACTGCGCGGGAAATTCAAAAAGTCACTGACTTCTCAAACTACCCTCGTATATTGTACAACGAGAACGGAATGATATACATTTCCTACGAGCATGCTCGCTTGCGGCTCGTGCTGCAAGGGAGTGCTGCAAATTAAACGAGTAGGCAATGATCATTTCGTGCGAGTTTTACATTATACTTTTTCTACGACTGTTATAATAAACAGTAGTAGTAGTAAAAGTTAAAAACAACAAACATGAGAAATGAACTTTTATTAACTAATTGAAAAAAATACCTTACTAGGTAAATGTGTTAAGCACCTACTACAATAATCGCGAAAAAATATCTTCTCATTTGTTATCAACAATATTCAATGTTACATTGGTACAATTATTAAAAACAAATTTTGGGTAAAGAAAATCCGTTTTTTTAAGGGAAAGTTGACATTATTAACATTTTCTGTAACTGATGTTGATGGAAGGTCTGACAACTTATTGATCGACCCTAATATTTTATTTCGACTAGTCAGGGACTCTTCGATGTAACCCTCAGCTACTGTTGTAGAGCTCCAGCCACGATGCCGTTTTAGTGTCGTTATATCTTCGCCACTATCTATCAATATTGTAGCTGAAGATCGGCGGAAACAGTGGTCGATGTATAACTCAGGATTCGGAAGTTTTAAGTATGAAGCAAATTGTTTTCCCATATTTCCTATTTTATTTATTCCAATTTTTTGGACAGTATATTTTCCTTTCTGATAATTTAGAAAAAAATAAGCATCGTTGACATTACTTTGTCGCAGATTCCAATATTTTTTCACAATGTTAGCATATTCTCTCGTTACAGTAAATTTTCGAGAAGTTTTTGTTTTAGTGTTCGGAATGTGGACCAAAACTGCGGCACCTAAATCTTTAAAATCGTGAATTTTCATGAACGTATCAACCTCCTTCGTTGTGAAAACTTTGGATTTTTTTGCTTTGTATCCGAAATTTGTTTCAAAATTCTACCCCTAAGGGGGTGAAAAACGGGGGCGGAGTTTGTATGAGACAACGTGATTCCTTGGTCCAATCTACTTCAAATTTTGCATAAACATTCTTTAACAGAATTGATAAAAGATGTGTTTTATATTTTATTGAAACTCATCGCCTAACGGGGTTAAAAAGGGGTAGAAAGTTATTTTGGGGGTAATTAGCATCGAAGTTGATATTAATACTCCTTAGTGCTTTTGATTTAAATTACATTTTATTTTGATACATGTTTGAAAACTCAAACCCGATTTTATTCAAAAAACGTTGAACTCACATAAAAGCTTGGTGCAATGCGATACTCTTTAAAATTGGAATGTCAAATATAAAAGAATATTTGTGGCATTCAGTGACAAAGCTGAGCCATACCAAAAATATGAGAGTCCGTCTTAGGGGAGATGTTACTGCCGGACACTTCTCAGACCTGTTGCTTAAAATAGGAAATGGTGATTTAACAAAACTGGATAATAATATAATTCTCCCTACAAAGTAAGGTACAATTGTTTCCACTGAAGAAGGTCTCATAGCTAAAATTTACCTAAACATTAATAATACATATTCACGATAAATCTGCAGAATGGTTATGCGAGCGTGCCATCCTAACACCAAAAAACGAGCAAGCCTCAGTCATAAATGAAGTACTTTTGAGATCATTCGAAGGGGTCGAATATCAATATAAATCCGTCGATTCAGTGATGAACACCGATGATGCCATTTATTATCTGGTCGAGTTCCTAAATACACTTAAGCCTCCCGGTCTTCCAACACAAGAGTTGTCGCGCTATTTATGTTGCTGCGCAATATAAATCCACCAGAATTATGCAATGGCACCAGATTGCAAGTGAAAACATTGCATCGCAATGTAATCGAGGAAACTATACTAACAGGTTGTTCTCAAGGAGAGTTTGTTTTTATTCCTAGGATTTTCCTAATACCATCAAATTACCTTGAGATAAAGCTGCTTCTCCCACAGCCAGATGTATGTGGCATGCTCCAGAGTAAGCGCGCAGAGTAGCCTGGTGATTCTAGCACCAAAAGGAAAAACAAAAAATAGTGTTTGCAAAGAAATACCGAGGTAGTTGTAGTATTTCGATTTCGTTTTAAAAAAAAATACCCCTGTGTCACTTTCACCAGATCAAAGGCCGAGCTTCGTTTTCATAAAATATAACAACATTTTATTTTATTTTCATGTTTATTTATCCTTTAAATCCCTACACTGTAATAAAGATTGTTATGTTTTATAAGTATACAAACATTTTAACATAATAATTTATATGTTATAACAAAATTAATAACGTAAAAAACCATTTAAAAATGCTATTTATAAGTCGCGGGCAAAAGCTGGTATTTTGATATGGTAAAGTCACTTAATATTTATATTTCATAATGTATAATATTAAGCAGTATATTTAAAAATTAAAAACCGCACGAGTCAACAATAACCTACTATCTAAATACTAGAAAAACTTCAAGAACGGATATGAGAAAAGATAAATTTTTTTGAATAATTTCATATTGTTTTGATAATTTTGTACAGGCGTTTATTTGTTTTTACTGAATCGAAAAGACGCTTTCTATTGCAACAAAAATAATGCGGATTCAAATTATTTGGTACATTTAAAAGGCATTATCATTTATTATTTTTCAAAAAACTATGAAGTAGCGAGTAACACGTTGTTTGAAAATACTAAACGATTGATAGGTTGGGATTCATTCGCGGTCACTTGAGGTTATATAAGAGTATACTCGTACGATAAACAAAACAGAATTCATTGCTGCAGTTGTTAATAAAGATAAAACTAGTAAGCGTCAGCATTAAAAAGTAATGTTTATAGACAGAACGTCGCATCAATAAGATACTTCGTGAAGACAGTAAAATACGGATGATATTAATATATCAGAATCAGAACTCCGCATGTAACCAACATTTGGATCTCTTTTAATAATCACGATTTATACTGTTATTTGGTGGGACATTTAAATTTATTTTTGACTTCCTTATTCACTTAATACAGGTAGTAGGTACAAGTTGGATAAATAGTCTTGTGAAACTATATTACAGCTGTTTATATTGCAGTATTATTTTAAATACCTCGGACACATAATGAGACATCAAAAATATGGTCTACTCTAGTTGATAGTTCAAGGAAGAATCAACAGTAAAAGAGGACCTTTTTTCTTCTTATGGTGCCGTCTCTGCACGGAGGTTGGCTATCATTATGGCTATTTTTACTTTCGACGCTGCGACTCTGAAAAGCTGGAGGGATGTGCATCCACAAACCACTCTCTTAGATTCTTCAGCCAGGATATACGTCTTCTTTCCACCGATCTCTTTCCTGCAATCTTGCCCTCCATTATCAGTCGTAGTATACTATATCTCTCTTCACGCATAATGTGACCGAGATATTCCACTTTTCTGGCTTTAATCAAGTTCTCCAATTCTCTTTCTCTTTTTACTCGGCGTAAAACCTTTTCATTGGTAATCTTTTTATCCACAATATTTTAAGTACACGCCGGAAGATCCACATTTTAAATGCCTGGAGCTTTTTCATTGTGGCTTTGTTGATCGTCCATGATTCTATTCCATATAAAAGCACTGGGATTACATAACATTTAAGCAATCTTAGACGTAGTTGAAGGTTTAAGTGTGGGTTAGTAAATAGTTGTTTCAAAAATAAAGAAAACATTTCAAGCCTTTTCGATTTTGACTTTGATTTCTTGAGTCCGATCATGCCTATCGTTGATCCACGTGCCGAGATACTGATATTGCTTTACTCTCTCGACCAACACTGAATTGATATTGATGTTGGTATTAGGATGGTTTAATGGGGTTTTTCTTATGACTATGTATTTAGTTTTTTTAATAGTTCATTTTTAAACCGTACTCCCTGCTGACCCGATCGATCTCTTGTAGTAATACTTGAAGATCATGTATTTTGTCGGTTATGATCAAGGTGTCATCAGCATAACGTATATTGTTAATAATCTTTTCATTTATATTTATCCCCTCATTTCTGTTCCTGAGAGCTTCTTTGAATATGGCCTCTGAATAATAAATAAACAGAAGTGGTGACAAGACACATCCATGTCTTACCCCTCGTTGTATTTTGATATTTTCTGATGTTTTTTTCTTCTGAGCTGATCACAGCGACTTGATTCCAATAGAGGTCCTTTATTATTCTGACATCTTGCTCATCGAGCTGACTTTCTCGTAAGAGGTTAATCATCTTTTCGTGCCTCACCCTGTCAAACGCCTTCTCGTAGTCAATAAATCCCATATACATTTCTTTGTTCATATCCAAACATTTTTGTATTATTACATTTACCGCGAATAAGGCTTCACGTGTGCTCATTCCATTTCGAAATCCAAACTGATTTTCACTAATATTGATTTCCAGCTTTTTGTGTATTGTGTATTGTGTATTGTGTATTGTGTATTATTTTGAGGAAGGTCTTCAAAGTGTGGGACATTAAGCTAATTGTGCGATGCTTAGCGCATTTCTTTGCATTCACTTTCTTTGGCAACATTACGAAGGTTGATCTTGTCTAATCTGTAGGGATAATTCCTGTACGATAGATAGTGTTATATAGATTTACTAGTATTTGCAGTGGATTATATTTTTTGAGTTTTAGTGGTTCTGTTGAAATACCATCAGGACCAGGTGCTTTTCCAATTTTGATGCAATTTTTGGCATATTCTATCTCAGTCCTAGTGATAGGAGGGCCTATTTTGACTTCTTGGAGTTGTAGTTCTTCTGGCTGATCTTCACACAGTTCCCTAATGTACTCTTCCCATCTTCTCATTTTTTGGGTAGCATCTACCACTAAGTTCCCTTGTTTATCTTTGATAAAACTGTAGCGCTTATTTTTACCTATGCCTGTGATTTCTTTGATCTTTTTGTGAATCCTGAAATTGTCTTTTTTTTTCTAGTTCTTCTATTTCATGACACTTTTCTCTCATATATTCCTTTTTTGCTTCAGACCAGAAAGGAGAAGACACTCATGGCTATAAAATTTACGCCAGTGGTTTGGACTTACATCTATACAGTTATTTAGAAATGCCGTCAATAAAATTAAAATTGCCATGTTAATAGCCAACGTCCGCGACGGATACGGCACGCTAAGAAGATTATTTTAAAATTGTAAAAGGACCAATTTAAAGTTTTCTGGACACACTCATACTTTTCCACAGTGAAACTCACTCTTTTCTCGCCCAAACGATGGGTCTAAATTGATATCAAAAAATGTTCTTTACTGCTTCTTCTTTCGTGTGCCATGTCCGGTCCCCCTGACGTTGGAGATCACAATGGATAAAGCATCTCCATCTTTTGCTATATGTATTAGCTCACTTGCTAAACGTATACCTGTCCAGTCACGAATATTTTTTAACCACGAATGTTGACTTTTTTCAGACCCGCGGCGTCACGAATATTTTACCCTTGATTATGGTTTGTAACAAGTAATATTTGTCTTAGTCATTTTAGCCATAACTCATTAGGCAAAAAAGATATGTTGTAATTTACCTAAATAACAGGGTGTAACTAACGTCCTGTATAAAAAGTGCTAAATTCAGCATAAAATTCGTAATTTTCATGCCAAAAAACATAAAATTGCCAATTTTCAAGACGATGCTGCTTAAAATCACAAAATTATTAAGAAATTTCAAATTAAAATTCAAACTTTAAATACCCTGTATCTCGTAAACCTGCAACATTTATATAAGACATGTTAAGCTCAATCGCCATATTTTTAAGTGTAGTATCTCCAGAGATTGCTCATTTTTAATGAAAAACCCTGTATATTTGGCAATCATTCAGTGTGATAACTTGACATAACTGTCACCGCCACTGTCTCTGTGAATGTCACTGTCACTGTCACTTTCACTGTCTTTCTCATCATACACATTCAGTAACTTTGATGCCAAATCTTCTTAAGCATTTAAAAATTCGCAGCGTGGTCTCTAATTTCCTCGGATGCTAGTGCACGCTATTATTCACTCTTGCAGTGACCAACCTGTTTTAACACTCCAGCAGATGTATGGACAGGCGCTAGCAGTGTTTGAAGCATATTATTACGATTTCTTGAGTCCGTCTCTGTTGAACCTTTCTGTCGCGACAGTGCGTCGGCCACGATTGGGAGACTGTCGGCACGGAGAACAAAAAGAAACTTCCAGCAAATTCTCGACCAGGTGTCTAGTAAATTCTCGCCGTTTCTAAAAAGGGGTCTGTCGCCTTTGCGAATAAGGTGGAAGTATGATCTACAGGTATAAAAAGGACGGCGGTCGTGAGGAGAATCAGTATTAGTTTTAAAAGTATTTATAATTTAAAAAATGATTTATAAAAGTAGAATTTATTATATTAGAATAAACATTGTTTGGTTACTGTATCGAGAGTTTTAAATCGCCGAACTCACGGAAGAACTAAAATTCGTATCAATATTTTAAAAAGCGTTCAAATATTTATTTGTACTAAACATTTTTATTACGTAAATTTTAGCATCATCCCTTGTTGAACGGTCAATGGTTGATGCTGTTATTGTAATTTTTCATTAGCAACGCTTTGTTTATATTTTGTTAAATATAATTCCGCATTAAAACAATTAGCCACTGACAGCGTCTGTACCGTTATCTAATGAAATCTCTCGGTTATTGATTTGCGTATAGCACATACATAATTATTGTGGGAGAAAAGATACATCGAGAAAGATATACGTTTATGGTAGCAATTGCCTAGATAATCTCGACACGGAGTTGTTCTACAATTCCGATAACATCGTGCGTTGCCAGAACAATCCGTGTAAACCGAGCAGTTCATGAAATTCCACATTTGATGAAGATAGCGAAGAATTGGAGAAAGCAATACTAGACAGAATAAATAATTGGAATTCGAAAATAACGTTATACCCATTTACTGACAGTGTGCACACAATGCACTTGCGAAATAACAATCGTACGCTATGTTCCGTTTTCATAAATTCTTAATTAAAAAATTCATCCTCGGAGTTTCTTATTTTAATATCACTTAATATAATAAACATATCTGTCGCGTGATAATGACGGAAGACTGCTCTTTATGGACCGCAACACCATGGAAGGGTGATTAACAAGTGCTCCTGTTTCACATCTAAGGGATGAAAGAAGTCAAACCGATTAACAGAAACACAGGATCGTTCTCTTCTAAGTAAACCTCTATTTTTTATAAGATCGCCTGAACCGGCAATGAATAATTATTTCACTTGTGTACCAACATATATTAAAATACGTTACAAACTCTTTAACTTTAAGTTATCCTACACATATACATATTGACATACTAGCCAAAAAACATGTTATGGGCTAAGAATTCTTAACAAGAACGCAAATAAATCAATTGCTAGAACTTTTAACTATGCAAACTTCTACTTAAGGGTTTTGCGGCAACCGTCATGTATTTTTGACGTTTCACCCTAATCCGACTGATTTAACTGGAAATGATCCTTAACAATTATAATTTAAGTCTACTTTTATATTTTTTGCCAAATTCAACATTCACTACCAAACATAAGTGTAGGAACTAGCACTTCTCTACGCACAGCCAGTCGTGCCTTTTTTGACTTTTTCTGTCAGCTTATTAAGTTATACGGGGCCCCATTTATTTGTTTCCCTGCTAACATACATACATACATATAGTCATGCCTTTTTCCCATAGGGGTAGGCAGAGACCACTTCCTTCCACTTGCTACGGTTCTTACACACATCTTTTGCTTCCTCTACTTATCAATATCAAACTTACCAATGAAAAAATTATCTCTCACAAAGTGCTTTCTATCTTTAAGATTATCTTTCATTTGTGCCTTGGGATTTGAAGGAAATGTATGCAGAGATATAATCGTATTGCCATAATATGTAGAGCATTGTGGAACAGAGCATATTTTGTGCGATTTTATCTCCATATCACTTTATGGACGCACTGTATATTAGTTTTTGCAGGCAAAACAACTGCTACGAATTATTTCTATAACTGAAAGTTCAGCGTAGGAGTTTATATCAAGCAGTAATAATAAAACATTACTATAGCTGTTATTGCAAACTTCGTAGTGAATAAAATTATTATGGGACATGATTTCATTTACTATGCAAATAAACAAATACCGTATAAAAAAACAACCTTACCAAATGAGGATCCTGTACGTACAAAGAAAATACTACATATTTTTGTTCTATTGGCCCTAAACTAATCAATGTGAATATTCTTAAAAATTACTGGGTGTTCTAATTTAAAATCAAAGTTTGTGTAGAAACTGATGGTAAAATAACCCTTAATGTACAAAAAATCATTTAGAGACACTTCTGTATTTGCCAACCCATATATATATATATATATATATATATATATATATATATATATATATAGATATATATATATATATATATATATATATATAGAGGGTCCCTATGGAAATGGATTGGACGAGGCTTGAGGAGTTTAAACATGGAGATGGTTTGCCCCGAAAAGGTAAAGGTAAATAATTAATAAAAAATTAAATTATTTATTATACAAGGAAAAAAAGTATTAGATTTTTGCTCAAGGTTGTGTTGTCTCTCGACACGAAGTGGAGGGGAGTATAATAGTATAATATTTTTCCCGTTATAATACACTATTTTTTTTTTGACGGGAAAAACGACGAATTTATTTTGAAAAAATATTACAATATATTAAGTCAGAAAATTATTATTATTATAATTATTGATTTAATTTATTAAATACCAGTCACGACTCTGCGGTTCCGATACCTCGCAGAGCTGAGCTGGAGAGAAACCAGTGACCACTCCTCACGCCGTGAGGTGGGTGATCACTGGGACCCAATATCGTGTGCCAGGAGCAGACGCAATGATCCCAGGATGACGGCCTTCTGCATTGCCCCAGCTAAAACGTGTGCCTTTTGTCGGCAAGCTAGTATTTTATGGAGTTCCGAGAGCAGTGTGTGGCGTGTACCACCGAGGAGCCTATTATTAGGATGCATAGTTCAACAGAATGGTCTGGATAAAGTCTGCGGAGTTCGAAGAGAAGGTCTCTATATTTTGTCCGTTTTTCCTCTTCTTTTAAGGCGATGTTCGGTTCGGCTGGTGCCGAAAATTCGATCACGAACATCGTCTTAGTTAGGTGGTCGAGGAGGACTACGTTTATTATTATTATTAATTTAATTTATTAAATCCCAGTCGCGACTCTGCGGTTCCGATACCTCGCAGAGCCGAAATGGAGAGAAACCAGTAACCACTCCTCACGCCGTGAGGTGAGTGACTGGAATCCGAACGTTTTTGGATCGTCTCCATTGCTGATTAGATTAGATTGTTTAAAAGATTTGAAAGAGAGTGCGTATGGTTTAAGAATGAATAATGCCTTCTTTACGCCGATAACCAGGTTATATTAGCGTCATCTAAAGAGAAATTGCAGGTGGTGGTTAATATTATGCATAATGCTCTAAAAATCAAAAAGATAAAAGTAAATGTAAGCAAGACGAAAGTAATATTTTTTGCAAAACAAGAAAGCATGGCAAAGTGCGCAGTTCTGATTGAAGGAGAAAGAGTGGAACACGTGAATGAGTTTGTATACTTGGGTACAAAGTTTATGAAAGACGGAAAGTATGACTGTGCTACTGTTTCACTAGAGGTAGTGTCTTGGGTGGATCACGTAGCTTAGTATGACGAATCAGATGCCTGGCTGTATATTAGAATTAATGCCTTGAGTTTTTTTATTTTGATACCAAGCGTAGCGAAGAATGACTTTGTAGCACCAGTACTTTCGATTTTGCATTTACCGTATCTGAATTAACATAACGTACCATGGTTAACTTTAAGTACCTTCGGTCGTTTATAATTTGGGCAGTCCAGTGTGCTACTTAAGAAGCCTTGTTCAAAAAACCATTTAACTGTGTCATCCTAACTAATCCTACTGGACCTGGAGCCGGTGACAGTAAAAGTGCACTTATATAGATTCTGAAATTTAGCATAGGAATTAATAGTATTTAATCATAAGTACGGTGTGCCAGAGTTTATCCTGGCATAAATATTTTTATAATTTTATTTTTCTAATAATCATAAGTAATTTGCACTTTTATAAAAATTAATTTCTTATTGACCATTTTGTAGCAAATTTTATGTATTTCAAAAAAATTTTGTGTGATAAGCCTCCTCGTGGCAAAAAAGTCTGTCACACCAACTTTTAATATCTAAAGTTCATAAAATGTTTCCCTTTTCGTGGAGTTACTTTTTTTTCTAATCTCTTTCTTTTCAGTTCTTCTTTTAAAATATCTCAGTGTGACAGCTCAAAACTTGACCAAAATATCTGTCACACGACTTTATATTATAGCTTTAACCTTTCAAAATCATGAAAATGGAGCATATTGAAATTTTTTTGTCCTGTTTTTAATTTTCGACACAAAAAACAGCCTATGTCTTCTTTGATTCTTTATCTTTTTACTTTTAACTTTTGAATTGAGCTACCCTTACTATGTATAATATATTATACCTAAGTTACCCTAAAAGCCTTGAAAATGTTTGGATTATCTTTGTCCCTTCAGGCAGTTACTTTGAACGTTACAATATTTCGATAAGTGTGCTTGTTCATTTATTAATTTAAAAATATCTGTCATACCAGTGACAGTAAATTACTTCAGAAACATAATATTTTTTGTTATATTTAAAATTTATAAACTAATACCGGGAAGGAAAGTAAAGGTTATTTTATTGATACAAATGTACAGTGCAACAGATGTAGCTTGGCGGACGAGAGATCGCAAAATCTGCGCACAACGAAAACATTCGAATAACGATCCGATCGGCGACGACGAAATTTTCAGTAATCGTGAGTCTCAAGTACAATCGGAGGAAGAAGTTTACGAATGTGAAGTATATTCAGCCGAATGTTTGTTATTTTAGAGGCTAGTCGCCCGCCAAGCTACTTCTGTTGCACTGTACTGCTGGAAAACATTATTTATTTATAAAATTTAGCATTCCATTTATTCATAACTTTGTCAATTTTTATACATTAGTTATTTAATAAATGCGGGAACAAGAGAAATAAAAAATAAAGGTCATACGATTAAGCTATATACAAACATCATAATATTATAATTAGACAAAAATTTACTCAGAATTATCATTTTCGTGATTTTGAAGGGTTGAGGCTATAATATAAAGTGGTGTGACAGATATTATGGTTTTGAGCTGTCACACCGAGATATTTTGAAAGAACTGAAAAGGAAGAGATTAAAAAAACAAGTAATTCCGCGATGAGGGAAACATTTTGAACTTTAGATATTAAAAGTCGGTGCGACAGACTTTTTGCCACGATGAGAGTTGTCGCACCAATTTTTTTAGAAAATACATAAAATTGTCTACAAGAAATTAATTTCCATAAAAGTGCAAATAATTTATGATTATTGGAAAAATAAAAATTTATAAAAAATATTTCTGCCAGGATAAAGGATAAGTACCTATTATTAAATACTTTTAATCCCTATGCTAAATTTCAGAATCTCCATAAAAGTGCACTTTTAGTGTCACCGGCTCTCCGTCTATAATAAGCTGGAAAAAATTCATATCAATGCGGGAGGATTAGGGTAGCTCAGGAGAAAAATCGAAATGAATTTTGTCTCCAGCCTTAACAACTGAGCTATAGAAGAAAAAACATTTGTTTGAGTTCAAAACATCTTCTTCTTCTTCTTCACGTGCCGTTTTCTCTTAGAAAGTTAGCTATCATCATGGCGATTCTTGCTTTGGATGAGGTTGCTCGAAACAATTCTATTGAAGTACAGTGATACCACTCTCTTAAGTTCTTTAGCCATAAAGTGCGTCTTCTTCCCACACTTCGTTTACCCTGAATTTTTCCTTGTATTATTAGCTGTAACATGCGGTATCTTTCTCCGCGCATAACATGACCCAGATAAGCAAGTTTTCCTGTTTTTATTGTGTTCCTCTTTACCTACTCGCCTCAATATTTTTGCGTTTGTTACCCGTTCTATCCAAAAAACCCTGAGTATCCGTCTGTAGACCCACATTTCGAAAGCTTGGAGTCTATGTTAGTCATTTTTGTTCGTTATTCACGACTCCATTTCATAGCGAAGTATTGAAAAAACATAACATTTGGCAAGTCCGATCTTAAGTTTGACACTTAGGTCTTTAGTGCAGAATATTTTCTTTATGTTTGTAAACGCAGTTCTAGGTTGACCTCTTCTGCATCTTATTTCTAGCGAATGTTCTCCAGTCTCGTTCAACATAGTACCCAGGTATTTGTACTCTCTCTTTCTCTTAACCTCCTAATGCGAATATAAAAACTTTCCTGGTCATGTGTTTTGCTGATGATCATGTGTTTTGTCTTCTTAATATTAAGTGTAAGACCGTCTTTCTCACTGTTGTTGACGATTTTATCCATCATTCTTTGTAGGTCCGCGCTACTCTGGGCTATAACCAGGGTATCGTCGGCAAAACTAATATTGTTTATGAGTTCGCCGTTTACCCTTATTCCCGCTGTTTCTTCAGATATAGCCTTTTGCATGATTTTCTCCGAATAGAGATTAAAGAGTAAAGGAGATAGAACACATGCCTGTCTTACTCCTTTTTCAATCTTTATTTCGTTTGACATCTCCTTGCTCTCCCTAAAAACAGCTCTTGGATTGTAATATAGATTGCTAATTATTCGCATCTCAGTAAAGTCTATATAATTCTCACTTAGTATTTTTATAAGTATGTCATGTCTTACACAATCCAAAAAACAGACGAATAGACCTTGGTTCACATTTAGGCACCTCTTTATTAGAACATTTAGGGCACATAATACTTCTCGTGTCCCCAATGCATTTCTAAATCCAAATTGACTTTCACTGATGTCTTCTTCGAGCTTGTTATATACACGTTTATGAATTATTTTTAAAAAAATCTTTAAAATGTGACACATGAGACTTATGGTTCTATGATCGCTGCATTATTTTGCATTTGGATTTTTCGGGGTGGCTACAAATGTTGACATAAGCCATTTTTTTGGGATTATGCCTGTTTTGTATATGGCATTAAGTATATTTGTTATGGGCCAGATGTGGTTTTGGTCTATAAGTTAAAAATTTCTGCTGGGATCTGATCCGGTCCGGGTGATTTGTTGTTTTTCATGTTCTTTATGGTGTTTATGACTTCGTCGATAGTTAAATCAGAACTTATTTTACCTGTTTGTTCCAGATTTTGTTACCTTGTGTCTGCAAAAAGTTTCTCTATATATTCTTCCTACCGTTTTAGTTTGCCTGTTATGTCTGCAATAATATTTTCATTCTTGTCTCTTAGTGTAGTTACTTGTTTTTGTTGTTGTTTTGTCTGATAATTCTTTTACCTTTTCATGGACATTAAAAATATTATGTTTTTCTTGTAGTTCTTCCTTTAATTTTCGTCTTTTCTCCATTAGGTTTAATATTTATTTGGTCATCCACTGTTTTTCTGTAGGTTGTCTTTTTTTGGTAAGTACTGGATGGCTTGTTTCTATTATTGTCGTTTTCAGTTTTAGCCATTTCTCATTTATGTCTTTGTTTTGTATATTTGTGCCTATATCTTCCATGTTTTTGTTTATTTTTGTGGTAAGTTCTTCTTTGAGCTTAGGGTATTTTAATTGTGCGACATCTATTTTGTGTTCCTTTTTTGTTTCCTTGACTTTCTTTAGTCTGACGCTAAAGTTGGCTGTGAGTGGATTGTGATTGTGAAGCTATATCCGCGCCAGGGTAGGTTTTAACCGCTTTTATTGCGTAACCATACCTTTTGTTTATCAGAATGTATCAAAACATCATATTAATAATGTAATGTAATAATGTAAAAGTGCCTATAACCTTAAAAGAAAGCGTTTTTTGGTGCAAACCATTTCTTAGACAGTGACTGATGATACCATGGGGCATAATTTTGGGTGGGCAATACCGAAGTGTAGGAAATATGTCTTAATCCGTTAGGCGGATCTTTATCCGCTAAAGTAATTAATAATATAAGAAATATTTTCAAATATGATTCATCTTGTTTAACAGTAGCTGTATGTGTAGAAGAACGATAAATATAAAGAAGTAATATTATATAATGGGTGGTCCATTTAAAAATTTTCACCTCGAATATTTTTCATGAAAAATCTTGTTCCGGAAAATCCCGGAACAGGTCGATTTTGTTTTTGATGGGGAAATTATTTAACCTAGATCCAGAAAGTGTAATTAAACGGGGTGGCAACACCTTCAAGAATCCCAAATGGCACGGGAGTCAAGTGGCACATAATTTATTTTCATTCTTTATTAAAACGTGTCAAAAAAATTTCATCTATTGCTTGAAGTAGTAGGATCCACTGCAACATACCCTAAGATTGCAACCTATGTAGCTTCTCTACTAACACTATGTCGCATTGCACGTTTTTCGTTATCAACGGATCTATTTTTCATGAATTTAGGTATTAATATTGACATGCAAGCATAGTTGACATTTTTACCGGGATGCCTTTCATTAGAAATTTTAGCAGTTACCCCGGCCATTGACAAGGTCAGTTTTCTCAGCAGTAGTATAAACCATATCGATTACTTTAAAATACCAGATTATTTCAAGTCTTTATACGATTTATTTTGTCATTGTAAACAGATTTTTTACATCAGTTTCAAGAAAGAACGAAAAATGTTTGACATGTATGTAAAGAAAACTAAAGTACCTTTAAAATCATGTCCCGCTTTACCTTCCGTGCTATTTAAGAATCTTGACAGGGTTCTACTCCAGTAGATCGTAGGGGAGGTCGTGAATGCTATGAAACTCCTTTCAGAAACTTGAGCCTCTTGCAGAAAAGCGCTGGGCATTCGCAAAGTGCAAATGTTCTGCAGTTTCAGCGAAGTTCTCGCTGTAGCGGCAACTATCACTCTCTGTTTTGCCCATATTTTTCAGGTAATATCTTAAAGGGTAGTGTCCAGTGAGGAGTCCCGTCACCAGTTTTCAGTCTTTCTTGTCCATCTCGAGATGCTGTTTAGCTTTCCTTGGCGAGAGACTCACTAGCCTTTTCGCCTGTTTTTGTTCTGCCACTTTATTTCAGTGAGATTTCATTGCATCTGTTACCCAGAGTCCAAAGAACGGTACTGGGCCAAAATAATCTGTATTTGCCCCTTTCTTGGCAAGGCAGTCTGCATCTTCGTTGCCTCTAACTCCCTGTGACCTGGAACCCACATTAAAGTGACCTGGTTATTTGCTGCCAGTTGTCTTAGGGATTGACCCAAGTCAGCTTAGACTCACAAATATATGACTCCAGAGTTTTCAATGCTGTTTGGCTGTCTGATAGAATATAGGTGTTTGTCCTTCGGGTGTCCGTTTCAAAGCACTCCTGCGCACGTATCTCTATGGCATGTAATTATGCTTAAAAGATGGTTGACGTGTTACCAAGTGATTTTGAGAGCCTAAAATGTCCTGATCCAGTGGATTAGCTTTCATTAAAAAATTTAGGATAAAAACATGAGGTCAAAGGTAGACGCTTTTAAACGGACCACCATGTATATTACACTCCATAAACTAGCTAGATATAAAAACGTCAGTGGTAATTTATTGCAAATAAATGTACAATAATTGCTCTTCTCCGGACTGTGTACTCAATATACCTAGTGAAATATAAAATAATCATTATTTAAATCTTTATCTATGCACACATAAAATATGGCTGCGGGACATATCTTAATATCGCCAAATACAATGTATAAATGAGAAAATAATCACAGGAGCATACCGAAAATCATAGTTTACATTAATGAACGCATTTATTATCTTTTGCTACACTTTACTGAAAGTTTTTCTGGGTCATCCTCAATACCAGTCTTTCACAGTCACCAAATCTATATTTTTTAAATTTTAAATACGATACCACTTATGTTGCAAGTTAGCATTAGATGACCGATTTGACAAGAATATCTTATGTTACAAGATACATCACACACACAAAAGTAAGTGGTTACGTCACTTTAAAAACTGACGACAAAAGAAAGGCATTTCCGAGTGTATTACTAAGTCTCGATTAACTAACTTAACTACATCTTTACCTATAAAAATTCATCTTTTATATGATTGTGTTCGCAAAATTTAAAAAATAGTCGATATATTGACTTAAAATTTTTACACAACCTTGAGTTTTGATAGTATTTTTATATATTTTTAATTTTGAAGTTCCCACGCTACAAAAAATTCCAATTGTTTTGCGGAGTGTAAATAAAAACATTTTGAAAAAATTAAAGGATCAAAAATGACTTTTCATACTAAACAGTAAACACCCATAACAGGTACTATTTCAAGGATTTAAAGGAATTCAGTAGGATTAGAAATCAAATTATCTTAAATACTTTTTAATTCTTTTTTTTAGGGATATATGATAAATGACTGTATGTATGACATATTTTCATTTACACACATTAATATTTTTCCTCGTTTGTTTTTAAATATGACAAACACTTATTATTTTAACAATAAACGTCAATAAACGTAAATCTTAACCGATAGTATTAATATAGATATTGAAAATAAACGTTAGTGAAAAAAGGTGTTACTGTGACCAGTTAATTATTGATATGTACAGTATTTTTTATGACTAGTGGACCCGGCAGACGTTATCCTGCCCGAACGTTGGCTTGCCTGCTTTAAAAATATAGCTATCAAACTCAGCGACCCCGAAAACTATAAATTCGACACATATATAATATATATATATATATATATATATATATATATATATATATATATATATATATATATATATATATATATATATATATATACGCACAATTTTTTTTTAAAAATATATACTTTTTTGCAATGAGCCTGATTTTTCAAATTTTCCTCCTCCTCAGCCCTCTCCCTGGCTACGTGTTTGGATCCTACATAGAAAAGTAGAAAATATCGCATTTACTTTTGTCATTGTTTCAAGTTTTAACTACTAAAATGGTGGGTTTCTGTCCCAACTAATCATTGTAGTCACCAACCTACATACATAGATACATACATATGGTCACTCCTTTTTCCCGTAGGGGTGGGCAGAGACCACTTTCTACCACTTGCTACGGTTCTTACACACATCTTTTGCTTCCGCTACTTTCATCAGTGCTCTCATACATGCTCGTCGGTTGTTGGTACTCTTGACCTGGCCTTTCTTTAAAACAATGTTGATCTGATCGAGATATGTTTACCGAGGTCGACCTCTACCAACTTGCCCATTCACACTCGCCTTAAAAAATAGTATGGACGTTTTTATTTAATAAAAAAATTTTAGAATTCAAAAACATAGATCAAGTTTAATTCATAAATGTTTTTATTTTTAATAAAAAAAATAACATTTTTAATTTCAGTACTTTTTATCTTTTGTTGTTGTCTATCAGTTGGATAAAATAAAGAATAGTGAGATAAGAGAACGATGTGGTGTAAAAGAAGATGTGGCTACAAAGATAGATAAAGAAATGCTTAGATGGTTTGGACACGTAGAAAGGATGAATGAAGGAAGATTGACGAAACAAGTTGATAAGGCAAGTGTGAATGGACGGAAGTCGGTAGATGTCGACCTCGGCGAACATCGATCTCGATCAGATCAACATTGTTTTGAAGAAAGGCCAGGTCAAAAGTACTAACAACCGACGAGCATGTATGAGAGCACTGATGAAAGTAGAGGAAGCAAAAGGTGTGTGTAATAAATGGAAGTGGAGGGAAGTGGTCTCTGCCTACCCCTACGGGAAAGAGGCGTGACTATATGTATGTATGTATGTTTTCTTTTCATTATAGATATTGCTGTTTTTAACACGTTTACTGCCACCTCTACATCGTAATACTTTAGGATCGAACTCCAATTGTTTAAGGTCAGTTTAAAAAATATAGATCCAGCTTTAAATAAATTTAACAAGTTTAATTATCAGCAGTCTATACAAACATTATAAAGACGCATACATGATTTAGCTATTTTTATTTATATTCCCACGGAATACGTAATCTCTCATTATTGACTTTAAGAGTATAAACTTCGGACTAGTTTAAAAAACATTGAAGAATCCGCATTTTACATCACATTTAAACATTTAACCACGATTTTAATAACAATAAATATACTCCACTCGTCAATACTTTCTCTATTTAACCTTGTGTTGGAGGAACAAGCGCAGCGGCGGAGGCAAGGACAATATAAAATATGCCGATTTTCAAACACATTTGAACACTCAGAAAGATTTAACCATTGCAATATTTGGATTTTAAAAAGAAATAACACTTTTAACAAATTTTTTTAAAAAGGATTTATTTAAATTATTGTTTTCTTCAGTGTGAAGAAATTTGTATTTAAAATATTAAGTGTTACAGGGTTGATCTAGGTCAGATATGAGCAAACTTTTTAAGGTAAGGGCCAGATAATATAAGAAATTATTTAGGCAGGCCGAAGAAAAAAACACATTTTTATAAGTAATAAACTCTATTTTTGAGTTTTACATCACAAACGTACATCTTATATGTTTCAATAGTAAATAAGTTACAAAAATTGACAACTCTTTGAAAGCGTATAGAGGCATATGTGACAGATGACTGAGCTTTTAAAAGTTGTACGTAATCTGGTGATGAGCTGATTCGCACTAGTGAAGCTAAACGATGGTTAATCAATCGGTTTCTAACGCTGTTTTTGCAAAGCTTCGTAGTATAAAACACCTGTTTACAGATGCAAACATCGCAATAATCTTCTAAACGTGATATTGACAGTGCCTTGTACAAGTCAATTTTAAAAACGTTGAGGAATATTTGCTTTAATTTAGTATTACATTGCAACTCAATCAGTTCAAGCTGCAATTTCGGTTTGACTGATTCACAATACACATTAAATAGTTTGCTCGATAATTTTTAAGTCTTGGATTACATTTTGTCCCATGTGTAATTGTAGGGGTTATTTAAAACAATGTCACGGACTGGATTAGATTAGCCCCCGGCCCGTACTTTGCCCACTACTGGTCTAGGTGGACTAAAAAAGGAGTTTAAAACCCTCGTTACGGATCCAGACGAACTCGAGCTACTTCAGCACGAGAGGATCGTCATTTGGGGATTGCAGTATTACAAACGAATACGGTCTTAAGATAAATCTTAAGAAATCCAAGTTAATGGTAGCTACAAAGTTCCCCCAAAATCACAACCATATAAACGTATCAGTAGCAGACATCTCAATAGAGAATGTACAGTCATATAAATACCTGGACGCCTGGAAAGAACAATCGGGTGACCCAAATAGAAGTAGCAGGTCAACATTTACGAAAATAAAAAAGTTGTTCACCAGTCGAGATATCAAGATTGGACTTAGGATGAGGATGCTGCGTTGTTACGTGTTTTTCGCGCTTTTGTAAGGAGTGGACTCTCAAGAAGAATCACACTGATAAACTATAAGATGTGGTGCTACCGTAGAATGTGGCGTATCCCCTGGACAGAAAAGATCTCTTATGTGAAAGTCCTAAATTCGATTAATAAGGAATGTGAAGTCATTAACACCATACTGGTTTAATTGTAGCAATGTTGAACTCTTCCAAGCTGCATTCAATAAGGTCCGGATAGCTGTGATGATAGCAAACCTCCGATAGGAGATGCACTATAAGAAGAAGAAGAAGTATTACAAAAAACTGTCCTCCGATTGTTTGGTTGCTTGGGAGTTTTAAAACAAAGAGTCTGGCATCGATAAAAGGTCTTTCTCTGATACCTCGACATCGTGCTACTCGAAACTAGTGGTGTAGCAGTAGATCAAATTGGGATGGATTTGGACGGTTACGTAAAGTACGCAAAAATTTAAATTTGCTGTCATACAGCCATTACACGGGGGTTGGTACTATGGAGTGCAATTACAAGGTTAATTCAAACCAATTACAACCCAATAAGATATTGCAGATTATTATTTTGCAAAATTTAATAGATGGTTCTTACACGTGCCTTGCTTTCATGGCCTCCTCGCTCCACAGACTCTTTACCATTCGAACATGTGTAGCTAGGAAATCGATTGAGTAATTCATCCCCACCACAATAAATCTAATTGATCTTTATTACCAAATTCGAAAATGACAGGAATGACAGACTCCAGAATACCATAAATAATTCAATTTCAACATGGTTCTAAGAGTTATTTAATGCATAAGAAACCACATGCGGACCGACTCATTGAATAGCTTTTTTATTTTGTATAATATTAGTTTAAAATGTAATAATTTTTTAGGTTTATAAACACACATTCTGTACAAATTGGATTAAAATTGACTAACTCTTATTGGGTGTTTAAATTGTTTTAAAAGTTAGAGAGTATTTTTGTGATCTAGAATTGCCGATAATTATACCAAATAACCAATTCTGGTTAAGGAGAAACCATTCTAGCACAACAAGCACACAGAATCGTAAATAAAATCATTAAAAGTCTTAAGAAAAATAAAATTCTGTACATCCGAATTTCTAGATGTTGCCCACGCGTTTGATAAGGTGTGGATGGAACATTGGACTCCTGCACAAAATCAAAAAAAAAATTTCCAATTCCCTATTACCATCTGCCATCTTTCTACACAAAACACAAATTCCAGTAAGGATTTAAGTAAAATAATAATAATAATAAACAAAACAGGTACATTTTGATTTACATGATTTACATATAGACGTATGGAATCCAAATGTAGGGGTATACAAAATCATAAAACTCAAAAATTATTCAAAGAATACAGTATTAAATATATCACGCTCTATTACCAATGCACCCTGGTACGTATCAAACTACACCATACACAATGACTTGATCATTTCCTTCATTTCCGAAAAAATGAAAAAAATCTTGACAATTTATTTGATCTGTTGAACATAGGCCCACCCTAACTGGAACTATGTCTTCCTTCTACTGGCTTTCTGCATCCGATCCTTACCAGCGGTACTCTTAATATCATCCACCCATCTCATAGGTGGTCTTCCTTGTGGACGCTTGTGTGGCCTCGGTCGCCATTGTAAGACTCTTTTCGTCCATCTATTATCCTTGAGTCGTGATATATGGCCTGCCCATTTCCATTTTAATCTGGATATTCTTTCGATCACATTTGACACCTTCGTTTTTTACCGTATCTATACAGTTGTATTTCTGTCTGTCAGTCGGACTCCCAACATACTTTTACTACCGCTTTCATATACATAGGAATTGATTTGCTCTTAAGGGTTTCTTTGAGTTTACCAAACGCTACCTATGCCATCGCTATTCGGTGGCTTACCTCAGCTGTCTGGTTATCTTTACCCAACATGATCTTGTGACCCAGGTAAATGTACTGTTCTACATTCTTCACCGGCAACTGCTCGTTTTTTTTTGAATATTGGTCATTATTTTGGTTTTCCTCATGTTCAATCGCATCCCTACTTTGGCCGATTCTTTTCTTAGGCTCTCCAGCATATTGGTCAGCTCTTTCAGGGTTTCCGCAATAAGTACCACATCATCTGCAAATCTTAGGTGGTTGAGTCGTTCACCATCTACATTAATTCCCTTATCTGTTCAAGTGAATCGCTTAAAGATATTCTCCAGTGCTAAAGCTTCGGAGAGATAGTATCACCTTGTCGACTTTTATTTTCCCGGATGTTTCGTGCATTTTAATCGTTGATGTTGCTTTCAGATAGTTGTTATTTATTAATTGCGTGTATCGTTCATCGATTCTGCAATCTTTCAGTGCACCTATAACAGCCCACATTTCGATGCTGTCAAAGGCCTTCTCGAAGTCTATAAACGCAAGTGCTAGGGGGATTCTGTACACGTTGCATTTTTCAATAGTTGTTTTAAAGGGTTTGCAGATGATCATTTGTGCTGAACCCAGACCTAAATCCAACTTGTTCTTTTGGCTGGTATGAATCTAACTTTGACACTAATCGATTTGCAATAACTCGGGTGAATAATTTGTAGATATATGAAAGTACACTGATCGGTCTGTAGTTGTCTAAACTCTCTATATCACCTTTCTTATGTAGTAGAATTATGACTGCATTATTACAATCCTCCGGTATATTGCCAGATACTATACACTTGTTAAAGAGATCTGCTAATTTACTCCACAAGATATCATTCCATGTTTTAAGCATTTCAGGTATAATGCCGTCCTGGCCCAAAGATTTTTGATTTTTCATTTTCGATAGGGCGTACTTGATTTCCTTTAGTATTATATCTGTGATTTCCTCTGATCCTACGTTAGCGACCCTGTGCTTTTCGGGATACATTGCAGATGTTTCCGGTTCCGCTTCTCTTGATTGGTAGAGCCTTTAATAGTAGTTTTTAGCTATATTTATGATTTCTTGTCTGTTTGTCGTGACTTGCTCATCCGTATTTTACCTTTTTTTACCGGTTCCAATCTGTTGTCTTAAATTTTTTTAACTCCTGATGTGATATTCGTTGTGGTGCTGTATGTCTCGTCTGACTTGTCTACGGATTTCTTTTTGGAGATCTTTATATTTTGCATAGCTTTATATATAGCCAGAAAGTACCAAAAAAGGCACGTCTAGCTGTGCATAAGGGTGTGTTGGTTTCTACACTTATTTATGGTAGTGAATGTTGGGTTTGGCAGAAGAAGCATGAAAATAGGATTAATGCTGCGGAGATGAGTAGTCTGAGAAGTATAGCCGGAGTGACTCGGTTGGATAAAGTAAAGAATAGTGAGATAAGAGAACGCTGTGGTGTAAAAGAAGATGTGGTTACAAAGATAGATAAAGAAATGCTTAGATGATTGGGACACGTAGAAAGAATGGATAAAGGAAGATTGACGAAACAAATTTTTAATGCGAGTGTGAACGGACAAGTTGGTAGAGGTCGACCTCGGCGAACATATCTCGCTCAGATCAACATTGTTTTGAAGAAAGGCAAGGTCAAGAGCATGAGAGCACTGATGAAAGTAGAGGATGTGTGTAAGAACCGTAGCAAGTGGAAGGAAGTGGTCTCTGCCTACCCCTATGGGAAAAAGGCGTGTCTTTATGTATGTATGTATGTTATATTTTGGTGTATGTGTTTTACCCTTTCCCACCATTTTTCTTCTCTGGTCTAAAAGGGCTTTAGTTTGCGAGGAAAGCTTACTCTCTCGAGGCTCTGATTTCTTTGGCCTTATCCTTGCACTTGCAGTGGTGGTCGCCGTTTTAATAAGCTCGTTTATTTCTTTACTTTATTTCTGCAATTTGATAATATGTTGTTTACTATGAATACTCAGAATATTGTGAACTACTAACTTTCGACAAGCTCTACACAAAGTTTACTTAGTTTTAATGATCTATCACTTTATTCATGTTAGATTCTTAAATCTTATTTACTTATTTCATCTCATTACTTTTTTTTATTAGCTTGCCCGAGTTTATGGACCTTAGTTTGTGTTTGGTGAACTTTGATCGTTCCAAGCAGTTGTTTCGAAGGTTAGGACTCAATGGAGGTCAACAAAGTTTCTGGTTGAAAGGTTATGCCACCAACTGGTCGATCAAACTGCAAGCAAACTCGTACGCAGCGAACTTAGCACACTACAATCATTCTCTCTTGGGCATCCAGCAGTTGTTTCAAAGGTTGGGATCTTTGACAATGTGACTGATTGCAGGTTTCTAATTAACTGTCTGGTCGAGTAAAATTGCAATCAAACTCGTATCGATCGAGCTAGTTAAGATCATCTGCTCCAACAATGGTGTCTCGGGAGACGGGGTCCTTAAATCCTTCAAGCAATTTTATAGTGCGGAGTCGTTAAGTGGTTTCATTTGGTTGTGGTTGTCGTTGGATGGTGGCTAAAGTTATTTTACTCGTAAATTTTTTGGGTTTAATACGCATTGGGAATTTTTTTTATTGCATACATTTACATAACCGAGTATTTGTGTTATTATGTACGCCACCTATGGTTTATTACATTTAACACAACTTGTAATTTATCATTATCATTAAATAAAACCGTACAATCTTTAGATTGCATTATAAAATTGTGTATCACACGGAATTTTATAAATACGCTTTATGTAGACAACTAGTTAATAGTCAACGATTATTATAAATTATTGATCAACAAATTGCGTTTTTTATTGCAAATATTAATAATTAAATCGATTTAACATATTCCATTTTACTTGCAAAACGAAGAATTTATTTACTATTTTTTATGGGCAAAACATTTGGGAGGAGGCTTTTAAAGCAGTTAGTTGATGATGAAAGGTTTAAAAATATATAATAATTTTTAATGAAAAATTAAAGAGGTTTAACATAAACACATTTGGGATATAATTTTAAAAATATTAATTATAATTCAATCTGGTAATAACAAGCCGACGAGAAGCGAGAGTATTGTCGAAACATTTGATATTGGTCGATTTTGAGTAACCATATTTTTGGCTTTAGCCAAAAACTAATTAAGGAAAAGCCTTGATGCTTTTATAAGAAAGTGTACAATGGAAAATAAGTCACATTCTAAAGGGTTACAACTCTTTTCAACCTAACCGCAAAAGGATTGTATGACAAGGGTCAGTCTCTTCTCGCCCATGGGTCGTTCAGGGCATTGATCAAAGACGAATACAAGGTGGACAACGGTGATGTTGAAAACACATTAATGGTCTTCTTCTTCTACTTATTAAAGATCTAGATGATCTGTTGATTCCGGTCATGTCTCTGTATTATTTCCTGAGATGTGGTCTGCCAGCTGTCTCTCCATCTCTTTGGTAGTCTTCCGGGTGGACGGGTCTCTGCTGGTTTTCCCTCTAGTATAATGCGTCATCCTCTTCACGTGGTTATACCATTCTCGTCTCCTCTGCTTTTCCCATCTCACCACATCCTGTACTTCGCAGTGTGCTCTTATGTCAGTGTTTCTTACGTGATCTCTTCTTGTTTTCCCGGCTATTGTTCTCAGTACTGACATTTCGGCGATTCGTAGCATTATTTTGGTCTTGTTGGTATCCTCTCTTGCTTCCATACCATGTCATTATTGGCCTGACGCAAGTCTCGTATATTTCCGAGATCCCGCAGATGTCTATGTTGTGTTTTTCCATCTCGATAATTATTTCTTGATCTCTTCCATTCCACGATGTCATGTTCCAGCAAGCGACTCTGGTGATGTTGCGTTTAGATTTCCAATTTCGTTTTTTCCTTGTCATAGCATGGGTCGTCTTCGAGGTGATGCGTCCTGTTTCTGAGGCAGTGTCTTCGGTTCTATGAGCTGTATGTTTTTTTTTACTTCCGATAGGTAGCTGGTTTCTGTCTACCACAGACGTGACTATATGTATGTATGTATGAACTGGCAAGTCAAATCAAATGAAACTTTTTTCTGCAATAATGAGTTTTTTAAAATATTTAAATCGCACCTATCTACTATTGCTCGAGCCTCCTTTACATCAAGGACTCACCTATTTTTTTATTTCGAAATAAAGAACCGTTAAAACTTGCCTTTTAAAAATAGCATCATGTATTTACAGTTTCAGAAATTCTATTTATATGTTGTAAATAACCATTAAATGCGCATATTGTTTATAAAAAAAAAATCGAATTAAAATAACAGATCCATTTTCATTGACTTTTGTTAACAACTGTGTGTTCGTGTGTATAATAATGATTCATTAATTATGGTTGTAAATTATAAATTTGTTTCAATACTACGACACACGATTCTTAATTCAATTTTGATTGATTGACTGGTAAATAGGAATCCTCTATTCACGCAACGCTTTCGACTCCAAAGACATAAATAAGGTGTGGGATAATTGATAATGGAACATAGAACATGAAACTACAACATGCTCTCATGAATAATCAATTATGGGAATTAATAAAAGTTTTTTTCGTTTGTTTGCAATCGGCGATTTATGTAATTTTATACTAACACCTCTATTCGAAGAATACTTGGGAACATTTGTTGTCGCGTACCTACGTTTGTCAATTTAAAGATGATTCGACACGCCATCTAGCTGAAAGTATAATTGACACCAATAGTTATACGATTAAAATGCGAGACCGTATCCGTGTTGCCATCTATTATCGGGTAAAAAGGGATGTAAGAGGGCGATGGTAACATGAAAAAGCCTACCCAATTGACAACTTCACCTGCACGTGGTATAATAACTGGATTAACCAGCTTTGTAAGAAAAAGCTTTAAAGAAAAAGTGAAGCTCTTTGTCCCTATATCGACAAATGGGGTGAACTAATTAAAAGTCAATATCATGGGAATGCAGAAACCACTGAAGAGACTTCAATAATTAGGACAAGTAATGAAAAATGACAAGGTATTATTTATTGCAAGCTACCTACCAGAAAACTACAATACCTGGGATACATTACTCGAGGGGAACGACACACCATGCTTAATGCAATTATACAAGGAAAAATCCAGGGCAAGAAAAGTGTAGGTAGGAGAAAAATATCATGGCTGCGCAATTTGAGGAAATAGTAAGGATGCACATCAAACGAACTCTTTAGAAGGCACGTGAAGAAGAAGAAGACCTTGCAAGAAAAAGTATTGGAAAAACAAAATGTTGAGTAGTTAATAGTATATTGTTTTACGAGTGATGAAAGTAACATTTTTTGAAGCGAGAGAACAATTTACCAGCCGAGGATTGTAATGTTCACGAGCTTCAAAAAATGTTTTCGACGAGTGAAACACTATACTTTTTCTACAACTCTGTTTATATCATAATAATATACTAAAAAAGAACAATGAACAAATATTTTATTATTAAAAATACTGGAATTTTTTTAAACATTAAAAGAACGTAACTTGGGATATTTACTGATATCTATAATACTTTTAATCGATAAAGTCGTTCTTAACATCGAATACATAGACCATAGCGTCGATGACTTAATTTTTTTGACAACCATCCAAAAGACGGAAGCAGCATAGTTTGCTAAAATAAATTAACGTGATTTTCAACTCTCCAATCCATAAATTTTCCATATACAGAGTGGACCAAAAGTCTGGAAACGGACAATTGTCTCGTTAATTGCTATTCCGAATTAGACAAAATTTGGCATAAGCCTATTTTGAAATACGAAGATTCCAGATTCGACATTTGCAATGTTGTCAGATTTGCCGTTTCTCTGATATTATTTATCTCTTTGGTTTTTTAAATACATCACCCTGTATATTCAGTCATTATTGGAATCTCCTTCTCAATACGAATTTAACCATAGGTAACACTTATGATTTTATGTACTCCTAAAGGTCCAGTCAAGCTCTAAAAAATCATGGAGAAATGTGGTAGACGCATTCTACCATCGATTAGAGTACTGTCAACTTACAAATAAAGCACAGTTTGAACACTAGATTAAGTTATCATTATGTTAAAAATGTTATCTTTCAATTGTTACGTTTAAATGTAGTTGAAAATAGTTTGTATTTAAAAAACTATTGAGACAATACCGCGTTGACACACTTCTGTTTTATTTATTTAAGACCTTGTAGACTACATAGAATCGAAAGTGTTACATATGGCTAAACTCGTATTGAGGAGGAAATCCCAATAATGACTAAATAAACAGGGAGATGTATTTAAAAAATCAAAGTGACTAATAATATCAGAGAAACGGCAAATCTGACAACATTGTAAATATCAAATCTGGAATTTCCGTATCTCAAAATAGGCTTATCCCAAATTTTGTACAATTCGGACTAGCAATTTACGAGATAATTGTCCGTTTCCAGACTTTTGGTCCGCTCTGTATATATTTTTTCATATCTCTTTTTATATTTTACTGGTAATAATTCCAAAGAGGTTTTCTTAGCTTGGTTTGCTATTGCTGGTGGTGTATTTGCAAAATCTAAATTATTTTCCGAATCAGAAATCATGATAACTTAAAATCAAGTAGCAATTCCTACCTTGTAAAGCCATTTAAACAACAACAATTTATTCTATTGATTTATTTAGTTGATACCAACAAATTTTGTGAAATAACATGATACTATAACAAAAACGAACTACGCCACTGTTGGATGGGTAGTGATCAATTAACTTACTTCTGAATACATGTCACCTTTTTTGATATTTTTTGTCATTTTATCTCTTTGTTTTAAAAATATTAATAGTATATTTAGTTTGATATTCGTAACGTTATATTAACCATTATTTGAGGCTGTAGCATCTTAAGTTATTTTAAAATGGTGTATTCTCTACAAGAACGAATAAAAATAATATTTATTTACGGTCATCAAAACAAGTAAAACAAATTACCAACAAATACAAAGAGACGCAAATTTGGTTAAAAATATGTGTTTCAGTGATGAATCAACGTTTTATTTAAATGGATTTGTTAATAAACATAATTGTAGGTACTGGGATGACGAAAATCCTCACATGTTTCGACAAAATAATACTCAGTTTTCAGCGAAGATCAATGTTTGGGCTAGTATTCTAGGAAATGAGATAACTGGACTACTTTTTATTGATTAAAAGTTAACGGTAGAATTGTACCTACAATTATTAGAAAATGAAATTGATTCACTTATTACTCAGCCAGTAGAAAGACAAGTTGATGAACAGGGAAATATGGTGCTAGATAAACAGAATATATAACTTCAACAGGACGGAGCTACACCACATTACGCAACTGTAATACAATGGCTACACGAACGATTTTCATAACATTGGATTGACAGAAGGGGTTTTATAGAATGGACGGCAAGATCTCCAGATCTAACACCACTTGACTTTTTTCTGTGAGGCTATTTAAAGACATTAGTTTACTGCTCACGAAGACATTGAAGAACTAAAGCTTAGAATAACTGAAGAATGTAGACGAATTACTAGCCAAACTTTGAAAATAAGTTATATTTTAGTCTAAAAAATAACGGAGCACACTTTGAACAGTAACTGTAAATGCATTTAGGGACCTGTTTGTAATTAACTTTTGTTTAGTCCGGTTCGTGGACTAATGTTTAGTCACTCAAAGGAGCAATGTTTGTTTTTTTTTTGTTGTGTTTTTTGCATATCTTTGTGATTGGATTTCAAATGAAAGTAAATGTATACACTGAAACTACGTATATTTACACTATATACATACACTTAATCTGTTGTTATAAACCCAAAAGCTATGTTGTATGATGTTGTTATATTTTAGAAGCTGAATGAGTACTAACGAATGCTCGAAAGCTGAATGTGTAATGTTAAAAGTTCGGAAACTGAATGTTTACTATTAAATGTTTGGGAGCTGAATCTTTACTGATGTTAAATGCTCTAAAGCTGAATGTTTACTGTTGTATCTTTGGGAGCTGAAGATATAATTGTTAAACGTTAAAGGTGTCTTAGGCAACTTTAAAAGTTTTTTACCTGATGGTAGGTACGAATTGGTCTGTGCCACATCTGTTTTTAAAAATTTAACAATATAATAAAATCATAAACATAGCTAGGGTACAGAATGGTCTTGCCATTTCATCGGCAATATAAATATATAAAAATCCCATGCAACTTCAATTTAGTTTTTGTTATAATTTTCCTATGTTTAATGCTATCTGCAAAATAAATCGATGTAATGATTAGTTTTTTATATGGCTGATTTTCTTGCGTTTTCATTTAATATATTACAAGGTAGGGGTCGCTATTTGACATTTTAAAGAAGGGGTGGGGGATGTTAAAGGGGTGCCACTTGGAAACAGCAGAATTACATTCTTAAACCTTCCCCTTGATTTAAAATTCAACGTTATTTGGTTTTGAAATGAAAGCACCGTTTTAAGTTTAACACGTTGGATGTTAGAAACGCGAAACGTTTTACTGAAAGGGATCAATTAATTATAAAATTTTTATTTCAAGAATCTTTAGTTTCTACGTGTTCTGTTATAAATGAAACGCCCCGTATATACGGGTTCAGTTAATTTAAAATGCATAAGTGACTTTAGGCGTTATATCGCAATAGCTTACAAGAGAAATTTTACTTGAAGAAATTAATAAAATACGGTGTATTATCTCGGTAAATATGATTTGTTGTTTTACTAATGTTGTTGTCAGTTTTAACAACGTGTATATAAAAGCAATGTTTCAGTTCGCCATGATTTGTAAAAAAAATTTAAATTGAGAACATGTGAAGGAAACAAATTAAAAAAAAATGTTCGTTTTAAAACGCTTGCTTAGCCGCTTTAAAATGCAAAAGGCCATTTAAAGAACCGAAGAATGATGTCATTTTATACATAACTGTATGGTAATATCCATTTTATAGTGCATTAAAACCTAACTAAATAATTTGTTGTTGCTATTTTATTTCAAATAACTGGATATCATAAGAGATGTAAATATAACATTTTACATCTAATAACGAGATTTTTTAAAAATGCGACAGAAATGATAAGTTTATAAAATATAATCGACTAACGGTAATACACACAACATATCGTCGGTGAGACTGCAAAACCGCGTAATAGTCCAGTCAAGATAGGTTTTCATCTTGCAAAAATTCCGTTTTCGTTCTTTCTTGGTTTAATCGTTGGGGGGGGGGGGGGGGTCACTGGGAGTCCTCAAACCAAAAATCGACCAAATCGGCCCCTTGCTATCGCCGCTATCTTGACTTTTCTGAATAATGGTTTTTCTTAAATAACTCGGCCATTTTTAATTAAAATTAAAAATAGCCAAGTTATTCAAGAAAAACCATTTTTCATAAAATTCAAGGTGGCGGCGATAGCAAGGGGCTGATTTGGTCGACTTTTGGTTTGAGGACTCCCAGTGACCCCCCCCCCCCATTAAACCAAGGTCAGCAAGGTCAGCTTGATTTTTTGCCTATAACAGCAGTCTGCAATACCGCGTATTTACATATTCGCATATTTACAGAGGGAAGAAAAAACTGATTATCTTGGCTTTTATTAAACATTGTTTTAACTAAACGTATTCGTGATTTCTATGACAATATTTTATACGAATGTGACTTAAATTTACCAATATCTTTATTAGATTTTGAGAAATATTCACAAATAAATAACAATAAATCAGATATACGCGCCACTCGTGTCAAGACTTCATCTAGTATTCGGTAAATACGCGGCTTTGCTGCCAAACACTCGCCAACCGTAACGCCAACTACTGATACGCGGAATTATTTTGACAGCTAAATAGACGTTCCCTTTTGGTTAATTTCAATCGCATGAGTTTTACTATGAGCCAATAAACACTAAATTCAAATCTCAATATTGCGACGTTTGAAGGTACGCGGTATTGCAAAGTGCTGTTACGCGGTTTTGTAGTCTTACTGACGATATGCCCTATACAGCGTTTACACAAAGAAATGTAACTTGTTAATACGGGGGCAAATGAAAAATTTAACCGGTACTTCCCCAGACACGTATGCAGGGGTGACTTTCTTCTAGATGGTTCTGCTAGGACAGGGATGAGCAACCTTTTTTTACAAGCTGTCAGCTATAAATTTAAAAATTTATGTAGTGAAAACACCAAATGTAGCTTCTCAAATTATCTTTTTTATTGACAAAATAAATCCATTATAAAATATTACAGGAGTTATTAAATAGAAATAGTGATATAAACTGACGAAAGATGTGGAAAAAATATGTGACATTTGGCACCGCTTTGTTGCAATCAATAGATCTATATTTGAAAACATAGATAACACAGCAAATCTCATGCAACTTTCTAACCATTCATCATTTAATCTTGATCGTTAATCGTTTTTAATTAGGAGCTTCCAAAATGTGTCATTATTTGCTTTGCTTGTGCGCTGCCTTAACGTGGGATTTTTTTTAAATTTATTGTTATTTTGTTGGAAATTATCTATGGTAACATTTTGTAACTTATTTCCTAAACATGTACAGTTTTGTAAATCTATTAATTCCATTTTTAACTCAACCGAAACTGTATTTACTTTAAAATGAAATCGCGAAGAAAAAATGTGAAAGCTAAAGTTTTTTCTGACTTAATTGTACATTAGAATTGTTACACCCAGAAGGAATAATATTTGAACTTAATTTTTTGACAATGTGGTAATCTTACGCATAGAAATAAAAAAGGGAGTAAGACAGGGCTGCATCCTGTCTCCACTCCTTTTCAATATATACTCGGAAAACATATTTGGAAAAGCGTTGGAAGAGGCAACAAATGGTATACAGATAAACGGAGAGTGGATTAACAATGTGCGATATGCTGATGATACAGTCATACTAGCCAACAACATAAACGAACTGCAGAGCGTCATGAAAAGAATACAGAAATTAAGTGAAGACCACGGTCTTAGCCTAAATATATTAAAAACAAAGTGGATGGTAATGAGCAAAAATCAGACACACAATAAGCGCATTACCCTAAACAACCAGATGAACGTGTGGAGTCATACAAGTACGCTGATAAATGCAAGAAGTGACCAGGCCACCGAAATCCGATCAAGGATTGAACGAGCTCCAGCATCGTTCAATAACATGAAAAGTATATTCACAAGCAAGGATTTATCCCTGCCTTTAAAAATAAGGTCAGCAAAGTGCTATGTGTTCTCAATTCTGCTATACGGAGCAGAAGCATGGACAACGACAAAAGCCATAATGATAAAATTAAACGCCTTTGAAATGTGGATATACCTCCGTATCCTCCGAATTTCGTGGACTGACCACGTAACTAATAAAGAGGTGTTGAAGCGAATTGGAAAATAAAGAGAAATTACACTCACAGTTAAAAGGAGGAAACGGGAATACCTCGGGCACATAATGAGACATTAAAAATATCGTCTACTCCAGTTAATAGTTCAAGGAAGGATCAACAGTAAAAGAGGACCAGGGAGGAGAAGACATTCATGGCTATACAATTTACGCCAGTGGTTTGGACTTACATCTATACAGTTATTTAGAAATGTCGTCAATAAAATTAAAATTGCCATGTAATAGCCAACGTCCGCGACGGATAAGACACGCTAAGAAGAAGAAGAAAGTAGTCTTACATTAAAAATTAAACATTTGCAAGGAATTTTATTAACATGTAATCCGAAAATAAATAAATAATGTGTTTGGCGTTACAAGCAACTGTGTGTATTAACTGTACTCCTTATCATATCCCACACATTTTTCGATGGGATTTAAATCCATAGTTCGACGAGCAATTTGGGGATGTGCGTTGTTTTGCTTAAATATAAGGTGATCAATCGTCCTCCTTTAGGGAGGATGGTCCTTCTTTTGTAAATTCTGTCCTTGCTTGAAAATTGTCCTCCTACAAATTGTCATCCTTTTTAATATTTAAAGACTAATTTGTGACATCACGGAAATAACAGTTTTTCAAGGTGTTTTTTAAATGCAAGTATATTGTATAGATATTGAATTTTACGTACATACATAAAGTCACGCCATTTTCCCGTAGGGGTAGGCAGAGACCACTTCCTTTTACTTGGTACGGTTCTTAGACACACCTTTTGCTCCCTATACTTTTATCAGTGGTCTCATACATGCTCGTCGGTTGTTGGTACTCTTGACCTGACCTTTTTTCAAAACAATGTTGATCTGATCGAGATCGATGTTCGCCGACTTGTCCATTCACAATCGCCTTATAAATTTTTTTCGTCAATCTTCCTTCATCCATCCTTTCTACGTGTCCAAACCATCTAAGTATTCCTTTATCTATCTTTGTAACCACATCTTTTACAACACAGCATTCCCTTATCTCACCATTCTTCTCTTTATCCAACCGTGTCACTCCGACTATACTTCTCAGACTACTCATCTCCGTAGCATTAATCCTATTTTCATGCTTCTTCTGCCAAACCCAACATTTACTACCACACATTAGTGTAGGAACCAACACTCCTCTATGCACAGCCAGACACTATCTGGCTCTTCATAAAGCTATGCAGTGTTGAGTTTTTATCTAAAGAGTTTTCAAGCATTAAAATAGATGACAGTTGTCTTTTTAAAATAAATAGAAGACATGTTAAACACGTGTAACACGTTGAAATTGATAAAAGAAGTGTGGATATTTTCAGTCATTTCAAAAATAAACATATTCCATATAAAAACCGGTGCGTGAGGTCTCTACACGCAGAAGTAAAACTTTACATTAATTCAAAATTCATTCCATCCACTCGCTGGCTCTCTCTCTCTCTGTGTGTCATTATATTTCTTCCTTTCGTTTCATTCCTTTTCCGCAGTTGCGTTAAACGTTTAACGCAACCGTACCCTTTCTTTCCATTCCCGTGACACACGATCCATCACCACAATAGCGTTAAACGTTTAACGCAACCGTCTCTAAAGTCCACTTAGAAATATGACTTTAAAAATTAATTTTTACTTGTTTAATTCACGTTGTGCTGTCATGGGACGAATGCAGCAGTTTTTTTAATTGTCAATAATTTTTGGACAAGTTAAAATCGAGATTGAATGTTGATAACTCCAGCTGCATCACTTAATAATAGTAACAATAATACTTCATTCTCTTGCAAAAATAACAATAAATAAAAATTATTGTTCTGTTCTTCACAAATACAATCGAAAGGGCGGAGTTCAGCATTACAGCTATGCGTTGCGTTGCTGTTCTTCCACTTAACCCAGATAAGGTTAATTTGCATCCTCATAGTAATAAAAATAAATAAAAACACAACAAAATACTTTCTCTTTTTTTGCATTCGCCTTTTTGGCTTAATAGCAAGAAGTAGTTTTTTATATTTTTTTCGGAAATTGGGGCTCGAAAGAGTTCTCAATAATACAGAAATATAGTTAAATAGTTTTACTATGTTGTATGTGTATGATCTGGATCTAATATTTACAATAAGAACATCAGTGCAAAATTTAATTTTTCTGTAAAGACATTTGGGTATAAAGCTGTTAATTATTTTATGGTATAGAATATCACAGTAAAGAGTTCGTCTATTCTTTATGTTTTGCCAGTTTGCTTGTTTTAATTTATGACTAACTTGCCATAAAATGATTGATTTGGTCATTGTCCACGTTTCACTTCCATATGTTATTACTGGCCTGATAATAGTTTTGTAAATTTTAATTTTTATTGTTCTGGTTAGGTTTTTCAACTTTATAAGATTGTTAAGTGCGTATAGGCAAGGGCTTGCATATTGGATCCTGCCTTTGATTTCTTCAGTAACGTCGTTATCAGCAGTTATTGCAGTTCCAAGGTATTTAAAGCGCTCTACCCTTTCAAAATTATGATTGTTGATTGTGACGGGCGAAACCCTATTCTATCTCTTCGCCCCATTCTGTTTATACACATGTATTTCGTTCTTTCTTCGTTGACTTTCAGTCCCACTTCACCAGTTGTTTTTTCGATCTTGTTGAAAATGTCTTTCACGGTTACGATGAAGTCTCCGATGAGATCAATGTCATCTGCATATGCTAGCAGTAAATTGGGACATTTAGTTGTTAGCAGCTCGGTTTTATTTTTGGCTGCTCTCATGGCTTTCTCTAAGACGAGGTTAAAAAGTAATGGTGATAGGGTGTCGCCTTGTTTTAGCCCACTGTGTATTTCGAAACTACTGGATAGGCTGTTATTTATTCGCACTTTAGATACTCCTTGCCTATGCCTGTCGGAAGTCTATGAAGAGGTTATGTACTGTTCTGTTATACTTCCATCCTTTTTCTAGGACATGCTTCAGTGTAAAGAGTTGGTCTATCGTTGACCTGTTTGTTCTAAATCCGGCTTAATATTCCCCCAGCAGGTTTTCTGCGTATGGGGTAAGTCTGCATAGTAGGATGTTTGAGAGAACAATATATGTAGTGTTTTTTAGTGAGATTCCTCTGTAATTGGAGCATTTTGATTTGTCCTCTTTTTTGTGGATGGGCACAATTATGCTTTCCCTCCATCTTGCTGATATTTAAAATAACCGATTGGCTATAAAACAAGATTGTGCATGAAGGAATCTCGCCACTGTTAAACGACCCTATAGTCTTTCGTAACTGTTGAACTATGACCCAAAAAAAATCTCTAGAAAATAAATAGTACATAGAATTTCCTCATCATCAGTACAAAGTGACGTTCGATCACGACTTAACTGATAAGAGGAAGCGAAGCGGGAGATGCATTTAAGTAATTTATATGTTCTTAAGAGTCAAATTGCACATAACTGGGCAAGCCTCGTGAGAGGAGGGATTTCGAGGATGGTCTTTCTATACTTTTTAACCATTTGAAAGGTGCGATCTTTATTTTGATTTTAAAATGATAAAGTGATGATTAAAAAAAATATGCATCACAGGGTCAACCGATTTAATAAAGTACATTTTATAGTCTATGTCATTGTCAATAAATCAAATAAAACAAAACGATATGGTGACAAGACGATAAAAGTTCCAGAGTCGGGTGAATAAATTATTTTACCAGTATTTTGTATGTAAGATCGTATTACAGAAAAAAAAACGGTGTGCGTCTCGGGACGCCCGACAGAAGTAATAACTTCAAATGATATGCATAGAAACTATTAAATACTAAACGTATTTAACGTAACAATTACTAAGTTTATTATTAAAATTAAAATGATTATTCGGGTGAGGATTATAAAAAAATACACAATTTTTGGTAAATTTGTGACTCAATCAAAAAATTTTAAGAGAGTAAACAGTTATTTATTTATTATAAAATTTATCTTATGTATAATAATTAAAAGCGATCAACATAGAACTCATCAAATATCTGGAGAAATTAGAGATAATTTATGACAGACAATATGGATTTCGACAACTTTGGCCTACTGGAGATTTGCTGGCTTATGTCACTTAGCTCTGAATAAACACTATTGAGAAGTTTGGTGAATCCCGTGCAATAGTCTTGGATATATATATATATATATATATAAAGCCTTCGGCAGCGTTTGGCACCAAGAATTGTTAAGCAAATTATCTGCCTACGATCTTCCAACAAAATTAAGCCAATGGCTCATAAACTTCATGCAATATCGCTCCTTACATGTGGCAGTTGGCGGTATTTCTTCTAATGCGTCGAAAACCAATGCCAGGGTCCCACAGGGTTACATTTTGTTCTCCACCCCATTTATTTTACACATCAACGACCTCTTGAAAACCACCACAAACCCCATTTACAGTTTCGCAGACGACAGCTCGCTTGTCTCAACTTTCACATCCTATCGATCACTGTCGGTAAATGATACAAATAGACACAAGCAGGAACAGGTTGACTCTATCAATAGAAATCTTAAAGCAATCGTCGAGTGGGGAACAAACAATCTTGTTCAGTTCAACGCCCAGAAAACACAAAGCACCACGTTTTCTAAGAAAGTGAATTCCTCAAATCATTTCATTACAATGTCCCGAAATACTCTTGAATCAAGTCCCCTCATCTCGATTTTGGAAGTCACGGTGTCTAATAATATGTCTTAGCATGACCATGTTGCTAACATCACAAAGTCTACAAGCCAGAGGCTGGGTTTTCTGTGGAAAGCTAAAAAGTCTTTACTCCTAATCAACTTTTGACGACGTACAAGGCTCAAATCCGACCTCTACTGAAATAATGCTCGCACATTTGGGGTTCAGCACCCAGGCATTCTGTTCGTCTTCCAGATTCCATTTAGAAAAGGGCCATATGGTTGTCAACTCTCACAGATATCCTTCACCTACTAAAACATAGAAAAAGAGTTGCAGACCAGAAATTACTCTACAGATATTTCCATGGCAGATGCTCCAGATAAATAAAAAATTTTATACCACCACTGGTTACATTCGGCCGAAGAACTCGGCGCGCTGATCAGTCTCACCCATTTACTCTCAAGATTGACACTACAAGGATCAATCTTCATCAAGAATCATTCTTTTACCGGGCTGCTACGGAATGGAACAACCTTCCAAAATCAGTTTTTTCAGAGAACTATGACCTGCAACTTTTCAAAAAGTGGGTCCACAATTATCTCCTTTTTATAATCCCTCCCCCTTCTAATAGTCGCAGTGCGGGCCCTTTTTGCAAATCTTATTGGCTGCGCATCGAAACAGTTTAGTAGATGTTGCTCCAAACTATTTTCTCAAGTTAGCCAGCCAAGAAATTTTTCTTCTCCCAGGCCCTCGTCGGCCATCAACTTTGCCTTGAACTATGTTTTGGAGAATTCTGAGAATTTTGAGATAATACCTTATTTGCCTAGTGTTTATTTATTAATAAATTTTTGTTTTCAAGTTTATTGCAGTGTATTATGCTTTGTTTTTCGACATTTCCAAATTTTTATTCAGTCATTCAGAACAATTCTAACTACTGATTTTTGATTTAAGGAATTTAATCAACGACGAAATTAACTTTCAACTGAAAAGGAAATTATTGTTTTTCAGTCGTCTGGAACTGAAAAATAATTTCAAAGATGCTTACTGGCTTACTTTTTTTCTTATTTTTTGCTAAAAAACACCGGTGACTAAAAAGAACATTTAGCGGTGCAATAGAATCTTATAAGTATTTTAGTTCTTATCCAGTGTCGCATAAAAAAGGTAAAGCTCATTCCTTGACGATTTTCCTGGAGAAATCTTATCCTTATACGATAATATTTAAAATGTAATGCAAAACTCTTGAATTTATATTAATTCTTCCTAATATTTCTCACCATTTTAAATAATTTTTTTTATTTTTATTTTAGTCTGCTTATTGTTTTTGCTCCGTGCGTTTAAATTTTAGAAACACTGTATATCTCGGAACATGGTCTAACAATTATTAGTTTCAATCTATATATATTTAAATATATACCTTGAGCTTCTGTGGAACACAGAAATGAATACAATATCGAGTATTCGCTAAGTACGTAAGTAAAAAACGCAAAAGGCAACGATTAAGGATCTAAACAAGACAAATAATGAGTATGAAAGGTTAAAAGGATTTTTAAAAGAGGTTGCGGCAAGAAAGAAGGAGAGTGATGAAGATGAATTTGATAGAAGGTTCTCTGCTGATTTCCACAACAATATTAAGCTCTTCTGGAAGCCCATAAGAACAACCAGAGGTAAAAATACTACCTCGCAACTAGAAAAAATCAAAAACCAAGATGGTAGTATGGTAAAAGGAGATGGATTTTAAAGAAATGAAATGAATACTTCGAAAGTTTATTTGAGAAAGAGGATACACAAGTACAGGCCCCATTCGGAGACATGAGTGAAAGTTGCAGTCAAAGTGAAATTACTACGACAGAAATTGTGGAAGCGTTGAACAGTATGAAATTGGGTAAAGCTGCTGGGTACGATAGGATAACGGTTGAAATGCTAAAAGCTGGACAAAGAGTGGTAACTAGTCTGCTGTACCGCCTTTTTAACCTTTGTTGGAGAAGTGGTAGCGTACCAGACGACTGGTGCAAGGCCGTTATCATGCCGCTTTACAAGGGAAAAGGTTCGCGAAGGACTGTAAGAACTACCGAGGTATTAGTTTACTCAGCTTATACGGCAAACTGTATGCAAATATATTGATTAAAAGAGTGACGAATGAAACTGAAAAGATGATATGGGATGTGAAAGCAGGATTTAGAAAAGGAAGGAGATGTATGGATCAGGTCTTTTCATTACGAGGTATGGTCGAAAAACTCTTTGCTAGAAGTCAGAAGGTCAACTGCGCTTTTAAAGAAATGGAAAAGGCCTATGACAGAGTGGTGAGGAGTAAATTGTGGTCGACATTGTCTATGTAAGGGGTGAGCGTTAGTTTAATACACCGAAATCACTTTACGAGGATTCCACTGCTATTGTCAGTATAAACGGAGCTTACATGGACTGGTTTAACATCTAAAAAGGTGTAAGATAGGGATGTGTGGTTTCGTCATGGTTGTTTAACTTATACATGGACGATTGTTCAAAATATTTGAAAGAGAGCACGTATTGATTGAAAATGAATGATTTGCTCGTCAAATGCCTTCTTTACGATAATAATCAAGTCATATTAGCGTCTTTTAAAGAGGAGTTGCAGGTGATAGTTAATGTTACACATGATGCACTAAAAATCAAAGGGATAAAAATAAATGTAAGCAAAACGAAATAATTGGTTTTTGAAAGTAAAGAATGCATGACAAACTGTAAAGTTCTGATTAAGAGAGAAAAGTGGAACAAGTAAACGAGTTTATATCAAAGTTTACGAGAGATGGAAAGTATGACAGTGACATTAAGCTAAGGGTGTTGGCAGGAAAAGAAATGAATGGGGCACTACAAAGCTTTATAAACTGCCACAAAGTGTCAAAAAAGGCACGTCTGGCTGTATTGGTTCCTACACTTATGTATGGTAGTGAAAGTTGGGTTTGACAGAAGAAGCATGAAAATAGGATTAATTCTGCGGAGATAAGTAGTCTGAAAAATATAGCCTGAGTGACTCAAGTGGATAAAGTGAAGAATAGTAAGATAAGGAAACGCTGTGGTGTAAAATATGTGCTTACAAATATAGATAAAGAAATGATAAGATGCTTTGGATACGTAGATAGGATGAATGAAGGAAGATTGACGAAACAAATTTATAAGGCGAGTGTGAATGGATGAAAGTTGGTAGAGGTCGACCTCGGCGAACATATCTTGATCAGATCAACATTGTTTTGAAGAAAGGCCAGGTCAAGAGTATCAACAACCGGCGACGAGCATGTATGAGAGCACTGATGAAAGTAGAGGAAGCAAAAGATGTGTGTAAGAACCGTAGCAAGTGGTCTTTGCCTACCCCTACGGGAAAAATGCGTGACTATATTTATGTATGTAAAACTATTAAGCTCCGAACAGTTATAGTAAAACATTTATGTTTGTAAGCGTTAAGTATTCTGGTGATATTTGATACAAACAAACAAACGTTACCGACGCCTTTTAATGGTTTTTTGTAATAACTGTCGTCACATTTGTTATGTTTACGATGTTTGAATGTTTATCCGATCGTTAAAAACCAATAGTGAATAGAGAAGAAGGGATGGTCCACCATTACCCCGGAGAACAATGTAAGTCGGTGACGAAAGAAGATCATTTGATAATTATTTTTTAGTAAATAAACGTGTCAGTAACGTTTCTTTATTTCTTTTATCTTTAAAGTACTGAATTACAAAGTAGTTATTAAGTTACTTATAAATGTCGCAATAAAAAGTCTTTTGATGCGATTATGAAGTGAAATATGTACAAGAGCATCGTGTACATTTAACACTACTACAATTTTCGCATCCACCATTAGATGGCACTTTAATTTCACAGTAAAGTGAGATGATAGTGACATTTTTATTGCACAAGTTTACTTAATGAATATCGCTATATTTATCTCCTATTATCACAAAACAGTTCGGTGTGTTAAGAACGAATAACTACATAGGCACCCAATCTGCTATAAACATTTAAAATTTTCTGTTTAAAAAAAATCAATCCCTCTGATGTCAGTAGACACCTAATAAGAAGTTTTTTACGCTATTAAACAAATTTTTTTTTTATTAATTTTGATCATGATATACTGCAAAAAAAAAATTCGCGTATAAATTTTTTTTTTATTCTTCAGCCGCTGCCAATACTCTTTTTGATACTGTGCAGGTGTTTTTTTATACTTAAACATAATAAATTGTACGTGCTCAATGATGATTTTACACAATCATCCATCACTATTTTTAGTGATACATTTTTCGTATTTTTTAAATACTTATTTTGATAATTAACAAAGTAGTAAACACACTAATACCAAAACGATGCTTACTCAATGAAACATATAATAGCGTTGTTGTGTCTACACAGTGACTATATAATTACTACGTACTAGGGGTCGCCTAGGGTCGATATTTTTTTGTTAAAGAGTATACATCTTTAATCATAGCAAATATTATTTATAAATCACTACTACTATTTAACAAACTTAAACTTAAATAAAATTTGATTTAGTAAAACTACAAGTTAAACAGATAAAAGTTTTGCCATGTCAACACATTTCAATTTAAAAGCAAGGGTTAGGTTGTTGGGTTAGGTTAGGTATCATGTGAATGGGTGTAGGTCGCCCCTTCACTGCGACCTTTAGTTGGTCTGTTGTGGCTCACCCCTAGAAGTTACAGTTTACCGCACAATCCAGCCCTTCTCATAAACTTCATAGTTGTATGGGGTGAGATTTTCTTGAAATCGGTAGGTTCTAGGTTGGTATCACCAAATAATTTAAACCTTATTCTTCCAAGGCTGGGGCATGAACATAATATATGTTCAGCAGTTTCGTCTTCCAGGCAGCAAAACCGACAGTCCGTTTGTTGATTCAGACCTATCTTTCCGAGGTGTTATCTCAGACGACAGTGTCCTGTAAGCAGTCCCGTTGGAATTTGTAGGTCATACCTGCTCCATTCTAGGATTTGCATAGTTGTGTTTCTCGAGAGTTTAGGTAAGAACGCCTTCAAGTGAGTCAACCCTGGTATATCGGACCAGTACTTGAGTATTTTTCTCTCCGCCTAGTCCGAAATAATTGTTTTGGCGGCGTTTGTAGTGATTCCAAAAACCGGTTCTGGTCCAGTGAACGCAGATTCGGCCCTCTGTTTTGCAAGGGTGTCGGCTTTTTCGGTTCCCTCCACCCCTTGGTCACCAGGTACCCACAGGATGATCACCTTGTTGTTCGCACCAAAGTACTCTAGGGAGTCGATGCAATTCCATACAAGTTTAGAATTTACCCCTTTGGAGCTCATTTTTTTTTAAGCAGCCTGGATGTCTGATATTATACTTATGTTTTTGTTGTCAGCACACAATACGATAGCGAAGACTTCAGCCTAAAAGATTGTAGCATACCTGCCAAGACTGGTAGATATTTTAATCTTTGGTTCCTGCTGAAAACAGCGGCACCAACTCCATCTGGGGTTTTTGAGCCATCTGTGTACATTACGTATTCCGTCTCCGGAAGAGAATTTTTCCCTCACCCATTCATCTCTCTTCGGAAAGACGACTTTAAACGAATTTTCTACGTGTATTTTTGTGGCTAGCATGTCAGGATCCATCCCAAGAATTTGGTGGTTTTTTGTTTCAGTATCCTGGAGTGGTCCCCGAGTTGCTCTCCATTACAAAAATGTATAATATGATAACTATTATTATTTTAAAGTTTTAATATTTAAACATTGTTATAGACTAATTCAAATTACTTGTATTAACTCCAATTACCTTTTAATACCTATTTAACACTCTAATTACACAATGGTTTTAGCCGTTTATGTTTTTATAACCAACAAACGTCACTGTCAACTTGTAGATGTTAAAGGATCAAGAATACCAAAACAATATAATTTCATTTTTTTTAAATTAGATTATACAAACCAATCACATAATATAAATTATCCCCGCCAAAATGTCGTTTTACGATTGTTTCAGTCGGATTATACCTTCTCTCTCCCTCTCTCGACAGGCAGTAAGTGTAGAGGAAGAGAGATAGCGACTAACGCATTCTTGTTACGGATAGTTTTTGCTGGCTAGCTCAGGTTTCCGCAACATGCGGGAAGAAACTTCGTTCCAATATTTTTATATATTCCCTGAAATCTGCACGTTACTGTGGCGACAAATGTTCTAAACGTTAACAATTTTTTTTTTATGCAAAGTATGTCAGTCAAATCGTTTAAAAATTGTGTTATTCACATCACACAGTCATCTTTAAATATAAATGTGCCCAGAATGTTGTGTGGTAGTAGGAGAGCAGAAAAGACGCGCTCGTCCTGTTGTCTTACTTTTTGTTACAATAATTAGTAACAAAATGTCGATAATAAAAAAACGTTCGCGTAGAAATAACGTCAATAAAAGGAAAATACACTATTGAGTTGTAGCAACAAACAACAACACAAAACGACAGCAGTAAATGATAACGAGTGGGAGCGTTTCCTAGTAAAAGTTATTTTGATTTCGCCACACACGAAGAGCCATTGTATCGGATAATGCTCCACTCACGAACGGCTCTCAAACACTCCGTTTTCTTTATTTTATGTTTTAAAACGACTTACTTCGTTTTGTTTGCCCGGTGTGCCACTGCCCGCCGCCGGTTTGTTACATACCAACGCGTTTTATTGGGAAATATTAATCGACGATGTTATTACATGTTACTTTGGTACCATAAAAGGTGTTTTTTTTATTCATGCGAAGACGATTCCTCGTTGGAAAGGAAGATATGTCCCATAAAATGCAATTCTAATCTACGCCGACCTGATTAAAAACTTGTATTGGGAACAAACAGCATCGATTCGAGTAGAAGATAAACTCACCACCAATATACCCATCAAAAGAGGTGTGAGACAGGGTTGCATACTCTCTCCGACTCTCTTAAATATATACTCAGAAATGATTTTCCAGAAAGCGCTAGAAAACATCCAAGAAGGCATAAAAGTGAACGGGAGACTCGTGAATAACATACGGTATGCAGACGACACAGTCATAATAGCCAATAGTCAAGAAGGACTTCAAAACCTTATTGACGCAGTAGTAAGGGAAGGCGACACTTTCGGACTTAAAATAAATACAGAAAAAACAAAAACTGATGACTATCCTCCAAAAAAGCAAATGCGAACATCTATATAAACATATATAACAAACAAATAGAGCAGGTCGACAAGTTCAAATATCTGGGATGCTGGATAACACGAGATTTAAACCCGGAAACAGAAATCAAATGCCGCATAGAAAACGCAAGAAGCGCATTCCTTAAAATGAAGAGACTCTTAACAAACCCTACATTATCGCTAAACACCAGATACAGATTCGTAAAAGCTTATATCTACTCAATCCTCTTATATGGTAGCAAATCATGGACAATGGGAATACGATCGATGCCTAGTATAGAAGCCTTCGAAATGTGGGTAATGCGTAGAATGCTCAAACTATCATGGACAGAGCATGTCTTTAATGAAACCGTTCTAGGAAGGATGAAAGTGAACAAAGAAATCTTGGGAAGGGTCAAAAGACGCAAGACAAGCTATTTGGGACACATATACAGAGGCAAGAGATACGAGTTCCTACAACTGATTGAAGGTAAAATAGGACCGGGCAGGAGACAGAATTCGTGGTTAAAGAACGTTAGGGATTGGACTGGCCTGAATTTAGAGTCTTTACCAAGAGCAGCACAGAACAGAGAAAGATTTGCCGAAATTGTAGCCAACCTTCAGTGAAGACGGCACGTTAAGAAGAAGAAGAATCTGCTCCAATGATGGCCTTTGAAATCCGAAACAATTTACCAATGGTAGCCGGGTGAAATTAGTCTTCACATTTTGGGATGCTCCATTAAGCGACGACCCGAATGTAACGCTCAAAGCTACACAAATATGTTTGTAGAAACCGCATTGAACAGTAGCCATTTCGCTCCCTGGCAAAAAAGTGTCGTGTGGCAAAGTCGTGTGATGCACGACGGCGCCGCGGCTATTTTCTCAAGAAATATCTAAAAAACATTGTGTGCAAGACAAAACCTGATAATCGGGGGATAAACTAAGAAATAGAATACTGATAACAGCCCGTTAAATAACAAATCAGCAATTGCGTAATACCATATCAGCTTTTTATAATAGACTTGGATACTGTCAATTAAGAGAAGGGAGACAATTTGAACATCTAATGAAATGAGATTATTAAGTTTTATGTTGTAAATTATTTTTTTTAATAACTGTAGAACAAATAAGGTAAGAATTTTGCGGTCTTGTCGGTTGTATTTGTAATTTAATAGATTATAAAAATCCGAAAATGTATATTCTTCTTCTTAAGGTGCCGTGATCGCTTGTCGATCGTAGGCTCTAATATGGCACAGCATATTAACAATTATTTACAGCTGCGCGAAATAATTCATTGGTAGTTTTTCCTAACCACTGGCGTAGATTTTTAAGCCAGGAAGTAATACGGCGGCCCACATTGCTTTTTCCCATGGTTTTGCCTTGTATAACAAGGTGTAGTATGTTGTACTTTTCTGAGTGACGCATTATATGACCGAAGTATTCCAATTTACGTCATTTAACCGTGTTCACGACTTCGTAACTTTTATTTAAGCGTTGCAATACCCACATCTCCAATGCTTCTAGTCTCTTTAAAAGCGATTCAGTCAAGGTCCATGCCTTAATCCCTCCCGTAAAGCAATACTGGGAATATATAACAACGAACCATTCCAGTTTTCGTTAATATTAGTACCCAGATATACCAGCTGACTTACGTGTTCAATTGAATCGTTACCAATTGTAACGTTATAGTGATTATTATATACGATTGCTTTTTTAATAATGACCATAAATTTTGTTTTCTTTGCGTTCAGTTTGAGCCCAAATAACGTGCAGATCGCAACCATTCGGTCCAACAACGCTTGAAGGTGTTCAATTGACCCTGTCACTAACAAGGTGTCATCTGCGTACCTAATATTATTCACAAGCACCCCATTAATAAGTATGCCTTCTTTAGATTGTTTTAACACTTCCTCAAGGATTGTTTGAGCATACAGATTAAACAAAAGTGGTGACAATATACTGCCCTGTCGAACTCCACGCTTGATGTCCACTTCTTCGGAGTGTTGGTTTCCAACCCTGACACAGGCAGCCTAATCCCACTACAAATTTGCGATGAGTATAATATCATTACCATCTAGACTGAAGGTCTTAAGAATTTTTAGCATTTTTTCGTGATGAACTCCATCGAGCCTTTTCAAAATCGATGGCGCACATGAAAACGTCTTGGTTTATATCTCTACACCTTTGGACTAAGACTTGAGTTGTTAATAGTGCTTCGCGAGTGCCAAGGCCGCAACGAAAACCAAATTGGGTCTCTGAGATTCTTCCATCGATTTTTCTTTAAATTCTTTGATGAATTATTCGGAGAAAAATTTTTAGTACATGACTCATTAAACTGATTGTACGATATTCACTGCATTTTGTAGCTCTATGTTTTTTAGGAAGCACAACAAATGTGGATTTAAGCCAGTCTTTAGGGATTTTGCCGCTTTCGTAGATTAAGTTAAATAATTTAGTAATTATATAGATGCCTTCGAAACCTAGGAGCTTTAATGTTTCTACATGAATTTCATCTGGCGTTCTTTATAGCGTATAGCACTTCCTCTTTAGTTATTGGAGGTCCACTTGTGTCATTTAGATTTTATATTCCTTTCTTTCGTCGTCGAATAATTCCTTTATAAATACAGTCCATCGTACTAGTTGACATTCGATATCGATTATAATTTTTTCATTTTTATCTTCAATAAGTGGAGGTGTAGAATTTTTGTTGAGGCCCGCCACTTCTTTTAGTTTTTTATGCATGTTGAGTGAGTCGTAATTGCGATCATAGCTCTCAATTTCTTCACATTCTTGTCTATGCCATTCTGATTTAGCTGATCTTATTTTCTTACGAATTTCATTGTTTACCTTATTATATTCTGTTATATTCACATTTTTATATTTCCTTCTTATATCCATTAAATTCAATATCTCTTCCGTCATCCACGATTTCTCACATCTACTTTGATTTACAGTAAGATGGCACTGGACTTTTTTCAAAGTATCTTTGCATGACTCCCATAATTTATCCGGTGAATTTGTATTTTCAAATTTCTGAAATTCTTCTAATTCATTGATTACTTTTTTTTACTTCTGTATTTTTTAATTTTTCTTTGCTTATCCTAGGCCGGCTTTTTGGTTTTTAAATATTTATATTTTTATATTTTTTAATTTAAGTAATACTTTGGCTGCTAGTAAGTTATGATTGGAGAAATTTATATAGGGTGTACTTTTTAAAAATGTATGTTATTAAGTTATTTTGAAGTAACGATGCACCGTGTATACTTCTAATCAACTTATGCAGATGTCCTGAATTATTTGAAAAAACTTTTAATTTACATTTTTATTCGTAAACCCAATAGAAATCGAAATATTAGCATTCATTCAACATCTATTGCAATTCCAATGAGACAGCACTTGCCATTTCGGCATGTCACCAAGATAACAACATAGTTGAAAACAAAGTTCCTCAGATAGTCATGAGTCCAATACTCGTAAATCTTGTATTGTCAAATAAGGCCAAAATACTAAAAAATAACGGGAAGTCCTACACTTTTCGTTTTTATTTTATGAATAATCTTTTGGGGCGTAAAACCTACCGTTTATTGTTTCATCAAGAAGTTCGCAAGATTTCAATATAATTATTATTATTATTGGTAACTGCCATGTACACTACTGTGAGTTTACGCAAAAGCTATTTTAATAAAAAGCTTACTATTTTCTTATTTATTTTACAATTATTATAAAAAATATTTTTTAATAAAACTTTTACAATACAGTGGACCCCCAGTAATCCAGCCCCTGTCTAATCCGGCATCCCCTATAATCCGATATTCCTATCGCTGTTGAATGTAATGTACACAAAAATTATTTTGGTAAATCTTTACTAATGCATGATTAAACAGGTTGCAACACAACCACACTGCATTGTGCTCGACGCGTGTTTTGATTATGATTGCTCAGTTTGAATTTGACTACATGTGATTGCGGAGCGGCTAGCGTGCGTTCTCGTACATATCTAGTACTGGTATGTATTTTTGTCACAAGCCCAGAAGCGAAAGCACAAAACACTGACAATTAAAGAAAAATATAATTTTTTGAAAAGATTAAATCGTAATGAATGATTTACCTGTACACTATTAAGGACAAAAAATTGCGTGGATGACAAAAGACCTTTTCAAAAAGTGGTGGTTTTATGAATTCGTAACAGAAGTTAGAAAATGGTTGAAAGATAATAATTTTCCTCAATAGGCGTTATTACTTTTTGATAAATCTCCCGGTCATCCGTCTGAAGAAGAACTGACAACAGAGGATAAATGCATCACTACGATGTTTCTTCCATCAAACTGCGCCGCACTTATTCAACCAATGAATCAGCAAATCATTCAGTTTGTCAGGCAAGATAACAAGAAAAACCTACTTCTGAGAGCCGTATCAAAAGACCAGTCAATGGGAAAAAAACTTTAAAAGAGCTCACCGTGAAAGACTTGGTTTTTACTCTTTGTCAATCTTGGAATGCATTACCAACATCAAATATTAAATTGTCTTGGAAAAAATTATGGCCACTCCTAGCAACGATCTACAAATCAGTGTTATTTCGGAAGTTGTATAGGAACCGTGCTTCTAGACTTTGACGCCAACTAGTGGCAAACATGTTAATTAGTTGGGATCGTTTATTAAATATTAAAACGTGATTTAAAGTCATCTTCAAAAAAAAATTGCTGTATCCGTGAATTTTATTAAAAGTGCCAAATTTATTATTTCCCCCTATTGATGAAATAGTTTTTGGTATTTGAGCCTTAATTAATGTTCAGAAGCCACTGTTTAAATAAAAAGAAGTGGTTAAGTAAGAATTTTTCTGAAAGTTGTAAATAATATATTGAATTTGGAATTGTAAGAAAAAAAACTATACGTATTATTTATAAGAATAATTTTATTTTTGAAAATGACGAAAATTTTATGTTTAAAATTTTTTTTATAATTATTAGAACATCATGTAAGTACAGGTTTAGTAATAGTATGATGAATGCTAAATATTTTCACATTAAAATTTTTAAATTAATTTAACATTTTATAAATTAAGTATATTTTTAAGTAAATAAAGATTTTGATAAAATTTCGTAAATATTAAAACCTATTTTATATATTTTACAATACTATCGAGGTTTTAAAACCGCAGATATGTAACTTCACACCGATGCCAAATGATTGCCTCTTAAATAAATTAAAAATTTAATTTTAAACAAAGACCTGTTGATTTTACTAAAAAAGTCAGTACAGTATGTGGCATGTAATCTTTGGATATAGATATTTGCTAAAATAAAATTGTTCCAGATAAGGAATTAACTGAGCTAATATTTGATTTTTTCGCTGCGAATAAACAAATAAATCACAAAGTCCTACATTGGTCACATACATTTGGAGCTAAACTTGAATATAAATTGAATGGGTTGGATTTAAATGTTACCCATTTTAATTTCTTTTCAAGTAAGGTACGTTTGGCTTTGCAAGTTCGTTGTTCCAAACAGGTATTTTTTAATTTAATTTTAATATACCACAACTTTTACATCATATACATTTGACACACTTGTTTGTGGCACATACTTACAGGTTATGATACTTTTAAAATTATTTTTTCGTTCAACTACGCCATAGACATAAAGAGAATTAAATAACTTTTTTCCTTTTTGGCCATGTATATATAATATTATTGACACCTGGTTGAAATCTGTATTTTATTATTTTTTCCATTTTTTATAAATATTGTTGTTTTTAATGAATGTTTTGATCTTACTATCTTTGGCAAAAGAACACTAGAGAGCGCTTACTTTGGCAATAGTGCTGTTTCTATATTTCGCGCATGGCCCCTACAGCATTAATGACGTTAATTTTATAATAAAACGTAGGCTCTCTATTTTTTTGTTTAATTTACAAAATTCGACATACATATCAGTGACCTAGATGCAAAACTGGCTTAATGCATTAAACGTCAACATGAGAAAACCACGAAAAACATATTTTAAACCATAATTTACCAATTGCCACATTATTATTATTATGATGAAGAAAGATTAACGAATTAACGAGTGTGAATGGACAAGTCGGTAAAGGTCGACCTCGGCGAACATATCTCGATCAGATCAACATTATTTTTCCAGAGAACCAACAACCGACGAGCATGCATGAGAGCCCTGATAAAAGTAGAGGAAGCAAAAGATGTGTGTAAGAACCGTAGCAAATGGAAGGAAGTGGTCTCTGCCTAGACCTACAGGAAAAAGGCGTGACTATATGTATGTATGTTTTATTCATAAAAATATCTACTTTTATACACCCAAGTGGTTTTAAAATATACCAAAGGACTTTGGAGAAATCTGAGCAAAGTAAATACATTTGGCGAGTTTTGCATAATTTAAAATAGATAAAACAGCAGTAAAAATAGTTATCAATTCAAATGGTATTTAAATAATAATAATAAATATATATATATATATAAATATATAATAATAAATATTGTGTAATAGACAGCTGAATTAAGCCAAGACTTTCGGCGCCACTTGCGATTCATCGCCCAAAATCATGTGCTTATGAGCGCGATGCTGATTGGATGCGTTGTAAAAAGCTAATATTGCATCTCGCACAGCTCAACATAAAGGGAGTTTTGCATTGAATCCTGAAATTCACATGTGAATTTCTATGCCGATAATCTATTTTTGCACCAAAATATCTACCGATGTCATTAATATTATGATAGCACCCATTTCATTTTTTTCACTTTTGTCGATTAGCGAGTTTTGCATCTAGGGCACTCATATGTAGTATGATTTGAATTTCGTATAGAATATTATCGTTTTGATCTTTAATTTGTCGAATTACAAGGTACTCTTTTTTAAAAAAATTTGCACTTCCTGATGGTCTTAGGCAGTACTCTATAATCCGACACATTCGATAGGACACTGCCCTGCAAAACGTTTGTCGGATTACCGGGGGTTCACTGTAATCCTGAAAATTATAATCCATGTAAAATATGCATAAACAAGCTAGTATATTAAAATAAAATTTTAGTGGTGTAGCTCCTATAATTTTAACCTAATACATACATACATACGCCTTTTTCCCGTAGGGGTAGGCAAATACCACTTCCTTCCACTTGCTACGGTTTCTACATACATTTTTTGCTTTCTCTACATTCATTAGTGCTCTCATGCATGCTCGTCGGTTGTTGGTCTTCTTGACCTGGCCTTTCTTCAAAACAATGTTGATCTGATTGAGATATGTCCGCCGATGTCGACCTCTACCGACTTGTTCATTCACACTCGCCTCATAAATTTGTTTCGTCAATCTTCCTTTATCCATTCTTTCTTCGTTTTCAAACCATCTAAGCATTCCTTTATCTATCTTTGTAACCACATCTTCTTTTACACCACAGCGTTCTTTTATCAAACTATTTTTTACTTTATCCAACCGAGTCACTCCGGCTATACTTCTCAAACTACTCATCTCCGCAGCATTAATCCTATTTTCATGTTTCTTTTGCCAAACCCAACATCCACTACCATACATAAGTGTAGGAACCAACACACCTCTATGCACAGCCAGACGTGCCTTTTTAATACTTTCTGGCTGTTCATAAAGCTATGCAGTGCCCCATTTATCTGTTTTCCTGTCAACACCCTTCTCTCAATGTCACTGTCATACTTTTCATCTCTCGTAAACTTTGAACCTTTTTTCTTCAGGTGCCGTCTTCGTTGCGAAGGTTGGCAATCATCAATGCTATGCGTATTCTTAAAACGGCAGATCTAAACAACTGATTTGTTGTGCTTCCGTACCAGTCACGCATATTCTTCAACCACGAGTGGCGTCTTCTTCCGACACTCCTTCGTCCTTGAATCTTTCCCTGTATTATCAGTTGTAACAAGCTGTATTTTGACCCCCTCATAAAATGTCCCAGATACTGTAATTTTCGTTTTTTAATTGTTTCTTTTTCTTTGTTCATCCGTCTTAGCACTTCAATATTTGTTATTCTGTCTATCCAGCTAATTTTTAGTATTTTCCGGTTTGTCCAGTGTTCGAAATCCTTTAGTCTTCTTATATTTTCTTTCTTCAGGGTCCATGCCTCCATGCCATAAAGCAGCACAGACAGTACATAGCATCTCGGAAATCTGATTTTCAAGGTCAAACTGATATCTCTTGTGCAGAATATTTTTTTTATTTTCATAAACGCTGATCTTACCTTTTCTTTTTAATTCTTATTTTTTGGGAGCAGTCGTTGTCTTTGTTGATAATGGTACCGAGGTATTTGTATTTTTCTACCTGTTGTACTGGTTGGTTGTGTATGTGGATTTGTCCAACATTGTTTATTCTTTTGCTAATCAACATGAATTTAGTTTTTTTCACGTTCATTGTCAGTCCATATTCTACGCTTTCTTCATTTACTTTGTTTACTTGTATTTGTAAATCTGTGTGCTTGCTATCAATACTGTATCATCAGCATACCTTAAGTTATTAATGGGTATTCCGTTTATGTTAACTCCCCTTGTTTTATTTCTTAAGCCAGTTTTCATGATTTCCTCCGAATAAAGGTTAAATAGTGCCGGTGACAGAATACACCCTTGCCTGACTCCCTTTTCTATTTTCATTTGTTCTGTAGTATGTCCTTCTACTTTTAACATTGCTTTTTGATTGTAATATATATTAGCAATAATTCTGATGTCTTTTCTCTCTAAATGTTTTGATTTTAAAAGCGTGTTGAGATGGTCGTGTTTTACCCTGTCGAAAGCCTTGTTGTAGTCTATGAAGCATAGGTACAGATCCTGATTTATGCCCATGTATCGTTGTGCGAGTACATTTAAAGCGTATAATGCTTCCCTTGTACCAAAACCTTCGAAAACCAAACTGCGTCTCGCTGATATCTTGTTCCAATTTCCTATACATTCTGTTATGTATTATTTTCAGGAATGCTTTTAAGGTATGGCTTATTGTGCGATAATCTGCACATTGTTTAGCGTTGGAACTTTTGGGGATGACTACAAAGGTTGATATGAGCCATTCGTCTGGTATGATTCCTATATTACATATGGTGTTAAATAAGTCCAGCAGAATATCTGTATGTTCCCATTCTATCAGTTTGATTATTTTGGCAGGTAATTCATCCGGCCCTGAACCTGAACCCAAGTACACAAATTCATTTACTTGTTCCACTTTTTCTCCCTCAATCGAAACTTCACAGTTTGTCATGCTTTCTTCTCTTTCAAAAACCTTTACTTTCCTTTTGCTTACTTTTTTTTTTTAACAAAATAGTCGCAAAAAGGGTAGACCTATCGTGTGGGCCGCGGACGGCCCGCACTGCGACTATTAGAAGGGGAAGGGATTATAGAAAGGAAATGATTGTGGACATGCTTTTTAAAAAGTTGCAGGTCATAGTTCTCTGGAAAAACTGATTTTGGAAGCTTATTCCATTCCGTAGCAGCCCTGTAAAAGAAGGATTCTTGATGAAGATTGGTCCTTGTAGTGTCAATCTTGAGAGTAAATGGGTGAGACTGATCAGCGTGCCGAGTTCTTCGGCCGAATGTGGCCAATGGTGGTACAAGAGTTGTTATTTCTCTGGAGCATCTGGCATGGAAATATCTGTAGAACAATGACTGGTCTGCAATACTTCTTCTATGTTCTAGAGGGTGAAGGGTATCTGTGAGAGTTGAGCTGTTTATCAAGCGAATGGCTCTTTTCTGTATGGAATCTAGAAGACGAAGAGAATGCCTTGGTGCTGAACCCCAAATGTGCGAGCAATACTCCAGTAGAGGTCGGATTTGAGCCTTGTACGTCGTCAACAGTTGATCAGGAGTAAAAAACTTTCTGGCTTTCCACAGAAAACCTAGCCTCTGGCTTGCCGACTTTGCGATGTTATTTTTATCCCTTTGATTTTCAGGACATCATGCATAACATTAACCATAGCATGCAACTATTAATTTTGCCCGGGAGCGTATTAAGTTGGGGTTTTTTAAATAACGAGAAAATTATATTGTTACTTTCGTAAATAAAAATGCGCAGCTCTGAACCATTGAATACAATAAATTGCATAATCAAACATCCAATTTACGGCATAACCATAACATTTTATTTCTTACAATTAACTGTTAACTAACGTTACTCCTACATAGTTAATCAGTTTGTGCCCAGTGTTTGTGGCTAATTTTATTTTTTTACCCAAATAGGTCTACATTGACCGGTTTACATAAGAGGAAGAATCATTATTACGAATTCTTTTTGTGAAACGTACTGGTGTAAGTAATTTATAAATATATAAATTGTATTTGGAAAATCTAATCATTATTTGTGTTCTTTTTATGGATTTAGCATTGCAAATAAAAATAAATCGATACTGGGTCTTGGTTTGTCACCAATTCTAATAAAAAATTAAACTTAAATGACTGGATAATCATCAAAAAATAAAATTTTCCAAATATTCAAAAATATAAAGCGTGGGTCCATTTATTAATTATTCGACAATTTACTGCTATATGTTTATTGCAACACAAAATACACCGTTGGATACTAAACTGTATAAACTTTCTCATCTCGACTAGCGGCAAATACTTCTACCTCCGCCTCTGGAATTTTCTAGCAATTTCTTGTAGGAATCTCAAATGCTTCCAGACGATAGGTGCCCCGAAGGTTAAGCACAAGATAGGGTCGCAAACAAACAAGCAGAGCCGGCTTGGCACATTCTAGTAACAATATACCTGTTGTTTTAAAAAAACCTTGTAGTGAACACTATAATAAAAAATGTTCTAAAAATTCAAGGCGAGTTTATACAGCAAATAAAATAAAATTAGGAACAAAACAAAATAAAATAAGAAAGATAAACATGCCCGAAACTATGAAAGCGTTTATACAAGAAATAAGATAAAATAAGACATAAGAATAAGAACAAAAGATGGCCAAATTTAATCTCTTTATTTTATTTTATTTTGTTTTAAAACTGATAATGCGCGTGAACCAAATCTTTTCTGTTCTAAATATTCCGAGTTTCCAATCAACCTAATGATATTATTTGTGGACGTATTTTTGATTTTCTTTCTATAGCCCGTATATTTATGTCTTAAAAGCTTTCATCTGTGTTCAGAAGCCTCAGCTACAAAAAATTGATTTGAAAAGCGTTACACTTTCTGATTTTTTGGCACTTACTACTTGCTTTCTCCATTATGTTAGCAATTGTGAGCAAACCATTTTCTATTAGTCGGCTTGCCACGTCTTTTTCGTTCTCTAAAGAGTACTCCGCTAGTGGTCTCTCTACTGGCAAATTATGCCCGAGCTCAGCCGTAGAGGGTAGAAGAAAAAAAATATATAAAAGTGAGCCGCGCCATCGACTTAGACGGTACAAGCCGGAAACCCCTAGGTCTAGTAGGCACTAGTAGAGCCACACGATAAACAACAAACAAACAATTCTGTATTTTTGTAAAGTGGATTAAACGAATTTAATAGACTTTTCTTAAAATAATATTTAAATTAATTATAACAATCTTTCAGGCAATAATAAAAACCTAATGAGGTACAAAAGAGAATTAAAAACAACAAAAAAAAAAGAAATGTTCACAATATTTAAAATTTCAAAAATAATTGGTTTTATATAGAATTCCTGATAGCAAAAAATTAACATAAAAAAAATACAAAATAAATGGGCTTGCAACAAAAATAATAAGTTGAAACCCTCACAATAACTACATAAATTATATTCAGTAATGTATAAATTCAGATTCAACTTGGAGCAAGTACAAATTTAATGAAAAATGATTTGTTACTTTTAAACTATTGAAAACACTTAGATCAAGCACCATAATAACTGATAAGTTGATGAAATTAAACGCAATACTATGTAACCAATTGAAAACTTTATTAAGACGCCACTGTTACATCGATTATCTAAGAACAGAAACACCAAGTAGTATTTTTAAAGATTTACACTGTTAAAATACTCGAGCTTATTTCAAAAATAATTCTTTTTACGATGGCTGTCCTTCAAAATAGCAATATTGTAGGATATTTACAAATAAGTATAAAGAAAACGTTTTTACTTGGACACAAAGAACTATTGAGAATATTACCTTAATCAAAGTTCAAAGTTCTTAATTAAAGTTTAGCCTTGGCATATTATCCAATGCAATAAATAGTTTTCAACAGTGTACCATATTAATAAATTAAAACAAAACTTAATCGCTGTGTCAAAAACAAATCACGCCGTTTAAATATTCTAAAATAAATCACTTGTAACCTTTGGGTATACGAATTCACTAATCCTGTGGCCTACTCCTGTGGCCGGTTTAATTATGGGACTGCACCTGCTACTTAACAATGGCTTCCCTCCATCAGATCCCGCATGCGGATATTTTAACTCGACACCAAAATCCAAAATATCAACAACAAAGGTAAGATAGATTGGTCAAGTTAAAAATTAAATGGTTTTTCTTCAAAATCCAATTAAGATGGCCCAAATACAGCCAGATATGAAAGAAAAAACCGTAGAGGTTCTGCTCACGTGTTAATATCAAATCGTTCCAAAAACTCTCACCACCACCCGACTTCGACGACTGACACCAAACGACTCACTAAACTACTGACTCCCAGGCCAGATATCAAGAAAATGACATGGGACACGCGTCAGCCAACAATCTTCGCAAATCTATGTTCCAAACTCATAATCGCACTCGTCCGTGTTGATAGCCAGCCCATACACACAGAAATGCAAACCAAACAGTAATATAGCTGAGAACACACGACAATCGAGGCCAAAAATCTAATAACAAAAACTTCATCTCCATCGATTAACAAAAATGTCACAGCCATTAATAATTGAATCCTATCACTACAAGGTATGCAACACTATTTACAACGAGTGATAAATTTAAATTACAACAAAATACGGTATGCAACCCTACTTACGAGTACCTAAGGAATACGAGACTATCAGAGACCCAATTAATAATGGAACTGTAGAAGGAAAAAAAATAGGCACGTGACAAACTCTATGAAATTCAAGACTACCTGATCAATGACGTTGTTGCCAATAACGTAGCTTTAATTTGCGACGTCTTTGTTGATCTTGTTTATTATATACCGTTAAAAAAAGATATAACTACAATCATGCAGATACCTTCAAGTTAAATCATACACGCTGACAACGTTTCATTTTGCATCGAACCCTTAATTGCTTAGAAGACATTTGAATATTTTAAAAATAAAACAGTCAAATTAACGAAAATATTTCAACAAAATCAGACCTGTTTGAGAAGTAAATTATAAACAAATAAATTAGTTATTCAAACAATAAATAAAGATACTTTTTGTAAATTTGTAAAAGAGTAAACAATTTTTGTTAGAACCCACTTACTTTTTTGTTAACTAATACTGAATCTTTCTCTTTTTCAGTAGTTAAGAACTTAACAAGTATTAAAAACAAATTTTTGGTACAGGGTAAACGTCCTATTTGATTGGCCTATAAAATCGGTTTACAGTATGAGTCACTCTTACAATTGTGGGATTCTACTATAGTTTTTTAGCTCTTATTTATGGGTCTCTTAATTTTTTTTGTTAACTTATTCTGCAATTTTAGTATATTAAGTTATTCCGTTATTCGCTAATCCGTTAGTCAAATATTTATTAGCCCGTTATTCTGTTATTCGTTGGACCGTTATTTGTTATTCAGTTACTTATTCGTTATTTAAAAGTTCAAAAGTTAAAACCAAAAATTTTATATCATTCATGGCGCATTAATCTTTACAAGTTCGTTAATACTTAAAAAAAACAGTTTCCGCATGGATGGATTGGTCGTGGAAGTGAGTTTGCTTGCCCACCGAGAGGTCCTGATTTCAATCCTTTAAATTTTTTAATTTGGTCATAGATGAAGGAGGCATTAGTCTACAAAGAAAAACTAATTCTCTTTCAGAATTGAGACGAAAAAAAAAGAAGCCATGTATGTGATTAAAAGTAATAAACGAGGGTTATTTGATATAAATAGAACTTTGCGAAAGCGGACCGTAAAGTGTATTGATGTAAATGGTGGGCATGTTGTTTTATAATATTGTTTTTTTAATTGTTATTGTTAAATAAAAAAATTTAAAAAATTAAAATTCATTGAAATTTTTGGATGCAAATAACTCGATAACCGATTAAATTAAACAGGAGTAACTTTTTTTGTAGAATTTAACTCTTTTTATTATTTTACTGACCTGACAAATGACCCCACCTTACTTGTTATCATTAATAACTTTCAATAAAGACATTCATCACCATTCAACCAGACACAACAGTCACATTCATATAAATAGAACAAATGCAAGAAGTAGTATGTGCAGTTTATTCTTCAAAGGTTTTGTCCTATTCAATAATTTGCCTGATTCAATTAAATCTACTCCATCATTGAATGTTTTTAAGAATGAACTTTTGAAACATATCCAGGAACGATATTGAATATTTCTTTTGTCTAGTTTAAACACTTTATGTATATAGATATTGATATTTGTATTATTAGTATAAATTTAGTTTATTGTACTATATGTAAGTTAGCTAACCTGTATATTAGGGAATCCTATTTCAAAATAAAATTCTTTCTTTCTTTCTTTCTTCTTCTTTCTACTCATAGGTCAGCTGAAAAAAAAATTTGCTTTGATTTACTAAACACAACCAAATGTAACTAGCGCCCTCTAGGTATTAGCAATGCTAAATTAGAGTCCAAATTGGAAATCCTCTTGCCAAAAAACGTAAAATTAATAATTTTTAAAGAGAAATTGTAAAAACATGAAAAGTTATTGCGAAAATCAAAATCCATATTTAAACTTTATACACTTGGTAAATCGGAAACAAGCAATATTTTAAAGTCATTCTTAATAAATCGTATACTATATCCATGATTTTTAAAATAAGCCAATAAATGTAGGATCTTTTAATTCCGGACCTCCTGTATCCCACCAGGTGTACGGCGTAATTTTATTTACCAGGCTTAGGGAAAGTTAAAGTTAAATGAGGAGAGTCTGTATGTAGTTGTCAGTCTATTCAATGACATATACAGCATTGGGGTAATCCCCAATGATTGGCTACGATCAACTTTTATACCGCTGCCAAAAAAGCAAAACGCACATCTTTGTAAGGACTATCGTCTCATAAGTTTTATGAGCCACTTTTTAGAACTATTCCTACGCGTTTTAAATACTAGGCTATACAGAAGATGCGAAGAAGTTAGCGGGAATAGTCAATTCGGGTTCAAAAGGGGATTTGGTACCAGAGAGGCTATTTTCAGCCTGAAAATGCTAATCCAGAACTGCCTTGATCAACGCAAAGACGTATTTATATGCTTTATCGACTACGAGAAAGCATTTGATAATGTCAGGCACGATTTATTATTGCGAAATTTGAAGGACTTAGGCCTAGACGACAAAGACGTTGGAATAATTCGCAACCAAACCGCCGAAGTACGTCTCCCGTGTGAAAGTGAAACAGAAGAATTCGCAATTAAAAAAGAAGTAAGACAAGGATGCATTTTATCACTAATGCTGTTCAATCTGTACGTGGAAAAAGCTATTCGGGAAGCACTTGCATCAAGCACTTTAGGGATTAAAGTTAACGGCATCCCTATTAACAATATCAGATACGCTGATGATACTGTGATCTTAGCTGACACAGCAGATGATTTACAGTCGCTATTGAATGCCGTAAATGATGCAAGCAATGCGTTATGTCTAAAAATAAATGCCGCTAAGACCAAGTTTTTGACAATTTCAAAAAACGTCCTGCCAAATTTCAAATTAACCATCAATGGTATTAACCAGATAGAACAAGTACGGAAATTTAATTACCTAGGCTGCTACTTGAATGATAAGTGGGACCCGAATGTGGAGATTAGGTGCCGTATAGAACAAGCGAGAACCGCATTCTTACGTCTACGTAAGTTTTTAGTTGACCACCGACTAGACATTAAATTGAGACTCAAAATGACCAAATGTTATGTGTGGCCTGTTCTTCTATATGGCATGGAAACGTGGACTCTTAAAGCTTCGTCAATTAACAAGCTCGAAGCATTTGGTATGAGGACCCTTCGTTGAATGCTTAAAATATCAAGGGTTGAGAGAGTCAAAAACGAAGAAGTCATTAGAAGAGCAAAACTAGAAGACAGAGAACTATTCGAGACAATAAAAAATCGCAGAATCGCATATTTTGGACACATAATGAGAGGGGACAGATATGCGTTTCCACGGCTAATATTAGCACGGAAAATTGAAGGAAAAAGAGGTATTGGTCGTAAGAAGTTAGAGAAGTTAGAGACGCTGCAATTAACAGATATATATATATATATATATATATATATATATATATATATATATATATAGAATATGGAGGACGCCTACGTAGTAACGACTGCATGGCACTTTAAGAAGAAGAAGGAAGAGTTAAAGTAAAGTAGCTTATTTAATCATTTGTGTACCTAAACTTAGTAGCAATCACTGGTGATAATTTTGGAACTGCTAATTTCGGTAACCATCATGCTAAAATTTATCATACAATAGGAAACTATATTATCGAACGTGTTTAATAAATAACGAATACACCTCGGTGGGAGACAAGCAATTTGATCCCGACAACCGGCAATATAAGTATAAGTGTACTTATAAAGCAGCGTTCGGAATCTTTCGAAGTGCATAATATAAAATATGCGATCATGAAATCGTGACCCAGCGGACGCCTGTGAATTGCGCAAATGAGGAATAACTATGGTCTGTGCCATAATTTAGAATGTGTCTAGATTGTCTTACCATTATAAAATCATATAAGTAGGTACGAGCGTTAAGGCACCGCTTTAATAAGATTTGATTTGTTTGATGTCGGTATTATATATTACGAAACGAAAATTTTCACATAGACGCCCACACGCTCCCAATTATTTTTTTTTGTTTACCATCAAATTGCAACGATTAATACCAGTTGCGGCGAATTTAGATGCATATCAAGATGCAGTGTATCCCAAAAATACTTGGAACATTTTTTGAAGCCGCACGTACTTAAAACTGACGAAAAAATTTTAGGATATGCAAAAAAATGTGTACGGCATTTTTTATATTCATCAAGAAAAAATTCAAACAATTAGATATCCGACAAATGATTTTTTTATCCGTCGTTATAGAAATTAAAAAACAAAATACTCTCTAATTAAGTTAGGTGCAGCTAAAGCCAAAGATGTTTTGCATAATATGCACTTACAGACATTGACAAGATGTAATCTACTAAATTATGACTTTTGCCTTATACAGAAATGCCTTAAGGTCGTTATATAGATAAAAAATTTAAGATTCAAACCAATTATAAACGTTAACTAGATAGAACAATCCTTGAGTTTTAACAACACATATAATCAAAACGTACCTCACGAGGGTTCGGTGTTTTCTTATAAAAATTTTAATCTTACTCGTTGCATAAATTGTACGAATAATCGTGAAACTTGTTTAAAAAAATACAATTATATCTTTTGGATTATCCATAAATATTTATAAAAAAAGTAAAAAAAAACGAAAACTTCCTTCTTCTTCTTAGGACGCCGAACGTTGGCGATCCAACTAGCTATAGGGAAAAATCACGGAGTCGGCGACATCTATTATTAATCGTATGAACTTCTCGAGGTGTGATCAACAAACTAAACTCCATTTGTTTATATGGGAGAAAAGAAAACTTTATATATTATTTTGAGCAATTTAAGCATTAAAAGTGTTATATTTGAACGATATTATGTGAAGAAATGGTGTTAATAAACCACAAAATTCGAAAATGCAAAGAATTAACAAAGGTGATGTGAAGATAAAATCGCGAAAAATATGTTCTGTTCCACAATGCTCTACATATGGCATTTTGATTATATATTTGCAAAAATTTCCTTCAAATCTTAAGGCAGCTGATAAATTAAAAATGATCTTAAAGATAGGAAAACAAATCTCAACGTTTATGTTTGTCTGCAGCAAGCACTTTGTGAAAGATGATTTTTTTCAGTGGTAAGTTTGATATTGTTGTCCAATGATCTATCATTTTATTTGTTATTATTCATAGTGACTTTAACAACACAGAGAAAGCGTTTAAGGGATGAATCTGTTCCTAGCCAGAACCTTCCAGTGTTGAAGTATCAAGATTCCATAATAAAAAAAGATATAGAAGTGACCGAAGTTAATTGAATTATTATATAAACATTAATTGGTCAAACACGCTCATCCACATAATATAATATGTCCGAAATTGATATTCCGACTTTCATAGGTATTGCAACAAGAATTCCGGGGACAACAGAATTAAAAAACTTCAAAAACAAACAAAAATTGATACCTGGACACACCTGGTCTTTATTGGCATTTAACAAGAATCCAGCGACAATAAAACTAAAACGTCGAAAAAAAAACCTTAAATCCTGCTTCAATCCAATAGTTTAACTAAAAAAATCAAAAAAAATCTTTAAGATAACTAAAATTCCCTTTACTAAAAACTTTTTTTACAAGTGATCAAATTACAGAATATTTGTTGTTCACACTTTGATCCGATATTTGTCATTCACAGCGCCATCTCGCGTTACGTGATTTTTTCCTGTAATGTTGCGTAAAACTGCACCTCTGAAAATCTCTACAGACGTTTGTCCGAACCATCGACGCAGATCCTTTGGGCACGAGTTTTTTTTTCGGTGCCCTGTCTGTATTTAGACTTTGGCTATCATCATGGCTGTAATCTGGTGGTATCCTTCACGATCGGCAGCAACTTGAAAAAGTTCCCCCACAGAAAGTCCGCTCCATTGTTTGATATTACGCATCCATGATAACTTCTTGCGGCCCATCCATCTCTTTCCTTTAACCTTGCTCATAATGATGAGACAAAGTAATTGGTTTTTGGGTCCTCTGATAATATGTCCAAAATATTCGATTTTTCTTATTTCTATGACGTTCAGCAATTCTTGTTTAGTGTTCGAGTCTCGCATCCATACAGTAGGACTGACAAAACGTAACATTTTAGGACTCCTTTACAGCCTCCGTCCCGGCGCCCGTCTTGGAGCCATATGTTAACCAAATGTCCCCATTAAGTAGCACCGATCTTTGGATTCCGGTCCATTCTTCTCGTCTCGGGAAGCATACCTTAAATGGTCTGTCACAGACAAGGATAGCCGGTATCTTGTCTTATCCCATGTCAAGCACGAAAACGAAGAGGACACCTTGTTGGAATTTTATTTGTTCACAATCACTAATTCCCCATTGTTGTTTACATTTAAGGCGGTGCGCTGTCGATGCAGCCCAGCAATCACCTCAAGATGAAGCAGGTCAGTACCGAGCAGCACCCCAACGCCACCACTGGAGTGTGCGCATGGCACCAAGCGCGCCTCTTAGTATCAGAAATCTGGTATGCTCCAACATTGTCTTGGCTGATGACTTCTGTACCCTGTGCTACCAGACAACCAAAAGTACAGTAGCCTTGGTCGAAGCATCGCTGTGTATATCCATAAAACCATTCTGGGTCTTAAGCCACAGGTCTGGCCAAATGTCCTTCATATCCAGAAATATACGCTTACGCTTCTACAGCGTTCTTCAAGTAAAAATGACGAGCCCAGGTTTAAGCGGATTTAAAGAGAGACCGGTCTCGTTATTCTTCCATTCTTCCACCACAAGACACAAGAATGCTCATGTATATGGAACATTAGAGATTAGACAGGATTTTGGTGTCCCAGGAAGTGTTTAGGAAAGCACAGGACAAAAACAAATTTTTAGAATTGTTGCCGATCTTTAAGAGAAAGATTATAGATTAGTTATTATTTGGTTTCATTATTTATTTTAATATTGTAGCCTTTAATTACCTACCTTCCGAAACCTCTAACGACGGAATTTTTTGTTTTGGTTTGAATATAATAATTTTTTAATTTTGTTTTTAACCTTAAATTACCCCTTTTCAGTACTTTTCTTTAACTATTCCTTCCCCGTCGAAATAAGTATTTGTTACCTTCGTGTGATCCTTGCTAAGTTGGTTTTAAAAATTATGAAATTTTTACCTTAAATATTCGTTTTAAAAACTAAATCACCTCGTTTGTTCTTTCGAATGTTGGTTTAACTTATAGAACATTTTCACTAATTGCTGCTGGCGAAATTAAGTACATCATTATATTAAAAATTTCTTTAATAACTAAAGTGTAAAATTATACCTAACATAAATTTCTAAATTCTATTTCAATTTTGCAAATGTGAATTAATTTCACTGGACTATTAGCACTTATCCTATGGCATAGACGAATAGACTGATGTTTTCTGTGTCAATTTTGACACGCTGTCGGTTAATTAGATTCGCGCAGTGTTCTAAGCATAAAGTCCAGGAAATATTTCGATACCTCAACTACGACTGCACACTTCTTCTTCTTATAGTGCATCTCCTATCGAAGGTTTGCTATCATCACAGCTATCCGGACCTTATTGACTGCAGCTTAGAAGAGTTCAACATCACTACAATTACACCGGTTTCTTAGGTTTTTAAACCAAGACACACGGCGTCTTCCAATATTCCTCCTTCCACCAATCTTTTTCTGAACTATCAGCTGGAGAAGTGCGTATTTGGGTCCTATCAGTATATGACCTAGATATTGAAGCTTTCTCTTTTTTATCGTGTCAATAACTTTACATTCCTTATTCATCCGATTTAGGACTTCCACATTAGAGATCTTTTTTGTCCAGGGGATACGCCACATTCTACGGTAGCATCACATCTCGAAGGCTTGTAGATTGTCCATGTGATTCTTCTAAATAACGCAGCATCCTCATCCTAAATCCAATATTGATATCTCGACTGGTGAACAACTTTTTTATTTTCGTAAATGTTGACCTGGCTACTCTATTCTCGTTCTTATTTCTCTTGTTTGGTCATCTGATTGTTCTATCCAGGCTCCCAGGTATTTGTATGACTGCACATTCTCTATTAAGATGTCTGCTACTGACACGTTTATATGGTTGTGATTTTAGGGAAACTTTGTAACTACCATTAACTTGGTTTTCTTGAGATTTATATTTAGATCTTATTTGTAACATCGATCATTTAATTTCTCTAGATGATGTTGTATGTCTCTCTGATTGCTCGTTAACAAGACGGTGTCATCATCATATCGCATATTATTTATTATTCTGTACACTAGGGTGGTTCAAAAAAAAATTTTTTTACTCTTACCCTTCCAAATGTATTCCAAATGGGTACAAGGAGAAAAGATTCTCGCCAAAGAGGGGCGCTGTAGCTTAACTCTAAGAGGTCGTTATTTTTATTTTAGTTTTCTATTCGTTTAAAACACAGAAATTTTTGTTTTTTCATTCAAATTGAAATTACACCGATTTATTTAAATTTATTGCAAACAACCGTTGCGTATTCAAAAAGCTGACTCTTTGAGCTTTTTAAAACTCTATAATAATTTATGATTATCACGTTTTGTCGACAATTTTAAAACCTTTTTAAACATTTAAAAGTACTTGTAATCTCTGATTACAATAATACTTAAAATAAACGATGAAAAAAAATATAATAATGAAATACCTTTTCATAGTCATAAATTTAGTAATTTTCGTCTAATTGTGATAATCATTCATTATTGAGGTCTCTAAGATCCATAGCAGGCTACACACTAAGGGACCACAAAAGAAACAAAGACATCCGAGAACTTTGCGATGTCCAAGACATAGTTAGATGGTCCCGAAACAGACGTCGCGAATGAAGAGATCATGTTGAACGGATGGACGACAACAGATTGCCGAAGATTGCAAGGAATGGTCTCCCAAGATCCAGCAGACCACCTGGACGTCCACCCATACGTTGGTATGAAAGCTGGAATTCATCATCCCAGCTATAGCTCTAAGAAATTAGAGAACAAGGCAGATGCCTTAAAAAAAGGAAGAAGAAGAAGAAGAAGATTCAATATTATAGAGTTTCGAAAAGCTCAAAGAGTCAGCTTTTGGAATATGCACGCTTATTTGCGAAGAATTTAAATAAATATAGAAAAACTAAAACAAAAATAGAGACCTCTTACATTTAAGCTACAGCACCCCCCATTGGCGAGAATTTTTTTTTCATCATAACCAAACATTTGGAAGGGTAAGATTTTTTAAAAAAAAAATTAAAAAAAATTTGAACCACCCTACTGCACACCATTTAAGTTGATCAACGAGGTTTTATTGGACGTCCGTTTCTTTAATCTTCATCCATAATAGTGGAATCGTACACTTTCAAATAAACTTACCATCCAATATTGTTCTCCCAAATTTCGTTCAAGAAAATGAGAATCTGGTACAATATCACTAAAGTAAGTACCGTTTGTTTAAACCAATCTTAAACTTTTGAAGGCGTCACCAATATGTTTTTATTCGATTCTTTTTGTTTATAAAATTATTTAGTTGCAACCTTAAGATATTTAACACAAGTAAAGATCGTTTTTTAGTCATTTAAATACCTACTTTACTGGAACAATTATTGATTATCTGAAGAAATAAATTATAGTTTAAAACAACTAAAAAACACGCTTTTAGAGTTAATCAAACTAAAAAGTAAAAAATAATTTTTAACATAGGAATAAAATTACTGACGAGAAAATTAATGTCACTGTTTTAAAAACGTGGGGTGCTTTCATTCCGAAACCCAGTGTTAGTTTAAAAATGTCATACAAAGCACCCCACGCTTTTATAACAGTTGATATTAATTTTATTCCTATGTTAAAAATTATTTTTTACTTTTTAGTTTGATTAACTCTAGAAGCTAATTTTTTTAGTTTTTTTAAACTATAATTTATGCTTCGCTTTTTAGTTCGATTTGTTTTATTCACTAATAAAATCATGTATTAAATGGTAAAAAGCACAAAAAGAATGAATGCTCTGGCCGGAAATCGAACCGGGGCTGCCCGCGCGAAAGGCGAGCATTGTACCACTGAACAACCGATGCCATGTTGCTGTTAACTTTAAATAAAAAGTATACTGATTTTTCTAATTAAAATTGACAAACAGTTACACAAAAATATCCTTACAAAATTAATTGACAAATCATTTTTTAATCATGATTTAATAAAAATATATGGTTTTTTATTCAAATATTATAAAAATTGAGTTCAAATTTATGTGTGTAAGAAAACGTGGCAACAGCGCAAATAATCATGAGATTTTCAATGAAATTAACGTGTGTTTACTTTTTTAGCATTGAACGTAGTTGTTTATCCATGTTAAACGTTTGAGGTTATGTTATCAGCTGCAGGTGACAGCTGATAACATAACCTCAAACGTTTAACATGGATAAACAACTACGTCAAATTGAAATACCCAACTCGTAAAGAAACTTTTAATTTAACAAGTTAAGCAAGTGATTTATTATCAATGACAGATGATGGTGCACACGATGCCTGTTACGATGTAGAAATGCTACATTATCTGTCATTAACTTATCCTAAAGTAAAAGATATTAACCACAAAAAAACTATCCAGTATGTTTTATTAAAAATTAAAAGTATTAAGAATGTATAATAAGTACTTACCAAGTTCTTGTTCACCGATAAAAAATGTTTTAAGCTTGGTTATGCAAAAAAGATTATACGAATCTGGCATCAGTTATAATCAAATTGTAAATATGTATTTAAAGTACAAAAAATTTTACACTAATATTAACTTTATATATAACATTGTTTAATTATTATTTATAATACACTATATTTATTAACTTTTCACTCTCACTAATTATTATTTCTTGGTTAGTGCACAACATAAAAATTAATTACCGACTTAATATTTTAGGAAAGTAGTAAACTGTCGCGTATTTTTGTTTCGCCAAAGGAACTGCGCGCATGCGTAGTTCACGCACTAGTTCTATCTCTATCTGTCTCCCTTTTAATATGCCAAACAATTTTTAAATGTAGTTCGTGGTTTTTTATTCAAATAACATGAAGAAAATTGAGTTCAAATTTATGTGTGTAAGAAAACGTGGCAACAGCACTAATAGTCATGAGAATATCAATGAAATTAACGTGTGTTTACTTTTTTAGCAGCAGCTGACAGCTAATAACATAACCTCAAACGTTTAAAATGGATAAACAACTACGTCAAATTAAAATACCCAAATCGCTAAGAAAGGTTTAATTTAACAAGTTAAGCAAGTGATTTATTATCAATGACAGATGATGGTGCACACGATGCCTGTTACGATGTAGAAGTGCTACATTATCTGTCATTAACTTATCTTAAAGTAAAAGATATTAACAACAAAAAAACTATCCAGTATGTTTTATTAAAAATTAAAAGTATTAAGAATGTATAATAAGTACTTACCAAGTTTTTGTTCACCGATAAAAAATGTTTTAAACTTGGGTATGCAAAAAAGATTATTCGAATCTGGCATCAGTTATAATCAAATTGTAAATATGTATTTAAAGTACAAAAAATTTTACACTAATGTTAACTTTATATATTACATTGTTTAATTATTATTTATAATACACTATATTTATTAACTTTTCACTCTCACTAATTATTATTTCTTGGTTAGTGCACAACATAAAAATGAATTACCGACTTAAAATTTTAGGAAAGTAGTAAACTGTCGCGTATTTTTTTTCGCCAAAGGAACTGCGCCCATGCGTAGTTCACGCACTAGTTCTATCTCTATCTGTCTCCCTTTTAATATGCCAAACAATTTTTAAATGTAGTTCGTGGTTTTTTATTCAAATAACATGAAGAATATTGAGTTCAAATTTATGTGTGTAAGAAAACGTGGCAACAGCACAAATAGTCATGAGAATTTCAATGAAATTAACGTGTGTTTACTTTTTTAGCAGCAGGTGACAGCTGATAACATAACCTCAAACGTTTAAAATAGATAAACAACTACGTCAAATTAAAATATCCAAATCGCAAAGAAAGGTTTAAATTAACAAGTTTAGCCAGTAATTTATTATCAATGACAGATGATAGTGAACACGATGCCTGTTACGTTGGAAAAATGCTACAAAATCTGTCGTTAACTTATCTTAAAGTAGAAGATATTATTAACCACAAAAAAAATATCCAAGATGTTTTATTAAGAATTAAAAGTATTAAGATTGTAAAATAAGTACTTACCAAGTTCTTGTTCACCGATAAAAAATGTTTTAAGCTTGGGTATGGAAAAAAGATTATACGAATCTGGCATCAGTTATAATCAAATTGTAAATATGTATGTCATATTTACTTAGAGTACAAAAAATTTTACACTTATATTAACTTTATAAATAACATTATATTATTACTTAAATTACACTATATTTATTAACTTTTCACTTACACTATTTATTTTTTTTTGGTTAGTGCACAACATAAAAATGAATTACCGGCTTAATATTTTAGGAAAGTAGTAAACTGACGCGTATTTTTGTTTCGTTAAAGGAACTGCGCGCATGCGTAGTTCACGCACTAGTTCTATCTCTATCTGTCTCCGTTTTGATATGCCAAACAATTTTAAAATGTAGTTCGCGAATAAAACAAAAAACGTTGGGTTAGTCCATTTTGTGGAAAGGGGTGTTAAATTGAAAAATGATTACCGACTTAATATTTTAGGAAAGTAGAAAACTGTCCGAAACGCAGAGTTAGTTTAAAAATGTCGTACAAAACACCCCACGCTTTTAGAACAGTGGCATTAATTTTCTTGTCAGTAATTTTTTACTTTTTAGTTTGATTAACTCTAAAAGCGTGTTTTTTAATTTTTCTTAAACTTTAATTTATTCGCTTTTTTACTCGATTTGTTTTAGTCACTAAAAAAAATTTTGTATTAAATGGGAAAAGCACAAAAAGAATGCATCGGCCGGGAATCGAACCCGGGCTGCCTGCGTTACAGGTGACCTTTCTACTACAGAATCATCGATACGATGAAGTTTTAATGTTTATTCTGTGCGCATGCGTAGTTCACACACTAGTTCTATCTATCTTACTCTCATGCACATGATACTTGAAGAAATTTATGAATTCTGGTGAAAGTAATCAGAATATTAGAAATAGTAAAAGTAAAAAATTTATTTGAAATTTCTAGAACGAGTCTTTGGAAAATTTTGAGGGATTCATAGGGATTAAGTTTAAAATTGACCAAAAGTCTGAAAACAGACAATTATCTCGTGAATTGATAGTCCGAATTGTACAAAATATGGGATAAGCCTATTTTGAGATACGAAGATTCCAGATTTGACATTTGCAATTTTGTTAGATTTGCCGTTTCACTGATATTATTAGTCACTTTGGTTTTTTAAATATATCACATTGTATATTCAGTCATTATAGGAATCTCCTCTTTAATACGAGTTTAGCCATACACTTATGGTTTTATGTAGTCTAGAAGGTCTTAAATATATAAAACAAACGTGTGGCAACGCCTTCTCAATATTTTTTTTAATACAAACCATTTTAAACTACACCAAAACGTAACAATAAAAAGAATACAACATTTTTATCATAATGATACCTTAATCAAGGGTTCAAAATGTACTCCATTTATAAATTGGTCATTACGTCATCACATTTTTCCATAATTGTCTAGATAATCCATTGCCTTAGCTCTTTAAGATACATAAAATTATAAGTATTACATATGACTGGTATTAAGAGGGAGATTCCAATAATGACTGAATATACAGGGTGTGCCGGGCGTTTGATACCATTAGTCAGGGTCTATTATTGGGTATTCTGGACTATACCGTTTTTTCTGTCGATGCTTTGTTATTGCCGACGAACTATTTGAAAGATAGGCAACAGATGGTTAGTGTAGAGGAATGCAGCTCAGATCTTTTATTTCTAAAATCAGGAGTACCTCAAGGTTCTGTACTTGGCCCTTTACTATTCTCTATAAACACTTCCCACTTACTACAGGCTCTTCACAATTGTCAAATGCATTTAACGCTGATGATACTCAAATTTATTATAGTTTTCCTGCTAAAATGGCAGAAAATGCTTGTGATCTAATAAATGCAGATCTAAATAGATTTGTTGACCTGGCTGCGAGCCATTTCTTATTTATAAACTCCAGTAAATCAAATGTTATGATATTTGGTCCAAAATATCATCGTCCCATAGTGACTAATTCTGTGAATATTTACATTTACAATGAACCACTAGTTATTGTTATTGAAGCAAAAAATCTTGGTGTCTTGATAGATGTAGAGCTAAGATTTAAATTATTATTATTATGTATTTAAAAAACCAAAGTGACAACTAATATCAGAAAAACGGCAAATCTGACAACATTGCAAATGTCTAATCTGGAATTTTCGTATCCCAAAATAGGCTTATCATAAATTTTGTACAATTCGGACTAGCAATTTACTAGATAATTGGCCGTTTCCAGACTTTTTGTCCACTCAGTATAATGCTAATGAAACCGAACATTAATAATTACCAAGCGGGACCTTTTTCAGTATATTTCGACACCTACTAAGATGACCCTCAAAGTCCCGCGACCTCCTGACAATGATGCGAAGATCGACCTGTGCACAAAAAACAGTGACGACACTAAACCTACCTCTATGTTCGAAGGCGACCTATTCCCGGAAATTCTATCCAGAGAAGATTGGGCAGCGAATCTAGTTAAACTTCAGGGAGCAGTATTTTATACGGACGGCTCTAAACTAGAGGGGAGAGTAGGTTGCGGTGCCTTTTCAGGAGACCCCTCACTTAGCCTGTCGTTTCGTTTGCCTGATTACTGTAGTGTGTATCAAGCCGAAATTACAGCCATTACCGAGCCAGCTGTATGAACACTCTGCAACGAACAAAAGTTCAGCGAGATATTTTTTTGCGACAGTCAGGCTGCTATCAAATCACTGAACTCAGTCTACTTGACCTCTAGGGTAGCGGTGCAATGTCAAGCCGCCCTAAATGAGCTAGCAGCTAAGTTTAGAGTTCACATTGTCTGGGTACCCGGACACAGGGACATACTAGGCAACAGTAGGGAGAACGAGCAAGCAAGGGCACCACCCACCCAGCCGTATTTGTCTTATCTTCGCAAGGAGTACCGATTGCAAATTACTGGCTCTTCCTGCACAGCAAAGTAGTACATAAAGCCAACTTGAGTCGGCAAATTAAACCCACATGGACATCATCGAAACAGATTTGGCCTAAACTAGATCTACGTCAAACTAATGATGTTGCGATAGCGGCCATAACAGGACACTGGGCAGGTGGATCCCATGCACGACGCATAGGAATCGCAAAGCTACGACACGACTTCTGTAGAAGCTGTCACGATGAGGAAGAGGAGGAAGTACATCTTCTCTGCCCCTGCCCTGCTCTGGGCAGAAAACGACTTTCCATACTAGGGTAACCGAACTTTGATGGCTTATCTGATCTTAGCTCATTTAGCATTAAAGACCCAAAAATTTGATTAAAGTTCCAACTGGTTATTATGGTAGAAGGGGGGAAGGAACCGCCGTCCATCACGGTATCACAACGGGCTAAAAGGCCTAAGTGGGTTCCCTCCGAACCGCCGTTTTAACCTAACCTAACCTAACCATGATGCGAAGATATGTATGAAAACCTAGAAAAACCTGGAAACAGCCTTATTTACCAATGAAGCCAGAGCGCTTTTCTTTATTTGTTTACTTTTTTATAACTATACTATTATCTTAAAAAATATAATTTTGGTAAAAACTCAAGATCAAATGGTAAAAAAGCCTCATTCCAATAGCGAGCACCAGCTAACGCGCGCCATCTCTTTTACAGGAAATGGTATCCTGCAACTGTGTCCAACGTACGCAACAAAAAACTGCAGCTACAAAAAAAATAGGATTGGGTACTCAGGGATGGCTGCAGCAAATATGCTTTGCAAAAGGATATTTATAATTCCAACGTGCATAAGCATTATTATCTAATAAAATAACTCAACATAATTCATGATCACTTAAAGAATTTGTCGTATTATTACAGAACGGGAAAATTTTATTACTGAGATGTTAAAAGCCAGTGTCCCATAACTCGAACCCCGATTATCCTTTTAAGACAACAAAATAAAAACCAACACTGCGAGGTGATGATCCAAGGAGAAAGAGTGGAAAACTTTTAATATATTTGGATTAAAAGTTTACGAAATCCAAAAAGTATGACTGATATTGAGCGAAGGGTGTTGGCAGAGAAACAAATGAAAAGGGCACTGCATAACTGTATTGCAGAAGATAAATGAGAGTAAGATAAATGCTGCGGAGTTGAGAAAATTATAGCTGGAGTGACTCTAATAAATAAAGCAAAGAATAATGTGATAAGAGTACGCTGTGGTGTAAAAGAAGATTTAGTAGCAAAGATTAATAAAAGAATGCTTAGATGCTTTGGACATGTAGAGAGGATGGATAAAAGAAGATTGACAGTTTTATAAGGCGAGTGAAAATGGGCAAGTCGGTAGACGTCGACTTTTTTTTCTGTGGAGTGGAAACCCTCACAGGCACTGGTCGCTTGGTGTCCATCACGATCTAGTTGTGCCGTACTTCTACCGGCTAAAACTACCCCTCGCCCTCTCTTGTACTTGGAAGCATCTGACTGATATAACGTCAAGTACAAGCGGCGTGGTTCCTATATCACAGTGGTTCCCAAACTCTTTTGACCCATGGACCCTTTTCATAGTCAAAACTTGCCCAAGGACCCTTGGTGAGAAACTACATAAATGCTTCATAGAAAAATTACAAATTTAACTTTGATGTTTTGAATGGTACAAGGTGACGTAAAAATAAAATATAGTTTCTTCTTCTTCTTATCCATATTTATGATTTTTCGATCTGTTAGTTTTGCAGGTTCGTCTGTATCAGTTCCTGGGAGGTGGACTGCCAGCTGTCCTTCCATCTCTTAGGTGGTCTTCCGGGTGCTCTTTTCCCTATTGGTTTCCCTTCAAGTGCGATGCGTGGTAGTCTGCTCTGTTCCATTCTTCTTACGTGAGCGTACCAGCATCTTTTTCTTTGTCTTCCCCATCTTACGATGTCTTGCACTCCGCAGATATAGTTTAATAAAACATTTTGTTGAATAAGTTTTTATTGAAATTATAACTTTTTTTTATAATACTAAAAAAGTTATTGACTTGGATGAAACTGATGTGATGTTATGAGTGTATTTATGTCTGGCTTTATGTTTGTGCGTAGCAACCGCTTACGACTACTAATTTCTAGTCGGTTATTTATTTTTGATAAGGCTCATAACGGCACTGAATCCGAATTCTATCAAATAGGAAAACGGAAAATCAATCAACAGCTTCTGTCCAATAACCCATAATGCTGGATATAAAATTGGGATCAGCTTTTGTAATCAGAAGTTATCGTATCCTTGTTTAAATATTGGTTTCAGCTCCTCATTTGTGGGTAATTCAATAACTTACTCCTGTATTAGTGTATATTCATCTGTATTTGTGCTCTGAGTTTGCAAAAAGGTTCAACACGCAGTCGGGAATATTCAAGTGAAGAATGTCTTCAAATATTTGGCTAAGGTCCGAATGAAGCGCCGTTAAGTGTTCGGTTCTGCTGCGTGGAAGACGAAACTGCTGAACATATACTATGTTCATGCCCCGGCCTGGGAAGAATAAGGTTTAACATATTTGGTTACACTAACCTAGAACCTACCGATTTTAAAAAAATCTCACCCTATACAACCAGGAACTTCGTAATAAGGGCTGGATTGTACGGTGAACTGTAGCCTCTAGGGGTGAGCCACAATAGACCTACTAAGGGTCGCGGTGGAGGGGCGACCACGCCCCACTCACATAAAACCTAACCTAACCTAACCTAAGTGTTGACAATAAGCAAACAAATTTTCACCTCTATTTTGCAATTTTAAAAGGTTTGGAAACTGAGAACATTCTCCTCTTCCCAAGTTTTGTTTGTACAGCAAAAGTTTTGCAACAAACGCTGATATTACACTTTTAGTTTTGATTAAATTTAATGTGTCACCTTGTAGTTTCAAATTAGTCTCATTTAATCTGGCAAATAAATCAGTCATTTTTTGGTATAATTAAATTGTGTCTTAAACCATTGTCTTTACTCTCCAGCAATTCCAGCGCTGAATCGAAGAGCGAATAGAAGCGATTTTAACACGCACTTTTGGATAACCATCGTACTTCTATGTTGGTAGTAAACGATTAAGGAGCTAAAGCCAAACACGACAGCTTTAACATACACAAAAAGATCAAAGAATTCGCCGGCACCAGCAAACGAAAGCAACTTAATACATTATATAAAAACGGGAAAATAGTCACAGAAATAGAACAAAAGCTAGAAATAGAAATCGAAGATGAGAGACGGCACACGAATCTTAAAAATTCAGAAGAGGAGTTAGGCCCGGACATAATTAAATATAAAGTAACATATGCACTGGGTATGCTCAAGAACGGAAAAGCTGCAGGTCCGGACCAACTGCCAGCGGAAATTCTTAAACTGATAAAAGCGGACCGGATTCATGTTTTGGTAGAAGTGATCAATATCATATATAGAACAGGAATAATACCAAATGAGTGGTTGCTATCAACTTTTATAACCCTTCCAAAAAGGAGAAATGCCAGGCATTGCTCTGACTACCGCACAATAAGCCTGATGGTTCACACATTGAAAGTCCTGTTTAAGGTGGTCCATAAAAGAATATTCAGGAAACTGGATGTAGATATCAGTGATACTCAATTTGGATTCCGTAAAGGCATAGGAACAAGGGAAGCACTATTTGCATTAAATGTCCTATCAAAAAGATGCCTAGACATATACGCCTGCTTTATAGACTACAATAAAGCATTTGATAAAGTTAGACTTGACCAACAAATAATCTCAAAACTATACTATGGCCAAAAAGCAGCAGTACGAATAGAAGAAATGATATCAGAGGAAATAGAAATACAAATAGGTGTTTGTCAGGGGTGTATACTATCATCAATCCTCTTTAACCTGTACTCGGAGGACATAGTAAATAGGGCACTTGATGATCAGGACATGGGCATTAAAATTAACGGCATGACAATAAATAATCTGAAGTACCCTTATTTTAGCTGGAACACACGAAGACCTACAGACGCTAATTAACAGAATGGTCACAGTGTGCAAAGAATATGGACTATCACTAAACATAAGCAAAACAAAATATATGTTGATAACAAAAACAACTCAAGACAATCGTAAGATATATGTGAGGAACCGTTGAAAGAGTAAGACAATACAAATACCTAAGCACGATTATTAATGAGAACAATGAGAGCTCCCAAGAAATACGAGTCAGAATAGAACAAGCGAGAAGCACCTTTACAAGAATGAAGAGGCTTTTCTGCTGCAGAGATTTAAACCTTGGTTTAAAAATACGACTGATGCGATGCTATGTGCTGTCTATACTATACTATGAAATGGAGGCCTGGACACTGAAGGTAACCAACATGAGGAGACTGAAGGCATTTGAGATGTGGATATACCGGAAAATATTGAGGATCTCATGGGAAGACAGAATAACCAACGTGGAAGTGATGGGACGTATGCATAAGGGGAGAGAAGTGATTCCGACAATTAAGAGAAGAAAACTGCTGTACATGGGACATGTCATGAGGGGAGAAAAATATCAAATGCTACAAATAATTATGCAGGGAAAAATTCAAGGCAAGAGATCTATAGGAAGAAGACGAAATTCATGGCTAAAGAACTTTAGGGATTGGTTTGGATGCAGTAATAATGAACTGCGGTCTCAAAAATAAGAATTGCTATGATGATTGCCAACCTTTGAAGCGGAGACGGCACCTAGAGAAGAGGAAGTAAACGATTAGTCATTATCATTTTCCAAACATAGTTAAGCCAATAATATTTCATTTAAGCATTCTTTTTGATTTTATTTACTACTCCAACGACATAATGTACTGCTAAAACATTCGGTATAGCTTGTTTTAAATATACCAGAAGGCCTCGTTGTCGTTCTACCATTGCGCGGACCCCCTGACGTTGTTCAGGGACCCATAAATTAATTTTTATTTTCCACGAATATCCTGAATGTTCCCGGGGACTCCTGGGGATTCTTAGGGACCGACCACTTTGGGAAAAACTGCTATATTCTATATTACAGCTTTACGTCAAACTCTTTCCGTTTTTAATATCACATTTGGTATCACAGTTAGTTATGCTCCATTTATTTATGTTTGGAATAGGCCGTTTGGCCTATTGCGCTGTATGTGTGTTGTAGTGTTATTGGACCATCTAATCTGCTACTTCCTGATAGTAGTTTACAAATGACTCTGCTTCGTTTTTGGTTAGCCACCCTGTATGTATGTATGTAAATATGTACTCTAGCTTGAATTTCATAAAAATTGCTACTTCAGTTTTTTTTCATTTTACTCTTAAATTTTTACCAAAATGATATTTCCAAAGATGCTGTTTTGTAAATTCCACAGAGCAAAAGAAATCAAACACAAAAATAATGACCGCTCCAGCTTTATTTTTTAAAAATATGATCAATTCCAGAAAATTTCTAGTTATTTTTTTAGTTTTACCCTAATTTTTCACCAAAATGATATTTTTAGAGATATAGTTGTATTTCACAATGCAAAAAAAATTAAATAAAAAAGAAATGGGTGCTCCAGCTTCATTGGTAAAAAAAACCAAGATTTATTCCAGGTTTTCGTACTTAACTTCGCTCTTTCAGTCGGGAGGTCGAGAGATTTTTGTGATGGACATTTTAGGAGATGTTCAAACACACAGGAAAAGGTCCCACTTGGTGATTATAAATGTTCGGTTAAAAACTAATTTCACTGTACTACTAAAGCAAGAAATCTACAATATGTGGCTTTAATATGTTTGTTTAAAAAATTATTGCGAGTGTTTAAACATGTTTATGTGTATGAGAGTATTGTGCAGATGATTACAAAGGTTATATTTTATACAGGCTGATTCTTTTTGGACTTCCAATAAGACGTTTTGGAGAAACTTGACATAATTAAAATCCGGAAATTGTTGGTTGATGTTTTCGGATATGCCAAATTGATCTAAAATATTTAGAGCCTCCAACTACTTACGGTTATGTCGGAAGTTGACTATAACTTGCTTATTTTAAATAGAACACCCTGTATATTATTACGTATTACGATAAAGCTACTCTTGGTGATTCTCCCAATATAGAGTTTTGCTACCTTACACTGAGTGTTTTACGAGATATGACCATTTTATCACGAAGAAGTGTCCGATTTGACACCCTGTATCATTATAATTAATGTAAATTTAGACATTTTTTTTGTATTATGTTTTCCTAGTATTGCGTTTTTTTTACTAAACTTGGTCATTTTGTTAATAAAATTATTATTGTACAGATTCAAAACGCATATTTAAAGATTTATCAACTTTCCTAAATGAATCACCCTGTATTTTATAACGTTTTTAGACAGAAATTTAACTGCTCTTTAAGTTTCGTTAACAACTTTCTTTACCTAAATCAAACCGTTATTGAGATATTCAACTATTTAAAATAAGCAAGTCATAGTCAACTTCCGGTGTAACAGGAAGTAGTTGGAGGCTCTAAATATTTTAGATCAATTCGGCACATCCGAAAACCTTACACCTCTAATGTTCAGATTTTTATTATGTTAAGTTTCTCTATAAAGTCTAATTGAAACTCCAAAAGAATCAGCCTGTATTAAAGATACCAATACTTGTTAAGAACAGTAACCCGAAGCTGCAGAACCCTGTAAATTGTTTGGATCAGAGAAAGAAGGAAAGTTGAGTATTTACGAATTTTACGCGTCTTTTAGTTAACAAAACAAAAATAAAGTTTATCTTAAAAATATTATTTTGAGATTAACAAAGTTGTTACCTAAGTGCGTTTTTCTTCGAGTAGATGCCAAAACAATTTATGTAAGTGTCACCTCACATAAATAGGTGCGTGCCTATTTCTCAATAAAATCCCGCAATCAAACGTTTTAGATATTCATCAAAATTAAAAATAATATTCAAATGAAAATTAAAAAAAAAGTGCATTTCCTTCGGCACGTAACACTTTCTATAGCGTTTGAATTGTTCGCGACAGTTACGGTAACTCCCATTTGCTTAGGACAATACCTCTCGACAATACCTCGTAACCACCCACCAGGTACTATCTTCAATCGCTGCTTTTATTATAATACTTGAGTTCTGCCTTCACAAAAAATTATCTACATCTTTAATTTTTTTTTCTCTCTTCTAAACCTACTTTCGTTTCGACTATTATGAAATGGAAAATTGCTACGGATCCGTTCCGAGAATTTTTTTGGGTTGGATTCTAATCGAATTAAAATTCTTCGAGTCCGATATTGTTTGAAGAATTTGTTTGTGATTCATCAATTTATGCAACACGTACTGCGTTGAATAGCTGAGTGTGGCCTTCATCTATCTACTACTTTTTTTAACAAAGCAACCAAAAAGAATGTAGGTAAACGTTTGACGGTAATATAAATCAATAAGTATCGACGAAAAATATTACCATAAATGCTCTGTTATTTATTTAAATATTTGAGTTACATTAACATAAAAGCAACCGTAATACGTTGGGAATGGAAATCAGCTAAATAAACGTACAGCTTACGATCCTTAACACAATAAATAATAAACTAAAAAAATTTTAAAAAAAGAGGATGAGGATAAACCAATTTAGTTAAAAAACTTTTGGTGATTAGACTATTATTATGCATACTGGAGTCTCTCAAAGGCATCGTTTTGGATTTTTCGTCTTCATATCTTCAATGACCGTCCAACCACAGCTTTGCATTAACTTACAATTTAACTTTATATTAAACAAATTATTAATTAACTCTGACACGAAAAATAGACGCTCAGTATCATCATCAATATTAGAGTCTTGGGTATTCGTTTGGTTTTTTTTTTCACATCCTAAACGATCATCCAATCCACAGCTTTGCAGATAATATCAACTAGCATTTCAATTTTAAATTTTTTTAATTATTTAAGGCATCATAATTAATTGAGGGTCTCGAGGATTTGTTTTGAATTTGGCCCGCGCGGGCATAAAGAGAAATACTTTTTTGTTTAACTTATTTAATAACCTTTATTAATGAAATTACAAACGGCATATAGTAATACATGTAAATATTCGATGAACATTATTTTGATGAATTAACATAAAATTGGCAGTTCTGAAATGATCCGGTGATAGTTAAGTTGCCTGCAGCAAACGATTCATGTTTCATAGTTTTAGTTTCAAATTTCTGTACCGAAAAGCCAGACCCGGAAGGTATACCTGCCAGCATTCTTGAAACTTCATTTTTTGAAGATAAACTATCCTCTAAATATCCTTCAGCAACCGACATACTCTTCCATCCACCATGGCGCTTCAACGTGGTCATACTGGCTCCAGCCTCTACAAGAAGAGTTGCTGACATTCGACGCATACAATGACCTGTATATTTCTCAGGATCACTCAAACCCAGATATTCCGCTATAATGGGCGGGATTTTTCCAAACGTGTTTTTTCCTACTGGCTGTACAGTACATCGACCTTGTCTATAGGTCAGAAAAAGCCTTTTTTCTGAGCAACCACGTGGCCGTAGTGACATATAATTTCTTATTAGCTTTAAACTGTTCATTTCACCCTCATCTATAATGGTAAAAATGCCTTTTTTATCGGTCTTTGTCTCTGGTACATTTACCACAAAAACCGATTTTATATCTTCTACATGAGTAACTAACATGTTCACAAGTTCTTGCCGTCGACATCCACTAAATATTCCAAATATTAATGCAACTTTGTTCATTAAAAACGTCTCGTTCGGTGCCTTATGAATAAATTTTAAAACATCTTCTCTAGACAGAATTTTAGACTTCTTTAGTTTGTAGCCTTTCGAAGTTTTCTTCAAATATTCCATTAACTTATAGTAATTAGCAATGTTAATATTTTTATTTACTATTAAAGTCTTCTTTACCATGGAATATTTGGACCACAAGAAACTCGGAGAAAATGTTTTAGCGAGATCGCCGAAGTATCCAAGCAACACTGTTTCATTAACATCTTTTACGTAGTTTTCTTGCATCCAATTTAATAATTTTTCGTATTCCATGTTGTAAGCTTCTTTAGACTTTTTTGGCAACAGATTTTCAGTTGCTTTCTTTGCTTTTTCAATAATTTCGTCAGGAATTCCAAAATCTTCGTACATGTTGACTTCTAAATTTGACACATAAAAATTATTGTGATTTTATGACATTTACGTTTGTCAACATTCACCTAGCAACGATGGTGTCTACTATGATAAAATGGCAATGTTATTAATTTAAACCGGATTTTTTAAAATACTGATTTGTATTGAGATTGGATTTCAATAACGAACTAGTATGACATAAAGTTATGTATGTACCGCGGGCTTAAACAGATGTGTATACCCTCGGGCGACTTACAAAACGTCGCCCTCAGGGCATAAACATCTATTTATACCCTTGGTACATAAATAACTATTCTTGTCCTTATCCTCACGTACCATTCAATTACATCTTTGCAGATAATATCAACTTTTATTTTAGTTATAAATTCCTTAAATTAATTATGGACAGTGACACAATACCTAGACGCTTTGTAACATCATTAATTTTGGAGTGTCTTGTAGAGTCGTTTTGGTTTTTACTTGTTTACATCCTCAAAGATTAACCAATCCACAGCTTTGCAGTTAACATTAACTCGTATTTTAAATTTAAGTTCTTTAAATTAATACTTAATAGAGTCTTGCAAAAAACATAGAAGCTCAGCATCATCATCAATATTGGAGTGTCTTGGGAATTAGTTTTGCTTTTTTTTGTTTACATCTTTAATGATCACCCAATCCACAGCTTTGCAGATAATATCAATTCAAAGATTTGCAGAGAACATTAACATGCACTTCAACTTTATTTTTTTCAAATAAATAATTAACTCTGACACGAAAAATAGACGCTCAGTATCATCATTAATATTGTATTGTCTTGGGGATTCGTTTTGGTTTCTACCTTGTCACATTTTCCCAGATCAACTAATCCACATTAGCATTTTACCTTGAATTTTTTTAAATCAATAATGGATTTTGGCACAACAGGTATAGAAGTCTCAAAGATTCGTTTTGGTTTTTTCTTGTACACATTCTTGCAGAAAACATCAATTTACAATGTAATTATTTAAATAAACAATGGTTATTGGCACATTTAGTTTAAAACAAAATTTATTAACCAACATTAACTTAAATTTAATGCTTTTAAAACAACATAAATAATATGTTTTAATAAGCATTGCATTAATAAGAACGCTTAGTGCTTTTTGTTTTTTTAACCACTTTTACATTGTGAGAACTTGTCTTATTCTACTTCTAATTCGAAAATTGTATTATGTATAATGTATTATGTATTATGTATTACACAGTGCGTTCATAAAATAACGCATAAATTCATTATTAGCCAAATAAACAGAACGACAACTACGGTCAATTCTTTACACAATTTTTAATAGATGTGAAAATAAAAGTGACCCATTACATTGCAGCTTCTTTTTTAATACCAATAAGTTATGCTAAATAAAAAAAAATGACCCGTTTTTATTTGCCAGAAGTATTTGTTTTATGTTCGGTCCGCCCTGTAGTTCAAAGAAATAGGTGAAAAATAATTATCTCTTAAGTAACACTATCCACCTAGCGCGAACCGCTTCTGCAAGTAGGTGTGTTTTAAGACCGAGACAGGTACAATAGGTAAAATACTCTTTCGCCAATTTTCCAATATTTCACCTTTTTAAACTATTTAAATTGGTCACGTTTGACAGGGAACTAAATTATTTTAGTCATAGAGAATGAACAGATCAAGAAGTTACACCGAGAGCCTTAATCATTACCTTTGTTTGACGCCACAAAACAAACATTTGCTGTTTTCTAGTGTTGATATCCAATGGCGGAAGTGGTAAAACATTGTTAGGGGAATCTCTAGGAAAAATTATTAGTTTAAACAACCTGTGCAATAAAAGGTTAAAATTGGTTATGCTAGGAAATTTCTAAAAATATATTTTTGATAATTTAAGTTAAGCTTGATTTGGCGATAGGTAAACAGTGTAAATTTGACCCAATGCTTTATACATTAAATTTTATATTTAAATAAGATCCTTTCTTTTTAGTGTTTTTTTTACTGAAAATAGTCGCAAAAAGGGTAGACCTATCGTGTGGCCAATGGTGGTACAAGAGTTTGTATTTCTCTGGAGCATCTGCCATGGAAATATCTGTAGAGTAATGACTGGTCTGCAACTCTTCTTCTATGTTCTAGAGGGTGAAGGGTATCTGTGAGAATTGAGCTGTTTATCAACCGAATGGCCCTTTTCTGAATGGAATCTAGAAGACGAAGAGAATGCCTTGGTGCTGAACCCCAAATGTGCGAGTAGAGGTCGGATTTGAGCCTTGTACGTCGTCAACAGTTAGCAACATGGTCATGCCAAGACATATTATTGGACACCGTGACTCCCAAAATCGAGATGGAGGGACTTGATTCAAGGGTATTTCTGGACATTGTGATGGAACGTTTTGAGTTATTCACTTTCTTGGAAAACGTGGCGCTTTGTGTTTTCTGGGCGTTGAACTGAACAAGATTGTTGATTCCCCACTCGACGATTGCTTCAAGATCTCTATTGATGGAATCAACCTGTTCCTCTCTATTTGTATCATTTACTGAAAGTGATCGATAGGATGTGAAAGTTGAGGGTTCGTGGTGGTTTTCAAGAGGTCGTTGATGTGTAAAAGAAATAAGGTGGGGGACAGGATGGAACCCTGGAGGACAACGGCATTGGTTTTAAAATACCGGTAACTGCCACATATAAGAAGCGATCTTGCATGAAGCTCTTGAGCCATTGGCGCAATTTGGTTGGTAGACCGTAGGCAGATAATTTGCTTAACAATGCCTGGTGCCAAACGCGGTCAAAGGCTTTAGATATGTCCAAGGCTATTGCACGGGATTCACCAAACTTCTCAATAGTGTTTGTCCAGAGCTGAGTGACATAAGCCAGCAAATCTCCAGTAGACCGAAGTTGTCGAAATCCATATTGTCTGTCATGGATTATCTCAAATTTCTCCAGATAATTGATGAGTTCTATGTCAATCGCTATTTCCATAAACTTTGGATATGACTGAAAAATTTAACAAAATCCTATAAGTAACTATAGTTATGAATAGTTCTTTGGAGAACAAAAACATTAATCTACACATATGTTCGTTTGAAAGGGAAGTTGATACCTAAGTATGCAAATAAGGTTCACACGTTTTAACTTGAAAACAAATAGTAGATGAATCATCGTTTGAACGATTTTATTTCAACCGGGTCAATCTTTTATTGATGCACTAAAAAATTGATCAACTTCTATTTAAACAAATTTTTTTTCATTTAACTTTTGTTTATCAACTAAAATCGTTCAATCTTATTTAACCCGTAAACATTTTTCCCTAAAACCAAGCTGGGAGTATTTTTTACTCTCTAGGTCCCAGATATCTTTTATTTAACGACGCTCAACCTCTTTAATTCATTAAACTCGTTGGTGTTATTAACAGTCCTACAGGTTTAAATGATTTTATTTCTCTCAAGAAAACAAAATTTACCAATTCACAGGAATATTGAAGACGCTAGCCACAGTCGCCTCCGATCTAGAAAGCCGCCCATCAGAACAGCTGTAGATGCCATCTAAGAAGGATTTAGCCTAACTAACGCCTGGCACGAAGAATGGACCGCAAAGCAGAACAATAAAATCCCATGCATTACCCAACAGCCTCCAGGCTATGACTTGCCACGTAAAACATACATACATACCTATAGTCACGCCTTTTTCCCGTAGGGGTAGGCAGAGACCACTTCCTTTCACTTGCTACGGTTCTTACACACATCTTTTGCTTCCTCTACTTAAAACATAGGCAACCTTAAACCGAATAAGGACCCAGCATGGTAGATGTGCCTACTCCCTGAATAAATGGGGCAAGACAGCGATGCCCCTCTGCGAATGTGGAGAAAACCAAACCATTAAACACATTATAGAAGAATGCCCAATAACAGCCTACGCAGGTACACCCGAAGATTTCCTGACGGCTACGCCAGAATCAATAGATTATATTAATTCGTTAAATATTTGTTTGTAACCATATTTGTGATGATTGCTTATTGTTGTTATTGATTATTATTTTATCTTATTGCCATACGCTAAATAACTAAATCTCGAGTAAAATGTGTTGATCTGTGCTTTTGCGTTTAGAACTTGATTATATAAACATGACTGCAACATTAGATATTTTGTGTTTAATATTTAATTATATATATATATATATATATATATATATATATATATATATAATTAAATATTAAACACAAAGTATCTAATGTTGCAGTCATATATATATATATATATATATTGATTGTTTAGGAGTTGAAGTACTTCAACGTTTGAATGCTGGTGGAGCCTCTTCTGATGTGTTTTTTTATTTAAGTTTGGCATCCAAAAGACGATCCAAGTGTTTGGCTATTTTTATTTGAAATTAAGTTGTTATTCAAAACTAATGGGTGTAATTGTTATTCGTCAAGTTTTTATTAATTTGCTATTATTTATTTTGATAAATTTTAATTTAAATAACTGTACTGGTGTAAACGCACCTTTAAATAATATTTTTTGATCTTTTAATTTAGGATTTATTAATTCAAAATTATTGATTTACGTAGATCTTTTTCTTTTTATTTATTTTCAAACAGTATTTTTTTTACAAGTGAAGTATAACATTACTTTTATCTGGTAGGATGATTTTTGCAATGAATTTCTATTTTAATCATTAATGGTAGATAAAATCATTAACACAACGTATAAACGCTATTACAGTGGTAAAAAGTTCTTTGTTTATTTTGTAATAAGGAGTGCATTGCACCTATAATTGTTACCTTGTCGACGCCAATGATAAAATCTCACCTTATTTTGAAAATTCCCATTTGCGATTTGTTCTCTGCTTTTGCTCGCTTGGCTTGCATGTCAATTATTGTGCAATGCAAGCATGTAGATAGTCGTGATCATTGGATCCTGGGAATATAAATGTTAAGCTGACCGCTATATATTATTCGTACACTACCTCTAAGTAGACATTGCGGAACTAAAGATATTATAATTTGGATACGTTTATTCGGAAATCGTATCCGGCATTTAAAATTATTCTCCAATTGAAAATTATGAAGGTTGTAGGTATTCCTTTTATTTTTTATGTCCATATTCTCTTTTATGTGTCCTCTTTCTGATTACTAATCTTTTTTCGTGTCATGATTTGACATTTACTAATGTTTACTCAAAGATAGTTCGTAATTTGGTTCAGTGGCGTCACCCAAAAACGTGCACGTTATATTTTCCCCCATTTTACTACGACGCTTTTAATTACGCTTTTATGTCAAGCTAAATAAAGTAATGTATGCACAATACAAGTAGGTATGTTATGAAACGTTAAAATGACGTATTAGTTTCAACCGTTTCAGCTCCGTCAACGTATTAGGTCCCGGGTCAAACGGCTCCAAGTTTCAATTTTACCGGTATAGACCTATAACTCCTTATCCTCCCTTCTCGTTTTTATTTTCCAAACTAAAATCACACTCCAAGAAACATCAGCCGGAAACTCGGAAACGAATCCAGCATGATTTATTCATAATACTAATACTTATATGGAAAAATTGTAAATACTGTAATGTAAAGAATGACAAATTATCTTGTTAAACTTTTTATTCTTTTTACTATTTACATATAAAAACGAAAAAACAGCTGCCAAATACAACATGGAGATATCGGTAGCAAAATCAGAAGTCTTCTCAAAAGAGCCCAGAAGATGTTAATTGGCTATACAGTGTAGAACAGCCAAATGGAATAAATTCGATAACGAATAAATGAGAGCGTGTTGGGAAAAACGCTTGGACACGTCGATTTGTATTTTTAGATGCGCATTTTTTTCAAAAAAAAATAATTATATAGGGTGTGTCATGTGACAGTGGCCAATACCAACTTTCTTATTTTAAATACAACCTTCTGTATGTTATTTATTTTTTGAATTCTTCAGAAAATTATAGACATAATTCATGTACAATATCCCATAACTATCTTCAACTGTTTCGGAAATATTAAGTGTTTTCAGATGTATTACAAAAATTAACATTAAAAAAGAAAATTATTTTATTTCACAAATAATGTAAAAAAACAATTTTAATGGAAGAGATGTTCAAAATATTCGCCGCGAACGTCTTGGCAACATGCTAATCTGGTATAGAAATGTCTTCTAACGTTACTCAACATCTCAGGCGTGACTGATCTAATCGCAAGCATGATTCGTCTTTTTAAGTCAATGTAAGTCAAGTGGTTTAGTTTTGTATACAATACTTTTGACATATCCCCACAAAAAGAAGTCTAATAGCGTCAGATCAGGAGATCGTGCTGGCCATTCTATCGATCCGCGCCTCCCTATCCACCGATTTGGAAAATTTTGGTTCAGGTACTGCCGGACATTGATTTGGTAATGGGGCGGTGCTCTATCTTGCTGAAACCATAGTATATTGGCAGGAAATTGTGGGTTTGCTGGATCAGGATATAAGTTTGTCAAAGTTGGCATGACATTATTTTGGAGCAGTTCTAAATATTTATCTCCATTCAAGTTGCCATCAATGAAAAAGGGACCTACGATATGATTTCCAACAATTTCTGCCCAAACATTAACTTTTTTAGGATATTGCGTATGTTCCTCTCTCATCCAGTGAGGATTCTTATTAGACCAATAGCGGCAATGTATTGAGTATAATGTAGCGAATTTGTGAAATTAAATAATTTTCTTTTTTTAATGTTTATTTTTGTAATACATCTGAAAACAATTAATATTTCCGAAACAGTTAAAGATAGGTATGGGACATTGTACATGAATTATGTCTGGAATTTTCTGAAGAATCCAAAAAATAAATAATATATAGGGAGACATCCGAGAACTCTGCGATGTCCAAGACAAAGTTAGATGGTCCCGAAACAGACATCGCGAATGGAGAGATCATGTTGAATGGATGGATGACAACAGATTACCGAAGATTGCAAGGAATGGTCTCCCAAGATCCAGCAGACCACCTGGACGTCCACCCATACGTTGGTATGAAAGCTGGAGTTCATCATCCCGGCTACAACTTTAAGAAATTAAAGAACAAGGCAAATGCCTCACAAAAAGGAAGAAGAAGAAGAAGAAGACATATAAAAACAAAAAAGTTATTTATAATGTTTTTAAAATGCTAATTATAAAATTAATTTCTATATAAAACAGACCAATAAAGTGGCTACCAAGTTTTCCAGATCTTACGTCCCTAGATTTTTTCTTGTGGTGGATGGCATTTTAAACATCTTAATAAAATGTTGTATTTTGTTGGATATCTAGACACGCGGTAACGTGTCAAGCCAAGTTCAAGCTTACAGAATGGCGAGCGGTACCGTGTGTAATATTACACGAACCTTTTGGAGCCACTTTTGACCCCCTGATAACTCAAAAACTATTTTACATAAACATGTCAAATTTGGCTCATATATTGAGACCTGCAAAATACATATGTGCTCCAAATTTCATAAACCCACCTTAAACAATTATTTAGATATTAACGTCCAAAAATCGTCATTTTTATCACTGACTGACCTATAGATCTAAACTCTAACCCAGTTCCAGATGACCAAGAAACTTCATATTTGGCATCCAGGTAGGTAGTTGGGTAAATACAAAGGAATAATTCAGAAATTAGTAAATTTTTTTATTATTTTATTATAATTTTTCAATTAATTGATTCTATTAGGAACACTTACTTATAGTGTCTAATGTAAGAATCAGCAATCAAAATTGATGACACAGCCAGTCTTTATGTAGATTTAAAGTTCAATGGTCAGTCCTGAAATTTATTTATAACAACATAAAATATTTTATAGCAAGTTAAAATATAATTTTTTCTATAATTTCTTAAGTACCTACTATGTTGGATGGCTAGTTTTTACTAGCAAGCTAAATTTTCGGAAGAATAAAATAAGAACTTACAGCTTTAGAACTTGCGAAGACTATAATATAATTCGTATATTCGAACTAGCCAAGTCAGATCTTAGGCTTAAATATATTAACCTAAGTTATCAGAAAAAATGATATTTTAAGTTGTTATAAAATATTTTGTGTTGTTACAAATAAATTTCAGGTCCGACCATTTAACTTGGCACCCATTTAGATCTCACTTCTTTTGTCGTTGAAGACCTTACAACCAAGGCGTATATCATAATATTGAACTTGGCTCTTATTTCACATTTAGGTTTTTAATGAAATATAGTTATTTTCTTACTGAAATAAAATATTAATTTTTGTTCACAAACAAATCAAATTATTTAATATGATTGAATGTTGTATAGAAAGACCCAGGAGTAACAAAGTAAATAACCCAATAGCATCTTCGTGTCGTGAAACCCGTGAAAAATAATTGGGGTTTGCATGGTAAAAAATTTTCGTAACGCCATCCATATTCAAGATAAAGGGCGTTTAAGAAAATAAAAATTATACACATTTATTACGATTTTGCCAAAACTACTGGAAACATTGTAATAAAATTTTATACGAATATGTTTTAGAAGCTGATACATACCATGAATTTGTTTTTATATGTGACTCTTATAAAGGGCGCTAGTTACACGGTTCGTACCAAGTAGTATTGAACATAACTTTTTTAAAGTTAGATTTATTAATCAAAATTTTAAGTGAACTTAAACATCATTCCATTTTACGCCAAAAAGGTACTCTTGGTAAAACTCGATACTGTGTACCGTTTTCGAAATATTTTGATTTTAAATATACGAAGTAATAACCGATGCAGGTATAAAGTAATGATAAAGTTATTAATTATTATTATTATTATTATTATTATTATTAATTAGTGTGCATTATATAAATTAAAAAATTTTTGTTGCGTAAATAAGACCTCATCAATAAAACGGATACATGTTAAAGAGATTGAGGGCTTTCCTTTCTTGTTTCACAAAAATGTTTGATATGGAAAACTGACATTATTGATAGTTATGATGGTAAGTCAACAATAATTAGATTTTTGAAAACTTGTTATTTGTAAAATTATGTATTGTTAATCAAAATGTACTCAAATGTTAAATAATTTATTAACCTAAGGCGAGTGTTTAGGAAACTCTAGTGCAGCGGTTACGCGTTATGCATTAATACAGAAAATATTATTTTAAATTTAAATGATCAAGATCCAACAGTTGGCGTAAGGAATATGGCAAGACAAACAAATACGTCTTCTTCAAGTACTTGGAGAATACTTAAAGAGCAGCAGCTACATCCTTATCATTACAGACAAGTCCAAGAGCTCTTGCCAGACGATCTACCGGTTAGAATGGATTTTTGTCTAACATTACAAGAAAGGACAGCCCCCAATCCCAATTTTTTTATATGTATCCGTTTTATCGATGAGGACTCATTTAAAAATTTTAAAAAATTCTAATTCGCATAATGCATACTAATTAATTATAATATAATTAATAATAAATAATATGCGATATGCTGATAACACCGTCTTGTTAACAAGCAATCAAAGAGACATACAACATCTTCCAGAGAAATTAAATGGTCGATGTAACAAATACGATCTAAAGATAAATCTTAAGTACATACATACGTACATACATAAAGTCACGCCTTTTTCCCATAGGGGTAGGCAGAGACCACTTCCTTCCACTTGCTACGGTTCGTATACACGTCTTTTGCTTCCTCTACTTTCATCAGTGCTCTCATACATGCTCGTCGGTTATTGGTACTCTTGACCTGGCCTTTCTTCAAAACAATGTTGATCTGATCGAGATATGTTCTCCGAGGTCGACCTCTACCGATTTGTAAACCAAGATAATGGTAGTTACAAAGTTCCCCCAAAATCACAACCATATAAACATGTCAGTAGCAGATATCTTAATAGAGAATGTGCAGTCATACAAATACCTGGGAGCCTGGATAGAACAATCGGGTGACCAAACAAGAGAAATAAGAATAGAATAAGAATAGAGATAGCCAGGTCAACATTTACGAAAATGAAAAATTTGTTCACCACTCGAGATATCCAGATTGGACTTAAGATGAGGATGCTGCGTTATTACGTGTTTTTCGCGCTTTTGTATGGAGTGCAGGTATGGACTTTCAAAAATAATCACTCGGACAAACTACAAGCCTTCGAGATGTGGTGCTAGTGTAGAATGTGGCGTATCTCCTAAACAGAAAATATCTCTAATGTGGAAGTCCTAAATCGGATTAATGAGGAATGTGAAGTCATTAACACCATAAAAAAAGAGAAAGCTTCAATATCTAGGTCATACACTGAGAGGACCCAAATAAGCTCTCATCAGCTGATAGTTGAGGGAAAGATTGGTGGAAGGAGGAATATTGGAAGACGCCGTGTGTCTTGGCTTAAAAACCTAAGGGACTGGTTTATTTGTAGCAATGTTGAACTCCTCCGAGCTGCAGTCAATAAGGTCCGGATAGATGTGATGATAGCAAACCTCCGATAGGAGATGCACTATAAGAAGAAGAATACTTATTAATAATAATAATAATTTATAACTAATTACTTTATACCAGTATCGGTTATTACTTCATAATTTTTAAATCAAAATATTTCGAAATCGGTACACAGTATCGAGCTTTACCAAAAGTACCTTTTTGGTGTAAAATTGAATGATGTTTGAGTTCACTTAAAATTTGGATTAATAATTTTAACTTTAAAAAATTTATGTTCAATACTACTTGGTACGAACCGTTTAACTCTATAAGAGTCAGATATAAAAACAAATTCATGGGATGTATCAGCTTCTAAAACATATTTGTATATAAACCACAATTATTTTTCAGTTTTTTACCTACCCTAGGGATACATTTTTTAAAACACCCTGTATAAAAAGATGCTGAAGACAGGTACACTACCAACAGTAAAGAATAAAAAATTGAACAGAAATATCGAAGAAGATTTAGCAGAAGGTAAACGGGTACTGTATTACTCGCGGGCATTAATTAGCGCTTTACTGGGCTCGTGCGTTTAAAATGAACTTAAAGTTAATCAACAGCATGTACTCTATTTATTGGTTGTATGCTTCAACAGTAATTGCCGTATTATTGTCGCTTTCGGGTATTTAAATAGATTATTTAAGATTTCAAAAGTATATATTAACGTAATATAACTAAATAGGCATACAGTTTTTTTTTCCCAATAACAGTATTTATGAAATCACCTCAAAATGTATGATCGTTGCTCTTTTTCATCGTCGTTACATAATTCTGGGCTGCATATCGGATTTAATGTGACGAACAAATTTGACCCAGAGGAGAGATGATTTAATACATGGGCACGCCGTTTTATATTCTCATTTTCATACTAATGTTTCGTGTTCGGCAGTGGTGGAGATGAAATTATTTCACATAACTCAACCAGTTCAACTTGCCTATCGTGACGCGGTATTAAAACGTTTAAAATACAGCGTGTCATTTTAAAATCTTCCGATAGGCAAAATATTAAAAAAAATATTGATAATTTCATAAAAAAGTTTGCATAAAGTTAAGTATAAGTAATTATAATTTGGCAAAGAGAATTGTGCCTTCTTTGACTTGCTTGTTTGTTAGTTTGTTATAAAACTGCGTAATTGAATTGTTGTTAACTCCTGGCCGAACGCAGCAATATGAAATTATCTATACACATAAAATGCTTTGTCCTGAATGACTAACTGAAGCATCAACGCACAGCCTAAACCGCTGATCGTAAAGACCTGGAGGGTGTGTTTTTTGTATGACGTAGGCATCCGATAAGAAAGGATTTTCGAAATTCTTCCCCAAAGGGGGTGAAAAACGGGGGCAAAGTTTGATTAGGACAACGTGATTCCTTGGACCAATCTACTTTAAATTTTGCGTAAACATTCTTTAACAGAATTGATGGAAGATATGTTTCGTATTTTATTGAAACTCATTGCCTAACGGAGTTAAAAAAGGGTAGAAAGTTATTTTGGGGGTAACTTGTATTGAAGTTAATATCAATACTCTTTAGTGCTTTTGATTTAAATTAAATACATTTTATTTTGACACAGGTTTGAAAACTCAATACGATTTTATTCAAAAAACGTTGAATTTGCATAAAAGCTTGGTGCAGTGCAATACTCTTTAAAATAAGAATGTCAAATATAAAAAATATTTGTGGCCTTCAGTGACAGAACTGAGCCTTAACAAAAATATGAGAGACCATCTTAAAGGGATATGTTACTGCCGGACACTTCTCAGACCTGTTGCTTGAAATATAAAATGGTGATTTCCCGGAACTGGATAATAATATAATTCTCCCTACAGAGCTAGCTTAAAGCTTACATTTTCCCAAACATTTGCCACGTCTTTTTCGTTCTCTAAAGAGTACTCTGCCAGTGGTCTCTGTACTGGCAAATTATGCCCGAGCTCAGCCGTAGAGGGTAGAAGAAAAAAATATAAAAGTGAGCCGCGCCACCGACTTAGACGGTACAAGCCGGAAACCCCTAGGTCTTGTAGGCACCAGCAGAGCCACACGATAAACAACAAACAATTATGGTGAACTAGATAAATAAAACTATATTTACAATTCCTGCAATATATTAATTAAGTAAAAATGATGTTCTGATTTTTTACAACAAATTCTGTATTTTTGTAAAGTGGATTAAACGAATTTAATACACTTTTCTTAAAATAATATTTAAATTAATTATAACAATCTTTCAGACAATAGTAAAAACCTAATGATGTACAAAAGAGAATTAAAAACAAAAAAAAAATGTTCACAATATTTAAAATTTCAAAAATAATTGGTTTTATATAGAATTCCTGATAGCAAAAGATTAAAAAAAAAATACAAAATAAATGGACTTGCAACAAAAATAATAATTTGATACCATCACAATAACTACATTAAGTATATTCAGTAATGTATAAATTCAGATTCAACTTGGAGCAGGTACGAATTTAATGAAAATAATTTGTTACTTTTAACTATTGAAAACACTTAGATCGAGCACATAATAACTGATAAGTTGATAAAATTAAACTCAATACTATGTAACCAATTGAAAACTTCATTGAGACTCCACTGTTACATCGATGATACAAGAAACAGAAACACTAAGTAGTATTTTTAAAGATTTACACTGTTAACACAATCGAGCTTATTTAAAAATATTTCTTTTTACGATGGCTGTCCTTCCAAAATAGCAATATTGTAGGATATTCACAAATAAGTATGAATAAACGTTTTTACTTGGACACAAAGAACTATTGAGAATATCACTTTAATCAAAGTTCAGACTTGGCATATTATCCAATGCAATAAATAGTTTTCAACAGTGTACCATATTAATAAATTAAAACAAAACTTAATCGCGGTGTCAAAAACAAATCACGTCGTTTAAATATTCTAAAATAAATCACTTGTAACCTGTGGGTATACGAGTTCACTAATCCTGTGGCCGGATTGATTATGGAACTGCACCTGGTACTTAACAATGGCTTCCCTCCATCAAATCCCGCACGTGGTCATTTTAACTCGACCCCAAGATCCAAAATATCCACAACAAAGGCAAAACAGAATGGTCAAGTTAAAAATTAAATGGTTTTTCTTCAAAATCCAATTAAGATGGCCCAAATACAGCCAGATATGAAAGAAAAAACCGTAGAAGTTCTGCTCACGTGTTAATATCAAATCGTTCCAAAAACTCTCACCCGACCTCGACGACTGACACCAAACGACTCCCAACTGCCCACTCCCAGGCCGGATATCAGAAAATGACACGGGACACGCGTCAGCCAACCTTTGCAAAACTATGTTCCCAACTCATAATCGCGCTCGTTCGTGTTGATAGCCAGCCCATCCACACAGAAAAGCAAACCAAACAATAATATAGCTGACAACACACGACAATCGAGGCCAAAAATGAAGACGAAATCTAATAACAAAGACTCCTACTCCAATTAACAAAAATGTCACAGCCATTAAAAATTAAATCCTAACACTACTAGGTATGCAACACTGTTTACAACGAGTGACAAACCCAAATCACAACAAAACACGGTAAGCGAAACCATTTACGAGCACCTGAGAAATACAAAACCATCAGAGATCCAATTAATAATGTAACCGTAGAAGGGAAAAAAAATAGGCACGTGACACATTAATAATATTCACGATCTGCAGAATGGTTATGCGAGCGTGCCATCCCAACACCAAAAAACGAACAAGCCTCAGTCATAAATGAAATACTTTTGAGATCATTCGAAGGGGTCGAATATCAATATAAATCGTCACTTTCACCAGATCAAAATACCGAGCTTCATATTCATAAAATATAACAAAATTTTATTTTATTTTCATGTTTATTTAACCTTTAAATACCTACACTATAAAAAAGATTGTTATATTTTATAAGTATTCAAACATTTTAACATAATAATTTATATGTTATAACCAAATTAATAACGTAAAAAACCAATTAAAAATCCTATTAGAACCCGCGGACGAAGTCCAAAATATTTCTCGACATTGTCTGGCTCAAACAACTTTGAAAATCAGCTTCAAGGGATGTTGATTCAAAGGTCTTGTGAAACAAAGACTTTATAATTTTAATTAGACTCTCTTTTTTCTGCAAAGTAAATTCTGGCCGAGCTTAAGCACACTCTCATTGCTTAAACTATTTTAAATAAACCACTCTGTAAACTTGGAAAGCTGTTTTTTAAAAACAGACAGCTAGTCCTGTTAATCAACGACTTTAAAAATTTAATTAGACTCTTTATTTGTGAAGTAAATTCTAGTCGAGCTTGAGCAACAAAAGGACCTCAGATCCACTTCCATTTTTAGACAATATTTTGCTCAAACTAAACTTCCGGTCATTGTCAGTCTCAGTTAAGCGGCACTTAAGGCCTTGTACGGCAAGGAAGTGACGTCCAAGCTGATATGAGACTGCAAAGAAGAACTGAGAACACTGGCAGACCGTAATCACGTAAAACTGATATAGGTTCCAGGACACCACGGAATTGCAGGTAATGAAAAAGCAGAAAGGGATTTAGTACTATCGATCACCTGCAAACCCTTCGTAATATCATTTAAAAAAGTACCGAGTATAGCATACCTCTATATTTAGCATTTGTAGATTACCAGAAGGCTTTCGACTGCATCGAAACGTGGGCAATTCTAAGTCTTTGGACAGCGCTAGAATGGACTTCAGATATTCAAACCTTATAAAGCGCATTTACGATAATGCCTCTGTACATGTAATTATAGACGAAGACCTAAAAACTAACAAGATCACAATTAAAAGAGGAGTCAGACAAGGAGATACAATCTCACCGAAGCTATTCACACTATCGTTGGAGGATGTATTTAAAAAACTGGCAAGATAAGGGGATCAATATCGATGGATAACGGTTAAGTCATTTACGTTTTGCTGATGATATTGTGATCATCGCACACAGGCGAAGAGCTCAATCATATGCTACAAGAACTCCATCAAGCATCCTTGCAGATTGGACTTACGATAAACCAAGCAAAAACAAAGACCATGAGCAATTAGAACATCGAGGTAATTGTAAGTGATTAACTTTTAGAGAATGTTCCTGAATATATATACCTGGGCCACAATATCAAGCTGGGTAAAAAAACAATATTCCAAGATTTCAAGAAGAGTGAACCTCTCCTGGGCGGCAGAGTAGGATTCATACTCAAGTCCCACAAATTTCCTATAAGCTTTAAAAGAAAACTATTGAATCATGTGTATTGCTAGTGCTCACGTACGGACTAAAGATTTCATTCAAAATTTTATTAGAAGCATGCCTAGACGCATAAATGTTGTGATCCGAAGTAGAGGAGGCAACACACGCTTCTAGTGTCGCTCTTACACCAACATTTTTGCCACTAGCGTCCTATTTAAATTATAATTTATTTTTTTTTAAATTACCAATTTTGTTATTAACTCTTTAGAATAATTTTTATACCAATCTTATAAAAAAATATTGAAGCTTATTTAATTTAAAGTAATCGAACATATTGATTAATTCCTAAATATCTCGGATTTGTAATATAAGATAATTAAAGATATTAAAGTTATTTTAAGAGATCACGAATCGATCTCCTATTTAATGTTAGAAAATTGTGCCTTGCTATTAAATTGCAGAATAAGAATGTATTATCGATCATTAATATTTTATTTTAAAAAATTAGAAAAAAAATTATCTAAAGAAAGTACTACAAAAAAGACATTATACAATACTAAGTGCTATGTTTAGAAATGCTTTTTAGAAATAATAACAAAATTTAACACCTTCATGCCTTTTCTAATAAAGATGCATTTATGGTTCAAGATTCATGTCACTAATGCTTTCGATATTCTTTTGAAGATTAATCAAAAAAAGGCGGTCTTTAAACTTTTTATTTCATGGTTTCCTATATGTTTTAACTGTAATGCACGCCACCCTTATATGTATGCAATTTTTATTACACTTTTACTTTTACTAATTCTTATTTAAGTTACCTGTTCAAAGCTTAATGCTATTGGGACAAAGAGTTTAATGTTATAATAATTAAAAACACAATTACAAATAAATCAGGATATGTATTTTTAATAAATACATAAAAATTAAGACTGCTGATCTGATGGATAAGCCTGTTTTTTCTTGTCACAAAGTTTCCTGAAACGTGGAGTCAGTTTCAACAGTGCAACTCTAAGTTTTCTTTTCACATATTATAACCTTGAACAATATATACTTTTCATGGCAGCAAGAGTAGAAAAAGTAGTTTCACAAGAATAAGTAGTAGCAAAGGAAGGAAGTACTTTTAAGGAATTTTCACTCAAAAATGGAATTTTTTTAACACTGATCCAGCCAGACCTGAGCAAATATTCCTTAAATTTTGTTTCCAAGGCAGTGTCACTTTGAAGATCAATAAGATTTTCCTTGCATATCATGTTTAGGGAGCACTTTACGTGATTGACAAATTATGTTTTCTCGCTAGATGGGATTACATTGAGGTCTGATTCTTTAGCCATGGTTTGTACATCTGAAAATATGTAGCTCAAAATAGTCGCTTTTAACACCAGGCTTACACAAACTAAGTTTCTTAACAAAACTTTGGACTTTTTTTGTCCATTACAAAATGTTTGCATCTTTCATATGTAAAGACACATTTTTGGTAATTTCTTTTGTTGTTTATTTTTCTATTTACACCCTGTATAAAAAATACCAATGCAAAATTCATTTTTTAATCGTTCTTCTTGTATTTTCCACATAACCCGTTTGGGTTGTTATCTAGTTTTGACTACAAGTATGTTGCAACAATTTCGGCAACGAAGATAGATTGGAAAGAATATTAAATATATGTGTGGGTTTACGAATTTGTTATTATTTTGTGAATTTAGATTCAGATAGAAACTTTAATTCAACGATTTTATCAGTATTAAATGTTAAATTCTCAAATCAATAAAGACAATAAATATTTTATTGTTATTATTAAAAATGTGAAATTAAAATGAAATCAAAGAACCTAATTTTGAGACCATGGGGTTAAAACAAAAAATGGCGTAATAAAACACCATTACGCCATTGGTTTTTACTTTGGTTTGCGCTACCTTTTAAGGAATAGTGCTGGTAATAAACATTCAATACGTCCGCATTACTGAGAAGATAAATTTTAAAAGTATTAAACTGTCAAATTATTAAGGGGTTTTTTAGTATGTGATTAAGCATAACATCAATAAATCAAGAGGGTTAATTTTGTCAATACTCGGCCATAAACAGTGAAAATTGATAGAGTTAATTTGTATTTATTAATTACATTGTAAAGCAAAAATGATAATATAACTTGGCAAGTAAGCCTCACACAAAAAAAATTGTATGTTCACGTTTCTATTATCTAGAAGTACATAAAGAAGCACATACTTTAAATACCCCCTAGGTTAACTTTTTTTTTTTTATGAAAATAGTCGCAAAAAGGGTAGACCTATCGTGTGGGCCGCGGACGGCCAGCACTGCGACTATTAGAAGGGGAAGGGATTATAGAAAGGAAATGATTGTGAAAACGCTTTTCACTGAAAATTTAACAACCAATTTCAAAAAAAATTAAAATAGGTCAAAACAATTTGTCACACATGGTGATACCAAAAAAAAATTAAAAAAAGAAAATAAATATAACTGTCTGTCTCAGCAATGGCAATATTGTTATTTCTAAACGAGAACCATCAACAGGGCTTACCAGTGGCACCTCGTATCCCCAGTAGGTCTTTCTGTATTAGTAGGGGCGACCTTTCTTGGGTAACTTTTTAGTTAGTAACTTATTCATTGCGTGGGTATTCTTTGCATGGATATTCGAGTATTCGTTGGTAACTGTATAAAGGAAGAAAAAAAAGGAATAAAAAAAATATTTAGATATTAACTAAGGATGCTTTCTATTTTACAATAATTAACATATGATTAAAACAATAAACAAGATACAAAACCTCCTAAGAAGTCTGAACAATCAAATACAGTAACTTTTTAAAGAAAAGAGTTAGAGGCTGAGCTTTTTTTTAAAAAAGCTTAACATAATTTAACAAAACTCACCAATTGTATTTTTGATTTAACTCTTTTTTATTAATCTTATTCTAAAATTAAAAAATACGTTACACAAATCTCCTGATTCCCACCAATCCCACCATGCCACCAGCATTGCTATTAGCTCTATACATTTGATAATTTACGAGTTCCACCGAGATATTAATAAAACCTTTCACTTTTCGTCTTTATTATTTATAGAATATTTTAATTGATTTAAGGCGGATGAGCTTTTAATGGCAGCAATCTCATGTCAGCGTTCGACATGATCGATTTGAATACGATTTTAGAATGTGATTTTACCATAAACATTATGGAAGCCGTTAATGTTTGAATCGTATGCAAATAACTATAAATAAGATGCACCTTGCAAGTGTTGTAATTGCTGTATCAAATCCATATAAATAAATAATGATTTAAAAGTACCTGTACACCCACTACTAACATAAAGTACTAAAATATAATATATTCACACGAAGGATGTTGTTACACTATCCAGTTCTAGTAATATTCATTGGATATTGCAATTAATGTGGACTAGAAATATTTAGAGGTTATATCCCAAGACTATGACAAATAGCCGACTATTATTTTTGTCATAATTTTATCGAAAGTACCTTGTATTTCGAGACAATTTGATGAGACCATGTGAACATTAATAATCTGAATAACTTCCGAGAGCTGTTAGCTCGCATCACACACAAAAAAAACAAAAATGAATCAACAAGCCAAATTATAGCTTAATAGCGTAGTTAATTAGTGAAATTAATTTGCATTACTTAGCCATTCCCTTATAAAATAAAATTCGTTACCTACAACATTTGTTTAAAAATAAAAAGGAAATTTTCTTTATTACTTCTTAAATGAAAAGTTGAATACTGGTTATCAAGTTTCTAACGATAATCCGAAACCACGGTATATTCGTGAAATACGCTATAAAATCAAATTAACAACAATGATTCACGATTAGTCATAGCTGGTTTTCAATTTGAAAATTAACACTACCTCGTATATTGCATGGTAGCTCCGTTTTTCTGGGTTTAGCTAAAAAAGAATATATTATAGTCACTTTGGAATAGACAAAATATAAAAATAGACCGATCTCAGAGTTCTATTGTTTGCAATTTTGATGGTTATTTTTGGTTGTTTAAGTTATAGTTTCGCTATTTGGTTTTCAGTGCTTTTGGGATGTAGTGACCCAAAAATAACAAAGTTTAGGCATTATAATTTGGGTTTGAATACCAGTAAATAGGAAATTGTAAATTCTGTAGCCTTTCAAATTACCTTAAGCTTGAAATAGTTACTATGAAATCCTCATAGCTCAGCCCTGTTTTTCGTGACTCCTTTGGAAATTGTTTTGAGCGATATAATTCTTTGGTTAGCAGTCATTTTACAACAGGTGTCAGGTCCAACAGCTGATCATCGACATCGTTGATTTAAAAGATCAAATCAAAAGCTCGGAACAGAGAACCAGCGTGTTCGGTTGACTGCTGTACGCTATCGGTGATCACAGTCCAGATCATGACGTCAAACTCAACTCATCGCCTCGTAGGAAAGTCACTGTTTGTCAAGTGGTTTAGCAAGACTGCGTTCGGGTTCGGAATTACTTCTTCTTCTTTCTTCTTTAACAGCCATTAACTGTCCACTTTTGAACATAGGCCTACCCTCTTCTCTTCGACTCTTCTCTGCTTTGGGCCACCTTTTGCCATTTTTTCCCCACTTTTTCGTTAATGTCGTCGATCCATCATCGTTGTGGTCTGCCGACACTCCTCCTGTTTGCTCTTGGTCTCCATCGTACAACTTGTTTTGTCCATCGCGTTCCATCTTGACATTGTTTCCATTCCGTAGGCCATCACCGGGAGGATACAGGTATTGAAAACTTTTGTCTTTAAGTTTGTGGGAATTTTCGGGTTCTTTAGGATATAGCTTAGTTTTCCGGTAGCTGCCCACGTCATTCGAATTCGTCTACCTATTTCTGCGGTCCGGTTTTCTCTGCCCAACTTTATAGTGTGTCAATTACTTGTTAAAATTAATGGTCCTAAGTTTTTTTTTCGAGGTAAAGAAAATCATTTATGGAGAGGTTATGAGTTTCCAATGACTGTATCAGGTCTACTCACTAAAAACTTTACCCCTATTTGCGTCCGTCTGGCTATTGTCTCCGGCGATTTAATACTCCTATATTGCTAAACTAAAATGCATGACAACATCAAAAACGCCCTTAAGGTGCGAACTGGGAGTTGAAGGCACAGTTATCCAACAGGAAATGAAATATAAGTATCTGGGCATAGAAATCTCAGGCTATGGTGATATTGAGACGGAGGTGAGAGAACAGGCAACGAAGGCAACAAGAATAGCAGGACGCCTAAATGACACAATATAGCGAAATAAAAACATTAAAATAGAAACCAAATCAAGAATGTACAAGGCAATAGTAAGACCAACTATGACATACACGGCAGGAACTCGACCAGACACAGCGAGAACTAAACAACTTCTAGAGACAACCGAAATGAGAGTACTTCGTAGAATAACTGGAAAGACGTTCTTGGACAGAGAAAGAAGCGAGAATATAAGAAGGACATGCAAGGTAAAAAGCATCAATGAGTGGGTTCTCGGCAGAAAGAGAAAGTGGAATGAGCACATCAGTAGAATAGACAACAAAAGAATAGTCAGAACAGCACGCGACAAATCACCAATGGGTCGCAGGAGTTTGGGACGCCCTCGAAAACGAGGGAGCGACAACTTGGCAGTGCAATAGGCAGAGGGACTATGAAAAGAAACAGGCGATCCGCCTAGATTAAAGAAGGAAGAAGAAGAAAAAGATATTGCTAGTAGGGGTCTGAAAAAGGATGACAACCCAACTGTGCAGTCATACATACATCTGTCTCTGTCATTTAGACCTGAAATGCTATGCGCATGCCTGAGAATTGAGTTGTGCCGCTAAGCTATAAAGCATACAAGAAAATATTTACTATAACTGTATTATTATAAGCTTCCCCACTACAGTCGCAACGCTTGCGCACAACGGATCGAGTATGAATAAGTGATATAGAAGTATGCAGTTGCTGTGTCTCTTCGTGGGCAACACTTCCACTTACGGGGACTAGCAATATAGGAGTATTAAAAATATGACTAATATTTACTTCTCGAGTTGTTTAGAGAAAAAAATACAAGATGTTAATTTAAAAACTAGCTAAACTTAAAGATTTGCTGATTTCAAAATACGTATTGAAAAATTATTATTTACATCTCGGCAAGATTTCCATAAAAAACGTACTTTTTAATATACGATAAAATTAAATAGCGCATCAACTGTTTTACTATTTTGAATCATTAGAAGTTTGATTAACTTTGTATACATTGCGGTCCATAGGTATGGAATAAATTCATTTTTAGCGTTATTATGTATTTTATCAAAAAAACCTGAAACAGGTCGATTTTTATTCTCAATTTGACAATTTACAGTATGAAAATATTACTCCCTTCTTGCACCCCCTCTAAATTATGAGCATCTCCTCAAAAAATTTAAATGAGAATAGGGGTTGTGTGGCACCTTGTTAGAGAGGAATTTTTATTCTCTCTTCAGCAATACTAAGTTTTTCAAATTTGGTGCAATCATAACTGAGAAAATTTATTATGAATATGAATAATATGGATGAATATGGATAACGGAAGAAATTAACAACATTACCTCTGAGGTCCTAAAAAATGTTGTACGAGAATTCCAAGATCGCCTTGCTTATTGTCAAGGAGTGAATGGTGGTCATTTTAAACAATTCATTTAATTGTAAAAGAAATTAAAAACACTTCCTAAAAAATATTTCCTTCATTCTACGTAAAGTATAAAAATTTCACATTTTCTCTGCCATAACTGCACCAAATTTTAAAAACTTAGTACTGCTGAACAGAGAATTGAAATCCCTTTTGAAAATGGTGCGACACGACCTCCTTTCCCATTCAAATTTTTTGAGGGGGTGCTCGTAATTCAGAAGGGGTGCAAGAAGAGGGTGATATTTTCATACTATAAATTGTCAAATTGAGAATAGAAATCAATATGTTTCAGGTTTTTAAACAAATACATAACTTAAAATATAAACATTTAACAATTTTAAAATAATTTTTTTCAGTTATGATTGCACCAAATTTGAAAAACTTGGTTTAGCTAAACAGAGAATGAAAATCCCTTTTAAACTAGGTGCCACACGACCCTCCTTCTTATTTAAAATTTTTGAGCGGGTGCTTATAATTCAGAGGGGGTGCAAGATGGCGGTAATATTTTCAAACTGTAAATTTTCAAATTGACAATAAAAATTGTCCTGTATGAGCTTTTATTGAACAAATACATAATAATGCTAAAAATGAATTTATTCCATACGTATGGACCGCAGTGTATGTAGTCAACACTTGCTTGGAGTAAGTTCTTGCCTAGTAGATAAAAATAGTCAAAAAAACGTTGCCATATTTTCCATAGGATGTTGTCACAAACTGTGCTTTATTTAATATGCTAAGAACTGTATAGAGTGTCCCAAAAAAGCAGAGGAGTATATAGTTGTATTTCTTACACAAAGGTAAATTTAAGAGGGTAATCGCGTGTCAGAAATAAAAAAAAATAAAAAATAAAATATATGCATTGAGCAGAAAGAACGGTTATTTTATCATTTATTTAAACAAAAACTGGTTCTTTAACTTTTAAATTTTGTTTATATTATTAAAACCGTTGTTTAATAAAAATCTTTTGTTTTATGTTTAAATTTGTTGTTTTATTACTTAAATCCAAACTATATGATTAAATTAAATTGTAAAAATGTTTATTTTAATCGCTAAATTTTTCTGTAAAACACTTTTCGAGAATATAAAAATTAAAAAATGGGAATATCTCAAAATCTGTTGCAGGTAGGTTTAGAACATGTCAACGAAATGTAAGGGTTTCTTGATGATCCGCTATAAAAAATAAAATGCAGCGTTTTATAAAAAACAGCGAGATTTTGTCGTTTTAAGTTTCTTAGGTGTAGATGCAGTTATTGCACACCCTATATTTCATATGTCCACGGTTACATAACAGATGTAGGCTGCTACTTCTACGAAAGCAAATAAGACTGTTTGTTTTGTCAAGTTGGGTGTGTTAACTGGCAATACCACCATGCCTGAATTTTTTTTATACACAAGATCCTCGATAACCCAAAAACGACATAAGCTACGTGCATAAAACTAAGATGAAAACCTATTATGTTCACATAAAGAATCCAAAAAACAACTATACTCCGTTACTTTGACATGTTTAACACGTAAAACCGAGATCATTTATTTTTAACAGAGTGGCCTTTACTCAGTATAGTCGGCAAAACTGTATGCAGATACTGATTAAAAGAGTGACAAATGAAACTGAGATGATATGAGATGCGAAAGCAAGATTTAGAAGAGGAAGGAGATGTATGAATCAGGTTCTTGGCTAGAAGTCAGAAGATCTATTGCGCTTTTATAGACTTGGAAAAGGCCTATAACAGAGTGGTGAGGAGGGAATAGTGGTCGACATTATCTATGTATGGGGTAAACGGTAGTTTAATACGTGCACTGAAATCACTTTAAGAGGATATCACTGCTCGTGTCAGGATAAACGGAGCTTGTACGGTATGGTTTAACATCAAAAAGGGTGTGAGACAGGGATGTGTGTCTTGGCCATGGCTGTTTAACTTATTCATAGACGATTGCTTGTGCGAATATTTTCAGTAAATATGTATATATATATATATATATATATATATATATATATATATATATATATATATATATATATGTAAAAATGTGTAACTGATTGTTAAAAACCAGCTGTATGATACCTATATTCAAACAGGTATCATACAGCGAAAGTTAGCTGCTTTTTAAACAATCAGTTACACATTTTTATACTTATTCACGCTGTCGAAAACCTTTTATAGTTTACTGTAATAACACCACAGTTTTCTATAATTTTTACATTACTATTCTCCGATTCTTGGAAGTTACTTACCGGGTGGTGCTTGTTAAAAAGTACAGATGTCGCGACTGGCGCTATTCGCGCGGTCCTTTTATGTATTTGATAGAAGCGAAAGCCATGAACATATTTAATTGCAGATCTTACCTGCCCTATGCTGACGATGAACAAATATCCTGAAACCGGTACATAGGTGGTAGCAGCGATTAAATAAATTTAATGGCCCTCTCTCTTACTTAACAATCATCTGTATACCTTGCTTCCTGTGATGGGGTAGTATACACGATTATACATCGGATGTAATTCAATACCTGTCACGACATATAGTCTGGGGAGTAGTTGTTGTCTGATGTATAATTGACCCACACATATATATATATACCTACATTAAAATAGGTATCATACAGCGAAAGTAAGCTGGTTTTTAAACAATAAGTTACACATTTTTACATATATATATATATATATATATATATATATATATATATATATATATATATATAATTTAACACATAACTTAAACAAGTAACATTTATTTACATACTTATTTAATTCGAACTCTTTATTAAAGATGTGGTAAAAAGAAGTATGCGCACCACGGAAAGTGGTGTTTAATAATCTTACACGCAGGTTGGAATGACATACTTTCTTCCCTAGTTGCGCAATATACTACTCTCACAGTATGAGCAATACATGGTTTTAAAAGTAAGTAAGCTATGAAAAATACGGTACTTTTCATGGCAGTTGTAAGAAAACTATTTTGTGGACAGATGTCATACTAACACACTCCTAAAATCACTGTAAAATCAGCACTAAATATTCAGATTCTTAGTAAAAGATTAAAAAATACCCATTTTTAAATGAATTAATAGCACCTACTTCATAGTTTAAACTGTTTATCATGTAAATATTTTTGTGTTATATTAGCGGATTTTGCTAAATAATTTATTTATATTTATTATGGATTTATTTATTGCTATTGTTTAGGTGGCGTACAAGTTCAACGGCCTAGAAAATATGGTGTGCTTCACGTAAAAAAATAGAGCCTTATACTGTTTCGCTTTAGTGGAACAGCCTATATAGTTCTAAATATTTTTGTGGCTATATCATATGTCAAATAAAGTTTTTTGACAAGTTTTATGTACTAGGTAGGAACTTTAAGCAATCGTTGACCCTATACATTTATCTTGTCTTACCCTTAGCATCATTAGCAGAGGTAAAATATAAAACGGTTCCCAGAATGTGTTAGCGTCTAATGCATCTTTTGTGAAGTGCCCGTAACGATTTTTAATTAAAAACGTGACAGAGAAAGTGTTTGGTTGCATTTAGTCTAACGCTATGAGCAACAACAGTCGTGAAAATTATCCATCCGACTGATGGGAGAGACCAACGCAGTTTATTGTGTTGTTATGCAACACGACAAAGGCAATAGCAATACCGAAGTTAAAAGTTCAACAACGATTTGCATTTAATTAGAAAAAAAAATAGTAATCGATTGCTGATGCCGGTCCCCTATAACAATGGATTAATCGATTTGAAAAATATGAGCTATTTACGGTAAAGCAAAGAAAAAATTGAAGTAAAATAGGCGGTGCAAGAATTTTAATGGGAAATTAAAAATAGGCAATTTTTTTTGCATGTTATCTTTTTTTTGCCTTGTATCTTTTTCCGCAGCAATAATTTATTAAGGCATATTTGTTCCTATCGTCATATATTGATCCAAATCACCCGCCCTTAGCCTATGTCCCAATAGTTATAAATCACCCTGTATACAGCAAATAAATTTACAATATCTGTACCACAGCAGGCTACTTCATCATTGTATGTCATAATATTGAGAATTACTTTTTTTTTATTAAAGAATTGACATTTTTGGTTTTTTTCTTAGACGTCCCTGCATGTTAAAAGTTCTTTTACTACAACTGCTTAGCAAAGTAGCCTTTGACGCTTTCAATTTTCAACGCAGTTGACGTTTTAAGACAAACGTCATTTTGTGACAGCTTTGCCGCTCTAGCGCGGAAATATTTCAAAAACGCTTGCATCTCTTACTCATTCTTTTATCATGGAAAATAGTGATAGTGAATTATCGAACAAACCTCCTGATGTAGCAGAAAGTGCAAAATATGTAACTTTAAATCTCCTAACAGAGAAATCGAGAGCAAAATATGAATTTTAATACAATAGATTCGTAACCTTGTGTCAATCGAAGAAGGTCAATAAGAATTTAGAAAATGTGTCACTGGCTTTTTTTGGAGAAAAATCAAAGACTTCGAAGTCATCAACTCTTTGGTCCATATATTCGATGAACATCCTTGAATGTTAAAAATAACATCAAAATTAATAAGTATCCTAAACTCATCGAATTTTTCAAAAAACAATCCGTTGGATACAAAGCGAGAAAATCCAAAACATTTACCACTGAAAATATTCACAAATTTCACGAGAAGCTACCGATGAAGATTATCTACTGAAAAAGGTAAATTTCAATTATACTTTACACTCTCAGTAGTTTGATAAGCAGTCAGAATATTTTCTTAGTTAAATATTACCATGTATTACATGATTACTTGATCAGTCATATTAGCCTAGGAATCTAAAAGCGCAGGCATTTCAAACTGTTCGCTTGGGTTCAATTCCGGCCGGGGCCACTTTTTTAATTTACGAGTTATTTTCCCTTCTATTTCGTTAGAAATATGAATTATTGAATTGATAGCAATTTGAATAGCTTATACATTTTGGATAGCTATTGACTGTTAATTTTTTTAAAGGTTATCCTAATTATGGGTATTTCTGGTGCCTGCAGACGCGATGAATTGGTGAAAATGGAGATCGGTGACATAGAAGATAAAGATTCTATTTTAATAGTCCGAATTCCAGATTCAAAAACGAAAATTAGGCGTGTTTTTACGATTGTTAGTCATAATGAAGAAAATTTAGTTGATTATCTATCAATTTGTAAAAAATACATTGCAATTAAACAACTTTGTCAAAATAACAATAATACTACCCAACGCCTATTTTTACGTTATCAAAAAGGTAGATGTACGAAACAAGTTGTGGTTATGAATACAATCGGGAAAATTTACAGTGAAATTGCTAAATATTTTGAATAACCTGAGCATACTTCATATACAGGACACTGTTTTCGACGAACATCTGCTACTTTATTGGTGAATGGTGGAGGAGATCTAATACAACTAAAGAAACATGGTATTAATGTCGCAGAAGGTTATATAGACGAATCAATCAAAAATAAGATTGAAACCACCAAAAAAATATTATCCACATCTCGTTCTATAGATTTCCAATCTTCGGAATAATTTATGTTACAGAAATATCCTGATAGGCCATCAGGTTCGGAAATAAATATCAAAGATTGTCATAATTGAACATTTTATTTCAATATAGTGAATGATAAACTAAAGTGATTATTTTCAAGAATATTATAAAATGTTATAATTAAAATACAAGTAATATTATGTACTTACTTATTTTGAATAAAGTATTTAGGGTTTTTTTCTGTCTAAAAACTGCATTTGTAGAAAAAATCTTGTGTGTATTTCAAGAACAAAGTGACATTGCCACTCTCTAAAAACTCTCTTTGTCGAGCGGCAATAAATCACTTTGCGCTCTTAATACACAAATAGCTATTAACAGGTATTTTTCTTGGTTTTTTAAGTTGAGTTAGTTTACTTTTTAATCTTTGTTCAGAGGATATCATGAACAAAGCTCTTGCAAATCTCCCATACGGTATTAAAATAAATGGCACTCCAATCAATAATCCAGGTTACGCTGACGAAACAATCTTTATAGCCGAAAACTTACAAGAGTTACAAAGTGAAAAAATACAATTCGTTGGTTACCGTTATCAATAAGAAAAATGATAGTTCTAAGAAAATCAAAATAAGGATTGGAAAAGCCAGGAGTGGATTTATGAAAATGAAAAGATTTTTCGGCAGCAAGGATTTAAGCCTAGTGACTAATAATATCGAAAAAACGGCAAATCTAACAACATTGCAAATGTCAATTATGAAATCTTCGTATCTCAAAATAGGCTTATCCCATATTTTGTACAATTCAGACTAGCAATTCACGAGATAATTCTCTGTTTTCAGACTTTTGGTACTTTTTTTTTTTTTTTGAAATAGTCGCAAAAAGGGTAGACCTATCGTGTGGGCCGCGGACGCCCCGCACTGCGACTATTAGAAGGGGGAGGGATTATAGAAAGAAAATGATTGTGGACACGCTTTTTAAAAAGTTGCAGGTCATAGTTCTCTGGAAAAACTGATTTTGGAAGCTTATTCCATTCCGTAGCAGCCCTGTAAAAGAAGGATTCTTAATGAAGATTGGTCCTTGTAGTGTCAATCTTGAGAGTAAATGGGTGAGACTGATCAGCGTGCCGAGTTCTTCGGCCGAATGTGGCCAATGGTGGTACAAGAGTTTTTATTTCTCTGGAGCATCTGCCATGAAAATATCTGTAGAGCAATGACTGGTCTGCAACTCTTCTTCTATGTTCTAGAGGGTGAAGGGTATCTGTGAGAGTTGAGCTGTTTATCAAGCGAATGGCTCTTTTATGAATGGAATCTAGAAGACGAAGAGAATGCCTAGGTGCTGAACCCCAAATATGCGAGCAATATTCCAGTAGAGGTCGGATTTGAGCCTTGTACGTCGTCAACAGTTGATCAGGAGTAAAACACTTTCTGGCTTTCCACAGAAAACCTAGCCTCTGGCTTGCCGACTTTACGATGTTAGCAACATGGTCATGCCAAGACATATTATTGGACACCGTGACTCCCAAAATCGAAATGGAGGGACTTGGTTCAAGGGTATTTCCGGACATTGTAATGGGATTATTTGAGGAATTCACTTTCTTGGAAAACGTGGCACTTTGTGTTTTTTGGGCGTTGAACTAAACAAGATTGTTGGTTCCCCACTCGACGATTGCTTTAAGATCTCTATTGATGGAATCAACCTGTTCCTGCCTGAGTCTATTTGTATCATTCACCGAAAGTGATCGATAGGACGTGAAAGTTGAGACAAGTGTGCTATCGTCTGCGAAACTGTAAATGGGGTTCGTGGTGGTTTTCAAGAGGTCATTGATGTGTAAAAGAAATAAGGTGGGGGACAGGATGGAACCCTGGGGGACCCCGGCATTGGTTTTAAACGCATCAGAAGAACTACCGTCAACTGCCACATGTAAGGAGCGATCTTGCATGAAGCTCAAGAGCCATTGGCGCAGTTTGGTTGGGAGACCGTAGGCAGATAATTTACTTAACAATGCCTGGTGCCAAACGCGGTCAAAGGCTTTAAATATATCCAAGGCTATTGCACGAGATTCACCAAACTTTTCAATAGTGTTTGTCCAGAGCTGAGTGACATAAGCCAGCAAATCTCCAGTAGACCGAAGTTGTCGAAATCCATATTGTCTGTCAACTTAATCCCTATATTATGTTTTAAAATTCTTCAAAGACTCGTTCCAGAAATTTTAAATACAATTTTTACTTTTACTTTTTCTAATATTTTATTTTACCACCTCAAGTTGGCTTTTTGAACTACTTTGCTGTGCAGACAGATACAGCTGGGAGGGTGGTGCCCTATCTTGCCAGCTCGTCCGCCTTACAGTTGCCTGGTATGTTCCTGTGTCCGAGTACCCAAACAATATAAACGCTAAATTTAGTTGCTAGCTCATTCAGGGCGACTCGGTATTGCACCGCTGCCATAGCGGTCAAGTAGACTGATTACAGTAATTTGATAGCAGCCTGGCTGTCGCAAAAAATGGATATCGCGCTGAACTTTTGTTCGTTGCAGAGTGTTCATACAGCTGCCTCGGTAATGGCTGTCATTTCGGTTTGATACACACTACAGTAATCAGGCAAACGAAACGACAGGCTAAGTGAGGGGTCTCCTGAAAAGACACCGCAACCTACTCTCCCCTCCAGTTTAGAGCCGTCCGTATAAAATACTGCTCCCTGAAGTTTAACTAGATTCGCTGCCCAATTTTCTCTGGATAGAATTTCCGGGAATAGGTCGCCTTCGAGCATAGAGGTAGGTTTAGTGTAGTCAGTGTTTTTTGTGCACATGTCGATCTTCGCATCATTGTCAGGAGGTCGCGGGACTTTGAGGGTCATCTTAGTAGGTGTCGAAATATACTAAAAAAGGTCCCGCTTGGTTATTATAAATGTTCGGTTTCAGGGAGAAAATGAAATATAGTACTTTCTACGATTTTATGTAGTTCTGGTAGTTCGCATCTTTAATTAAAAATTTTACCTTCTATATCATCAGCACAATACATATAAACAAGTTTGCACACGCACAATATTTATTAAACAAACATTATGGAACCACATATTGCAAATTTGTTTGTTTTAGTACTTTTTATGATCTATAGATATTTATGTAAATTAAGTAAAATGCTATTTAGGTTTTATGTACTACTTTGCTGTGCAGGAGGAGCCGGTAATTTGCAATCGGTACTCCTTGCGAAGATAAGACAAATACAGCTGGGTGGGTGGTGCCTTGCTTGTTCGTTCTCCCTACAGTTGCCTAGTATGTCCCTGTATCCGGGTACCCAGACAATGTGAACTCCAAACTTAGCTGCTAGCTCATTCAGGGCGGCTCGGCATTGCACCGCTGCCCTAGAGGTCGAGTAGACTGAGTTCAGTGATTTGATAGCAGCCTGGCTGTCGCAAAAAAAATATCCCGCTGAACTTTTGTTCGTTGCAGAGTGTTCATATAGCTGCCTCGGTAATGGCTGTCATTTCGGCTTTATACACACTACAGTAATCAGGCAAACGAAACGACAGGCTAAGTGAGGGGTCTCCTGAAAAGTCACCGCAACCTACTCTCCCCTCTAGTTTAGACCCTGAGGTTTAACTAGATTCTCGGCCCAATCTTCTCTAAATGGGATTTCGAGGGAAAGGTCGCCTGCGAAAATAGGGGTAGGTTTAGTGTAGTAAGTTTTTTTTGTGCACAGGTCATGCCTGTTTTTTTTTAATTTAATCATTTTTAGTATCGACTACTGTTCCCTAAAATAAAGTAGTTATATCGCAGTGGAATTAGGCGGATCAGGTCTTTTTCTTACGAGGTATAGTCGAAAAATTCTTGGCTAGAAGTCAGAAGGTCTATTGCGCTTTTATTGACTTGGAAAAGGCCTATGACAGAGTGGTGAGGAGTGAATTGTGGTCTACATTGTCTATGTATGGGGTGAGTGGTAGTTTAATACGAGCACTGAAATCACTTTACCCGCTTGTGTCAGGATAAACGGAGCTTGCACGGACTGGTTTAACATCAAAAAAGGTGTGAGACAGGGATGTGTGGCTTCGCCATGGCTGTTTAACTTATACATAGACAATTGTTTAAAAGATCTGAAAGAGAGTGCGTATGGATTAAAAATGAATTATTTGATCGTCAAATGCCTTCTTTACGCCGATGATCAAGTCATATTAGCGTTATCTGAAGAGGAGTTGCAGGCGATGGTTAATGTTATATGATTCCCTGAAAATCAAAGGAATGAAAATAAATGTGAGCAAAACGAAAGTAATAGTTTTTGAAAGAGAAGAAAGCATGACAAACTGTGGGGTTTCGATTGAGGGAGAAAGAGTGGAACAAGTTAATGAATTTGTGTACTTGGGTTCAAAATTTACTAGAGATGGAAAGTATGACAGTGACATTGAGCGAAGGGTGTTGGCAGGAAAACAAATGAATGGGGCACTGCATAGCTTTATAAATAGCCAGAAAGTGTCAAAAAAGGCACGTCTGGCGGTGCATAGAGGTGTGTTGGTTCCTACACTTATGTATGGTAATGAATGTTGGGTTTGGTAGAAGAAGCATGAAAATAGGATTAATGCTGCGGAGATGAGTAGTTTGAGAAGTATAGCCGGAGTGACTCGGTTGGATAAAGTTAAGAATAGTGAGATAAGAAAACGCTGTGGTGTAAAAGAAGATGTGGTCACAAAGATAGATAAAGGAATGCTTATATGGTTTGGACACGTGGAAAGGATGGATGAAGGAAGATTGACGAAACAAATTTATAAGGCGAGTGTGAATGGGCAAATCGGTAGAGGTCGACCTTGGAGAACATATCTCGATCAGATCAACATTGTTTTGAAGAAATGCCAGGTCAAGAGTACCAACAACCGAAGAGCATGTATGAGAGCACTGATGAAAGTAGAGGAAGCAAAAGATGTGTGTACGAACCGTAGCAAGTGGAAGGAAGTGGTCTCTGCCTACCCCTATGGGAAAAAGGCGTGACTTTATGTATGTATGTATGGAATTAGACATGTTCCACCGTATTTTCTTCTTCAAACTTTTTTCTGCAATTGTACCTATAAGACAATTATTTAGTCAAGTCGGTACGTCGTTATTTGTAATATTTAATTGTTCTGTTGCAATAAAGTCTATGGATATCTTTTTCTTTTTTACTACATCCACACGTGGCGAATACCAACAAATAATTATACACTTATACTCAAACAATTATTCAATTATTACAAAATTATACATTCAATAATTACAATATATGCATTCAAAAATTATCCATTCATTAATTACAATTTATACACAATTATTACATTCGAAACATCTAACAAGTCTTTAATAAAAGCGCAGCCTTTTATAAATAAAGACATTTGTCAAAATCAGATCAGACATATACTCCTCCTAGGATCACCAGTTTGTCAGTAAAGTGCCAATATATTCAAATGTACATAATTAAACTCAGTAACGTTTTATACAAAATTATTCACAAAATACTTAAAAAATCTTTCAAAATCACAAATAATTAATAATGGACATCAGCGATTCGTGGAAAGCGCGTAATAGTCATCAGCAATGCGTAAAATGCGCAAGCGTTTTATCAAATTAAATATAACAGTTAATTTTACATGAAATTATAGAAATATCTAGAAAGCGTCACATTAAAATTGATAAGTAGTGTAGTGTATCTTTAAATTTATCTCTTCTTCTGTTGATGCCTATCCGTTCCGAATGTTGGCGAGCATAATGGCTATACGAACTTTATTCACTGATGCACGGAATAAGCCCACAGTTGATGTATTAAACCACACTCGGAGATTCTTCAGCCATGAGATTCTTCTTATTCCTACACTCCTTCTACCTTGTATTTTGCCTTGGAGTAAAAGCTGTAAAACCCGGTATTTTTCAGGATTTCTTATGATATGGCCGAGGTATTCAAGTTTACGTTTTTTTACCTGATATAAGATTTCTTTTTCTTTCTTTATTCCACGTATCACCTCTTCGTTGGTTATATTTATCTCGGGTATCGTAAACACATGTGCGTTATTGAAAAACAAGCTTTTTGGTTGTTGTAAGGTTCGTTGCAACCCATGTCAAGTGGGATTATTCCTACATCTTAAAATGAAGTACTTGTACATGTAATATTGCTAAACAGCACGGACATATAGTTCATATTAAGAAAACATGTGCCTTATTGGAAGCAATCTTTTCTAGAAAAAAGGCAGTCGCAAATAGTTCTTCTTTGAAAGCAGTCGCTAAAAGTATCCGTTTGAAGTAAGTCGGTAATGTTTACTCTCGAAGATGAACATTTGAAGTCGCAAATAACCCTCGTTTAAAAACAGTCGTTTTATAGGACTTACTCGAAAGAAGTTATTAATGTTACTCGCTCGTAATAAGTGTTAATATTTCACTCTCGAAAATGAATATTAAGCTGTCTCGAAACTAAATAAAGTTTATACTCTTAGTTTCAACATAAAAAAAACACTAATGTATAAAAAGTAAAGTATAGAAATCTCGTAATCTCGATCAGTTGATTCTCGTTGAAAATAATTAAAAATATTTTTTCTTGCATACACAAAAGTGCTCTTTTTGGACTTAAAATAATAATAACTGACTTAGACTCCTTTCTGTTTTCTATTGTTACGATGTTTTGTTTTTTACATTAAAAAAAATGATAAAAATTTGATTGGAACTGTGATCAAGAATATAAAATAAATAAAGTGCAAACACTCTCTACACAGTGAACCAGCAAAACCTATAGTGATATGAAAACCCTGGTTCAGCGAGGATAGAAAAACCCCCTCTATCCATTAATCCTACTGATATTTTATTTTATTTTAGTTTGGAGAGAGTTAATCAAATTAATCTAAATATCTTAGGTTGGTATTCCTAGCTCTGTTTATGGTGTCGCAAGCTTGTTTAAAGTCAACAAAGAGCTTATGTATGTCTTGTTAAATTCGTAACATTTTCCTACAACAGTAGATCTGTTTTTCCTGAAGCCGCACTGGTAATCTCCAACTAGTTTTTTCATGTCATCCTGTAGCTGAATGCCAACCAATTTGAAGATGATTTTATACACATTTAATAGAGAAATTCCACGATATCTATTACAGTTTGTAACGTCTTACTTTTTACGTATGGGTCAAATAATTGCCATTTGCCAACTCTTTGGATTTACTTTGCTATTCCATGCTTCCTAAATCAAATAGTAAATTTCCTTCATGATATTTTTACCTTCTTATTTAATTAATTCTGTGGTAAAGTTATCTTCTCTCGGAGATTTATTTTAAAGTTTTTTATAATATTGAAAACTTCTTTTTTGCAAAAATTATTCCTTTAAATCGTTCATTTTTCTCTTGTAAGCTCTCTTCAAAACTACTTTCTTCCGAATAAGGTAGTTCCTTAAATTATTCACGCCAAAGCTTTATTATATCTGTTTTTTCATCAATATAATCTTCATCTGTTGCTCTACAAATAAAGATCTTCTTCTTCTTTTTCCTTTTTTAATGTAAGCAAATTGCTTGTTTTTCTTCGTATCCTCTGCCATTTAATTGATAGAGAGGTTGTCGCTCCATCTCTTGCGGGGTCTTCCAACGCTTCGGCGCCCTAATGGCGACTTGTCTCTAGTTATGACCATTCTGTCGTCATACAACCGATCTATGTGTTCGTTTCACTCTCTCTTTCTTCCCAGTAACCGTTCATTTACGTTGTCTTTTTTACATGTTCTTTTAATGTCATCGCTTCTCTCCCTCTTAAAAAGTGTTTTTCCAGTGTTTTTCTCTTTGTGTTTGATGTAGCTGGTCTAGTTTTTGCTGTGTATGATAATATAGGTCGGATGACCGCCTTGTAGATTCGGGATTTGGTCTCGATTCCGATATATATATATATATATATATATATATATATATATATATATATATATATATATATATATATATATATATATATATATATATTTGTTTCGGAGGATTGTATCGTTCAGGTAAGTTGAGGTTCGTGCTGCTTTTGCCGCTTGGTTTCTTTCCTCCGCCTCGATGTCACCGTATCCTGATATTTCTATGCCTAGGTATTTAAATTTCATCTCCTATTGTATAATTTTATCATCCACAACCAGTTTTCATCTGATAGGTGTTTTTGAGGTGGTCATGCATTTCGTTTTTGCTGCAGATATCTTTATTTTTAGACTTTTTGCCGTTGTGCTAAATTTAAATAGTAATCTCTGTTGGTCATCTTCGTTTTCTGCAATCAGAACAGCATTATCGGTATAGTATATGATTTTGACGTCTTTGTTCCTCATTTTATACCCTTCCAGGTTACGAGTTTATTATTTCGTCCATAACGATGTTGAATAATAAGGGGCTAAGGAAATCTCCTTGTCGAATACCACTATTTACAGAAATTTCTTCGGTAGTTGTGCAAATATTTTTAAATTTTTTTAAATATAAATGTTTGTTTCTAAACACTCTATCTTCTTTCCGTTATTTATAAATAAGAAATCGGTTGTAAATAAAAAAGGTTCCATACAGTTTTCTCTGCGCTTCAATATTTTTAAAAACGTTTCAGTTTGACTTTACCTAAAATGAATAATGACATCCAATCGTTTTGGACAAGTTCTGAATGAATAGTGACCGGTGTCAGAGAAGATAAAAGAAGTGACGACAGAATGAAACGATAACTGCTGGAGCGTGACATGATACCGTAACAGCTAGATAATTTCACGAAAGGCTTGTTTATAATTAATCTACGTATACGTTATCTGCACCCAAGTGCATTGTATATTTTTTACTATGCCAAGTCTTAAAAAGTTTGTCGTCAGGAAACGTATTCGATAAATTTGAATTGCTGTAAATGTCTCCGATAATGAGTACCACTGTTTTATTTTCCGAAAAAAATGTGACAAGAAAGGTTAATAAAATACCCCATTTACGGATAAAGCTAACAAAAAATAGCAACTGTTGTAAAACGATAATCGTTGTAGATCCAATGATCTAGGAACACGAGGGCACATCAAGTACCGGGTGTCTAATTTAAGAGAGGTAACCCGCTGTATCTCAGAAACTATTTATCGTACAACTTGTAAAAAAAATCTGTATTACAAATTCGCACACAAGAATCTGTTGGAAATTATTTTTAAGTTTTCTGCTCCACCTCTAGAGGGCGTAGTTCACAATAATAACACATCATTTTTCTATAATTAATGCACTGTAATGGAACCACGTAACGAAATGGGACAGTAGTTCAGTGGTAGAATACTCGCCTGCCACGCGGGCGGCCCGGGTTCATTCACGGCCGATGCATTCTTTTTGTGCTTTTATTATTTAATACTAATACGAATTTACTGAATCCGTCTCTGGTGGCTACAACCGAATCAAGGGTGCGCATTTAATGAGCATAGCAATTCGAGAGATAACCGGACCCTTCTCGTGGTTATTCGTTCAGGTATATAAAAAAAGGGGGAACCACGTCGAATAATGGAGAAACAGGTAGAAAGATCTGGAACTGTGATATCGGAAATATAAAAGGGGAAACGATTATAACTAGTATTAGTATTAGCTTATGTGTTTACGAAATATTAAACGTAAATAGTTATATAGAGTTGTAAAAGTTATATTGCCAAGTGAATATCTAAGTGGTTAATGAAAATAAAAGTTATTGTATTGAAATAAACATTGTTTTGCTATTGGATCAAGAGTTTTAATCGCCGAACCCAAGATAGAACTAAATACATAATTTTTTTAAATTGTATCAAGGTTTTCGCGAACTACGTTTTAAAATTGTTTGGCATATCATCAATCAATCAATCCTTAGTGGAAAAAGATGCATGTAAGCGCTAAACAAAGCCTTTCAAAACAAGAATCTGTCTCGAAAATCTAAGGTTTTTCTGTACAGAACGGTAATTAGACCTATCATCATGAAATGAAGAATGGACACTGACAACAGTGAGTATAAAATACTGTGTTGCGAACGGAAGATTTTGAGAAGAATATTTGAACCACTATTCAACCCGGAGACGCAGAGATATCGCATGAGAACTAATCGTGAACTAAATCAACTCTACCAAGACCCGGATATTGTACGTGAGATAAAATCCCGAAGGTTACGTTGTGCTGGACATGTACAAAGACAGCCAGATGAACGTTTAGTAAAACTAGTGTGGCAAAGCAACCCACAAACAAAAAGGCTCCTCGGAAGACCACGGCTAAGATAGCGCGACAACATCAAAAGCAACCTTGAAGCCATGGGGTATGAAATGGATACCCAACTAATGACGAACCGAGAGGAATGGAGGCAAATAGTGCGGTCAGCCAAAACCTAACCAAGGGTTGTAGTGCTACGGAGTAGTAGTAGTAAAAGTATATCAAAACGGAGACAGAAAATTTTCTTGGTAAATGGAATAGTTTACTGACAAAGAAATTAATGTCACTTCTAAAAGCGTGTGGTGCTTTGTATGACAAACAGAACAGTGACATTAATTTTCTCGTCAGTAATTTTATCCTTATGCTAAGAATTATCTTTTACTTTTTAGTTTGATTAACTCTAAAAGCGTGCTTTTTAGTTTTTTTAAACTATATTTTATTATTATATAACCTCAACACAGGGTTGTACAGACAATTTTGTGAAAACGCATTTGTTATTTGTGTTTTTGTGAATATTGTTTTAATATTGCAATTAAGTTTTAAAAAATGAAAACTGCAGCAAATGTGTGTAATACAGATTTAGAAAACTAAATTCATAAAATTGTATAACTTGATACCCAAAAGTATTTACTGTTTACATTCGTTTATTGTACATGTGATTTGAGTGTTTACTATTTATTTTACTATTTAAATTATAGGGAGACAATAGTGAAATCATGTGTTCAGAGTCCAAAAGAGTATGGAAAGCGCAAACGTCAGAGTACAAATAAAACAATTCCGGCAGAATCAAAATAAAACGAGCGAGCCTTACAGTAGTCGCATATGATGTATAACATTTAACATCTCACCTTAGTAATAAACAATTTTAAAATAATATTTTTAAAAAAATGGGTTTTATTTGAAATGATTTTTCATAACAAATAAAAATTCTTTTTATTGAAAATTATAATTTATTTAATTAACACTAGGAGTGACAGAAATCAACCTCAAAATTTAAAAAAGTTAAATACTGAAATATTTTATTCGAATAACAAAATATATGCATGTCTCAAGACCAGGCAGAGCTAGGGTAGGACAAAATGTGACCATGGACAGATACAACTTTGAAAATGTAAGACGATTTAAATACTTAGGGTCCACAATCACAACGATATGAGTGAAGAAATCAGAGAACGCCTAAAGTCAGCCAACAGGTGCTTATACGCCCTAAAAGATATTCTAGAGTCCAAATACGTGACTAGGAGAACGAAAATCAAAACGTACCAGACCATGATAAGACCCGTGGTAATGTACGGCTGCGAAAACTGGACTCTTACGGTGCGAAATGAGGAACTCATTCGAAGATTCGAGAGAAAACTGCTGTGGAAAATTTTCGGACCCACCAAAAACCAGGATACGTGGAGCTACCGAATCAAGACAAATGCAGAACTAGAACAAATATACAATCAGCCAGAACTGATTAACTTCATAAAGGCACAAAGGTTGAGATGGGCAGGGCACGTACGAAGACAGCCAGAGGATAGAATGGTCCGCTTGATATGGAAAAGAGCACCAGAAGGAAGACGACCACTTGGAAGACGGAGATTAAGGTGGCGTGATAATATAACATCGGACTTCCGGAAAATGCGCAAAGGGAATAGTCTAAAAGTTATGGAAGACCGAAATAGATAGAGGCAAGTTGTTGCCTCAGCCAAGGCCCATCAGGGGCTGTAGCGCTACGGAGTAAGTAAGTAAGTTATTATTTATTATTACTTACTTGAAGGTTTTATTATTGGTCTGCACTTTATTGAGACTTATTAACAACAGTTAATATTTATTTATATAGTTTACGCATATAACATCAAATTTTATACACAACACTAAAACTTAAGTGCACAGCTGATGGCTGACAGTACCGACCTCTCGGAAAATTGGTTGACGGCTATATGACTGCCAACTCTACCACCGCGCGCTCATTCGTCAAATCAAATAGCACGTGCTTCCGCCACTTCCAGTAACATTTCACGAAATCACATTCTTAAATTGCAAAAAAGCGAGAGGAAAGATGTTACACATCTGTTACACACTTCCGTCCCATTTCACGAAATCATTCCCACAAATTGCAATATTGAATGAAACTTTCTGATGTAATTCGTTCCTTTAGATTGGTTGCTTTAAAAAAATAATATAAAAATTAAAATATACAGATTTCATTTTGAATTACATTCAGAGTTGAAGAAAAAACGTAAGAAACTTTGTTTCTTAAGGGAGGGAGGGGGGTGGTGGAGACACAAAATTATTTTATTAGGTTTAGGAAGATGCTAAATATGGAACTAGAAAAATCTAACTGTTTTTAAAAACATGCAAGATTTAAATCTAGCCTGTGATTGTATTTTAGACAGCAATAATTATTATGTGTTTTTTTAGAAGTTAATAGTTTGACGCCTCATTAGAGTGCGCCACTTCTATTCGTAGGTGTCAATTTGTATCGTGAGTGAAGTAACCGAAGAACTGGCAAATAACGCTTATGTTTAATTAGTTAATCGGTTAAAATCTCTATAAAATTAATTAGGTTTCAAAATAAATAAACACCTTTTCACTCATGCGTGATAACAAATGATTGATCCATGCTTATTAGCATTGTTAGCGTAATCATAGTGATTTGGCGTGTTACTTCAGGCACAATTTAAATACGGAACCTTGTACTCAAAATGTCTTTAATTCCACATTTCTGAAGAATTCTAATAATTATAACCAATTTCGCCGTACGTGATTGTTATTCATGTCTTCGTAATTGTAGAAAATTTAACATTGCAATGTTTTACATAATTGTTAATCTTTCAAAAACTAAGTAGACGATCATTTCAAGTTTTCTAAGAATAATATCTTACTAAAATTTCGTAGCGAGCATCATAACCTATGACTTTTTTCGAAAAAAATTTAGTTAATTTTTTTTTAAATGTGTTAAGAATAATAGTATATTACGACATTCATGCTTTAAAGGTAATTATGCATTGCGTCATAAGATATTTAGTAAATGCATCAAAACTTGAGGTTCACTACAATAATTTTGGCGCATTTTTAACCGACTTCAAAAAAGGAGGTTCTCAATTCGACTGTATTTTTTTTTATGTTTGTTACCTCAGAACTTTCGACTAGGTAAACCGATTGTGAGATTCTTTTTTTAGTTGAAAGCTGGTGCTGTAAAACAGGTCTTGAAACAAAAAGTGCAAACATTGGTAATAGAGCGGTTAAAGGCAAATGAAAATGAAAATTCTACATTTCGTTTTTGCAACCGCAATCGGGTGTTCATCAACATATCGGTTTAAAACTCGTACATTATGTACAGGAGCCAAACCCCAAGTGAATCGTGCAAGATTTATCGATCTGCGAGATATAGGTTAGCAACAATCTGCGATCATCGAAAAATTTTTGCCCTTCAATGGAATTTCCCGACGAAGGATCACAGGGTGGAAAAAAATTAAGGAGCTTCGTATCAAAATGCACAAGCAATTTGGAAAAAAAAAATTTGTTAAAAAATAGATGCTGAAAAGATTCAGGTACAGACGATATACCAAACGAGCTTCTAAGATACGGCTTTCCAGGGCTTGCAGCAAGACTGACAAGAGTATTTAACAAAATCTTGAGCACTACGGAAATCCCGAAGGACTGGCACACCAGCATCACAAATCCCATATACAAGAAATGGCAAAAAACAAAGCCTGAAAACTACAGAGGAATACCTCTACTATGCTAAACAATGAAATTGTTTACAGGGTTGCTCAAGGACAAATTAGAGGAGCAAAAAAAACCAGAGAATAACAACAAAAATTTAAAAAGAATAGATCACCAACCGATGCCATCTTCATTACCAAGCAAATAAAGGAAAAAGCAATAGAGTATAATAAACCAGCATTTATTTGCTTCGTCGACCTTATTAAGGCATTTGACATAGTCCGCCTGGAAGACGTCATAAAAATCCTAAAGGAAAAAGAAGCCCCTTCCAACATAGTAACAACGGTATACAACCTTAACACTACTAACAAAACGCAAATCAAAGCTGGAGAGAATATTACATCTAGCATCCCCATTCCAGCAAAAATTAGACAGGGAGATAGCCTTATTTCATTTTTATTTAACCTCCTGATGGACAAAATCATAAAAGAAGTAACATCCATGAATTCGGGATACAGAATGAATAATAGGGCTATCAGCATGGTCTGCTACGCCGACGACGCTGCAATATTCGCAGAAAGTGAGAATGACCTACAGAGACAGTTATTTAAGTCCTACCAGATCAGTCAGCAACTCAATATGGATATATTGCCACGTCTTTTTCGTTCTCTAAAGAGTTCTCTGCCAGTGGTCTCTCTACTGGCAAATTATGCCCGAGCTCAGCCGTAGAGGGTAGAAGAAAAAAATATAAAAGTGAGCCGCGCCACCGACTTCGACGGTACAAGCCGGAAACCCCTAGGTCTAGTAGGCACTAGCAGAGCCACACGATAAACAACAAAAAATTATGGTGAACTAGATAAATAAAACTATATTTACAATTCCTGCAATATATTAATTAAGTAAAAATGATGTTCTGATTTTTTACAACAAATTCTGTATTTTCGTTAAGTGGATTAAACGAATTTAATACACTTTTCTTAAAATAATATTTAAATTAATTATAACAATCTTTCAGACAATAATAAAAACCTAATGATGTACAAAAGAGAATTAAAAAAAAAACAACAAAAAGAAAATGTTCACAATACTTAAAATTTAAAAAATAATTGGTTTTATATAAAATTCCTGATAGCAAAAGATTAACACAAAAAATACACAAAATAAATGGACTTGCAACAAAAATAATAATTTGAAACCCTCACAATAACCACATAAATTATATTCAATAATGTATAAATTCAGATTCAACTTGGAGCAGGTACAAATTTAATGAAAAATAATTTGTTACTTTTAAACTATTGAAAACACTTAGATCAAGCACATAATAACTGATAAGTTGATAAAATTAAACTCGATACCATGTAACCAATTGAAAACTTCATTAAGACGCCACTGTTACATCGATGATCCAAGAACAGAAAGATTTACACTGTTAAAACACTCGAGCTTATTTTAAAAATAATTCTTTTTACGATGGCTGTCCTTCAAAATAGCAATATTGTAGGATATTTACAAATAAGTATGAAGAATACATTTTTACTTGGACACAAAGAACTATTGAGAATATTACTTTAATCAAAGTTCAGACTCGGCATATTATCCAATGCAATAAATAGTTTTCAACAGTGTACCATATTAATAAATTAAAACAAAACTTAATCGCGGTGTCAAAAATAAGTTACGTCGTTTAAATATACTAAAATAAATCACTTGTAACCTTTGGATATGAATTCACGAATCCTGTGGCCTACTCCTGACCGGTTTGAATTATGGAACCACAACTGCTACTTAACAATGGCTTCACCCCATCAGATCCCGCACGCGGTTATTTTAACTCGACCCCAATAACCAAAATATCCACCACAAAGGCACGACAGAATGGTCAAGTTAAAAATTAAATGGTTTTTCTTCAAAATCCAATTAAGATGGCCCAAATACAGCCAGATATGAAAGAAAAAAAAACCGTAGAAGTTCTGCTCACGTATTAATATCAAATCGTTCCAAAAACTCTCACCCGACCTCCACAACTGACACCAAGCGACTGATAACCACTGCTCACTCCCAGGCCGGATATAAGAAAATGACCTGGGACACGCGTCAGCCAACCTTTGCAAAACTATATCCCCAACTCCTAATCGCGCTCGTCCGTGTTGATAGCCAGCCCATTCACACAGAAAAGCAAACCAAACAATAATATAGCTGACAACACACGACAATCGAGGCCAATAATCAAGGCGAAGTCTAATAACATAGACTCCCACTCCAATTAACAAAAACGTCACAGCCATTAATAATTAAATCCTACACTACTAGGTATGCAACACTATTTACAACTAACAAAATACGGTATGCAAAACTATTTACGAGCACCAGACTAACAGAGGCATAATTAATAATGAAACGGTAGAGGGGAAAAAATAGGCACGTGACAATATCCATAGGTAAAACGAAAACCATGACCATCGCTAGGGAGCCAATGAGATGCAAGCTGGTAATAGATAATAAACTCATAGAGCAGGTCATGCAATTTAGATACCTGGGCATAGATATGTCCAGCGCTCACGACCCGGTAAAGGACCTGAGAAACCAAATTAACAAATCAGTCATAATTAGGATGTCTAAGGGAAACTGTATGGGCTAATCCTTATATGAGAAAGGAGAGTAAAATCAAAATATATAAGATGCGTCAGGCCAATAATGACATATAGTATAGAAGTGAGAGGGGATACCTACAAGACCAAAAGGATGCTACGAGTGGCCGAAATGTCAGTACTGAGAACAATATCCGGGAAAACAAGAAGAGATCACGTAAGAAACACTAACATTAGAGCTCAATGTGGCGTACAGGATGTGGTGAGATGGGGAAGGCAGAGGAGAAGAGAATGGTATAACCACGTGAAAAGAATGACCGACGATAGAGTACCACGCATTGTACTAGAGGGAAAACCAGCAGGGATCCGTCCACCCGGAAGACCACCAAAGAGATGGAGAGACAGCTGGCAGTCTACATCTCAAGAAATATTACAGAGGCAAGTCCGGAATCAACAGATCATCTAGATCTCTAACAAGTAGAAGAAGAAGAAGAGATACGGTTTTTCGGCGATTTTAGATTTTTGCTTATAAACAATTAAAAATTTGGACAAAAGTTGCAAAGATATCCGAAAAATATTTGAATTTGCAATATTTTGATTACCGCCTGAGATATAAATGTGTTTACGTTCGTTTAATTTTCCATTATTGCATTAAAGATTTTTGCAAAATTCGAGTTCCTCAGCAATCCCTACGCTTCCAGCCATGGGATTCAATAAAATTATTCCCTTTACGAGCAATTATGTCATCACATGTACTTCAGTTTGGAATTCCGAGCCATGTCTCCCCAATGTGTTTGAATATTTAGGTTTTGGAGAATAGACACCTGAGCCAGTTCCTTCGCTGGTTTTTGATCCATGTCTTTTACTAAAAGTGAAAGAATGTACATTATTTCATAAAAAGACGAATTTGTTACCAAGTTAAGTCATTGTTTAGTACTCATATGTTACTAGCATTAATTTTTAATTTTTTATTCAATATTTTGATCAGATGGATAAAGTTTTATGCGAGTCATAACACTTTTTGTTTAAGTTTATATTTATTTGTTCTTCTTCCTACAGTGTCTTGCTTTCTCAAGCGTTGACGACTCCCATATTGACTACTTCTTTGTATCTATCTCTATCTTGAGCTGCGTGGAGAAGTTCTTCAGCAGTTAAACCTGTCCATTGTCGGAGATTTCGAAGACAGGATAGCTTTTTGCGGCCTATCCATTTTTTTCCTCGATCTTACCATTCAGAATAAGCCAAAGCAGACTATAACGTGGTCTACGCATCACATGTCTCAGTTTGCGGCGCTTGATGGTAGTTAAGAGCTCTCTATCGTGCCCTATTCTGATGAGTACATTCTCGTTGATAGTTCGGCTTGTCCACGGAATTTTAAGCATCCGTCTGTACAGCCACATCTCGAATGCAGCAATGCGGTCAATAATTTTTTGGTGGAGCGTCCATGTTTCGCAAGATTACAACAGAATAGACCATACATAACACTTGGTAAACCTTTCCCGCAGATGAATGTTAAGTTGCTTGGCACAGATTAGCGGCTTGAGATTCAGAAATGCTCTTCTAGCCATTTCTATTTTAGCCTTGATTTCTTCGTCTGGATCCATCGACTGATTGATCCAGCTTCCAAGATATTTAAAGTGCTGAACTCTTTCTATATTCTCGCCATCAAGTGTTATTCTTTCCGGGCCAACATTCATTTTGCTAACAACCATAAATTTAGTTTTTTTGACATTGATTTTCAGTCCCCATCTATTACTTTCTTTGTTTATCTTGTCTAACATACATTGTAATTCTTTTAATGATTCAGCTAGGACATATAAATTTATAGCATTAATTTTCATTAATACTTTACTGTAAATTACAATTTAAGTACAAAAACATTTAAGAAAAAACATAAAATAAAAGAATTATTAAAATTGAATGAACAGTAGTCAGTACTTACTTAATTGCGCCTTGAGGTCATCATATATCTCTTTCGCTTATGATTAATCACTGTTAAGCAATCGAAAATGTTTTGCACCTGGTATTTGATGCGGTACTAGTGATAAGTACACAATGGGTGTGGCAACTTGTTTACTTTTGAGAAAATAAGAAAATAGTGTGAGTGCATTGCTATAGAACGCAACTTAATATACCTAAACTTGGCTATAAAATAAATCTTATATATAAAATTCTCGTGTCACAATGTTAGTTACCATACTCCTCCGAAACGGCTTGACCGATTTTGATGAAATTTTTTGTGCTTATCCGGTATCTATGAGAATCGGCCAACATCTATTTTTCATCCCCCTAAATGTTAGGGGTAGTCCACCCCTAAATTTTTTTTTTATTTTTTAGACAAAATTTTTCATTTCTATTTTTTTTGATACAACATACAAAAATACATACAATCCTCAATTTTCACCCTTCTACGATCAACCCTTATTTTTTAATAGCCATTTTAGTAATTTAATCATTTTTCCTCTCCGGTCGAAAACTGATCAATCGTCATTTAATTAGTTATCCCCGCCAGATGTCTACAGGTGTCACTTCTGACCCAGTAAACAGCACGGAGTAGGGATGAGAACGAAGCCGGTCTCCTTTCTTTCTCACTCCCTACACAGTTGTCGGCCATCATTATTGTTTATGCATCAAGTGTAGTAGTAACGTTGACAATTATTATTTTGCTATCTCAGTGTAACTCTCATATTAACTTTTAATCATTCCTATTTTATCAATAATAATTAAATTATCAATTTTGAGTGTATTTTGCACGATTAGTTAATCAAGTGATTTTATAACCTCAAAAGTACTCAACACGTGACACGAGCTTCCAATAACAACGGATTTTGTGTTGTAAGTATACTTTTTTTTATTTATATCGAAAATGTTGTGGATCTTATTAAAATGTAATTTTAATTTAATTTTATTAAAAAAATGTAATTGAACAATTAAGATTTTCATAGTTTCCAAAAAATCAATCATTATGAATCTTTATTTTGAAATGTCAATGGAAATATTGGTTGTATAAAAAAATTATAAGAGACAATGTTTTCATAAAATTTAATTTTTTACTTTTGTTTGAAAAATTTTTCCATAAAACTTATATTTTTGTTATAATTTCATAAATTAAAACTAATCATTTCAAAACTGCGGCAAAAATCCTGGCCCTAATTATACTTTTAACATTTTTCATCATTAAATAATTTCATTAATTCTATTTATGTATGTTTTGTACGGTGAGCAATGCCAAGAAAACGCAAAGGGGCTGATTTGAGCCGCAGTACAAGTAAAGCTCGAAACTTGCGAAATAGCAGATCCGAAAGAACACAAGAACAAATCCAGCAACAAAATACTGATGCACGTGTCAGAATGGCGCAATTGCATCAAGAAGAGCCAGAAGATACACGAGCTGAACGCAATGAAGTCAGAAGATTAGAACAACGACAATCACATTCTTACATACATACAATATACACATTCTAACATACATACAAACTTACAATAAGTAAGCTATTTTTTGTCTACACTAGAAATTACTAGGAAATTATTTATATGGCAAAATAACGTTTGCCGGGTCAGCTAGTAAATGTATAAGAAATCGAGAAAGGTATGGCTTCCTCAATATTTGTTTCCAACTAGTATAGCCGTCTTGTACAATGGACCTATCTCACGAAAGAGTAACAGAGATGTGTAATTGAGCTTATGTAGTGCAGAACAAAGACGTCTATTTATTTATTTATCGTATGGCAACACATCATGAGCATGTTATAAAAATAAATACATAAAACACGAAGATTTCTAGCCTAAGTAGAATGTGTAAATGACGACTATACTAAAAACATTAAATAATATAATAAACAGTAAACTTAGTTATGGTCACAGACAGATATCTAGATTGCGAATGTAGTCCACTGCTGCATTGGTTGCTGTCAGTGAAGTTCCCTTCGTAAGCTCGTAAGTCCACCACTATATGTTTAATGGTCTGACTGTCGGCTCCACAGTCACATCGGGGGGATGGCGTTAAGCCCAATTTGTGAAATGAGTATCTTGCGAGTCTGCTTGAAGCCAGGCGATCTTTTTCTAATACAGGGCATATTTCGGCAATATTTCTTGCCAATATTGTTCCCAAGAATGAGGAAGGCTAAAATTTGAATATCGGAGGTCCTTGGCAGACAAGATGGGTGGGTGACTTAATCAAGGACTCTGATATCCTGGTGTATAGGGAGCTAAGGATTATTAATAATTTTTGTATATTCTTGGACAAGTGCCTTTTTCCTCCGGAGTGGTGGTGGAGGGATGTGACTCAGAGTGGGCAGCCAGTAAGTAGGAGTGGGCTTGATTGTTTCGCTGATAGCTCGCATAGAGTTGTTCAGTTGTGCATCAACCTTTTTAGTGTGGGCGCTATTCAGCCACACTGGGGCGCAATATTCTGCAGCTTGGGTAATCTAAGCCAAGCTCTGAGGTGCGCAAGGTGCTAGCTGACGAACCCCACGTTGTGCCGCACAATTTATGCAGGATATTATTTCTGGTTCCGATCTTGGCAGCGGTCTTCATTAAGTGAGCCTTATATGTAAGCGTCCGGTCTAGGGTAACTCCGAGATATTTAGGATGTTTATGATTTAGCCGGTTTTCCTCAAAATATAATTTAAGTTCCCTGGTTGCCGATCTATTGCAGAGGTGGAAATATGCGGCTTTCTTCTTTGCTATATATCGCTGAAGTCTCCAGTTGCGAAAGTATCTTTCTAAAAGACGTCTATAATGCTACGCGATACGCTTGTAGCATACTTTCTCATTGGCCAGCAAATGGTTGTTGTTTAAAATCAGCTATTTTACCTATTTTATGTTGTAAAATGTCAAGAATGTAAAATAAGAAGAAGCGGAAATGTCAATTATCAGAGATTGGTTTTGTAGGGTTCACCAGAGTTTATTATCTGAGTTTTCTTAGTGTGTTTAATTAATCGTAATATTTGAGTTTTATAAGTAAACAAATCCGTCTTTTTAAAATAAATTAAATTGTTTCTGTATTTGCCAAGGTAAGAGTTTTCATCGTCTAATGTCAAATTTTACCTGCGTCTACAAACGTCGTGCGCAACACAGGTTAAATGAGATAAGTCTATTGTTCTTTAATGCTAAGAAATACGCCATCTGACGAAATAAAGCCGCATTAATATCACGTGATGAGCAAGTGTGATTGCTTTTTGTTTATATATCCTGAAGCTCGCATCTGTGCGAAGATTATAGTTGTTTAATAGTGAATAATAATTTGTTAATAGTGAAAATGACCAGCAGAGAAAATGTGTACCTGGATATAGCTTAGTGCATCAAAAAATCCCCAATTTGACTTTATATTATTTCCCAAATGAGGGTCAAAGATTTGAGCATATTAGAGAATCGAGAATGGTGACTATGGTTGATATAAAGAAACTGTGGGAGATCAAACTGAAAATAGGATGTTCTAAATATTTTGTTGAGAAATATTTTATAACTCCCAGTGATTGTAAGTATTTTGTTTTGTAAATTTGATGTGGTTAATAGAATTACCAATCAATCTGTCAGGGGGCTATCAAAAACTTTACTTGAAAAACACTGCTATACCAAGTAACAACTTACCGGTGTCCAGCATTATAACAAAGTCCAAAAGTCTGAAGATAGAAGAGGAAAAGAAAAGATATGAAAAACTCATTGACAGAAGACAGGCGAGTTCTCTTGTTGGTTATTTTTATTAAAGTCAAAAGTAAATAAATACAATTATCATTGAAGTCATGTAATCCATTGATTTCATGAGGATCACTTTTAATAGCACTGGTCTGCAAACAATAAGATCTGATTATCCACTTATCATCCTTTTTTCTTTGAAACCACAAACAATAATGTGGTTTGCTGCAAGAACAGCTTCACTCTCCACGATGCATCGACTACTTGGAGTAGCAGCCAGATAATTAAAAATTATAGACAATGGTAGAAACATATCTGAATTCCTTCCAATGTAAAATATTGAATTTAATAACGTTCAAATATCGAAATTTTCACTAAATTGTATACTTCTCTTAGTAAACACATAGGTTATAGCAAATGCAATCACACTTGGCGTCAAAAACATGTGGTTAGACAGAATGACAGCGCGGAAAAATGAAGGTTAAAATTTCAATTGTTTGTTCCTCTCTTAAATTTTAAATTTTTATTAGCACTCATTAACAATTACACACATTTATTAAGACTTGATGATTAAGATTGAAGATTAAGATTGATTTCATCAATAGAGATCTTAGAGCAATCGTCGAGTAGGGAACCAACAATCTTGTTCAGTTTAACGCCCAAAAAACACAAAGTGCCACGTTTTCCAAGAAAGTGAATTCCTCAAATCATCCCATCAGAATGTCCGGAAATACCCTTGAACCAAGTCCCTCCATCTCGATTTTGGGAGTCACAGTGTCCAATAATATGTCTTGGCATGACCATGTTGCTAACATCGCAAAGTCGGCAAGCCAGAGGATAGGTTTTCTGTGGAAAGCCAGAAAGTTTTTTACTCCCGATCAACTGTTGACGACGTACAAGGCTCTACTGGAGTATTGCTTGCACATTTGGGGTTCAGCACCAAGGCATTCTCTTCGTCTTCTAGATTCCATTCAGAAAAGAGCCATTCGCTTGATAAACAGCTCAACTCTCACAGATACCCTTCACCCTCTAGAACATAGAAGAAGAGTTGCAGACCAGTCATTGCTCTACAGATATTTCCATGGCAGATGCTCCAGAGAACTAAAAACTCTTGTACCATCATTGGCCACATTCGGCCGAAGAACTCGGCACGCTGATCAGTCTCACCCATTTACTCTCAAGATTGACACTACAAGGACCAATCTTCATCAAGAATTCTTCATTTACAGGGCTGCTACGGAATGGAATAAGCTTCCAAAATCAGTCTTTTCAGAGAACTATGACCTGCAACTTTTTAAAAAGCGTGTCCACAATCATTTCCTTTCTATAATCCCTTCCCCTTCTAATAGTCGCAGTGCGGGCCGTCCGCGGCCCACACGATAGGTCTACCCTTTTTGCGACTATTTTCATAAAAAAAAAAAAATTCCAACCTGGTTTTGTATATTTTTCTACATATTTCTTTCGTAGAATGCTCACCATAACATAGCATGTTAAAATAAATAATACTGTGTGATAACATACAGGGTTAACCTGCACTACTAAAAAAAAATTAAATCTCCAAAGATCAAATTTTGGATATCTAAAACAACTGAGAGTTGCGGCCATCTTAGTCTTATATGGCATTTACAGAGTAATGTATAAGGACAAACTAATTTACATACAGTTACGAACAACACTAGGCATGGTCAGCTTATCAGCAAAATAACAAACCTAGAATTAATCACAAACAGCAGTATGTGAAATATAACAGAGACAGCTACTACAGTTATTACTGATCCACATCCTGACAACATTCTTCTTCATTTGCGAAGAGTGGCCTTAAACTTGCCATAGTCAGTTCTCACGCGATTAAGTCTGCACCATGTTTTTTTGACAGAATATAATAAACCTCTCATCCTTGTTTTCGTAGACTATGAAAAAGCTTTTGACTCAATCAGCCAACAACATATGCTCAAATCATTAACAGAATGCAGAATTGATTACAGGTACATTGCACTGATTAAGGGTATATACGAGAAAGCAACGGCGTGTGTAAGATTACATAAAAACACAAGAACATTCCGAATAGAACAAGGTGTACGTCAAGGAGATACCCTCTCTCCAAAGCTGTTCACCACACTGCTCGAATATGTCTGTAAGAAAATCGACTGGGGGGAAATGGGCCTAAATATAGACGGTGAAAGATTAAATAACTTAAGATTTGCAGACGATATCGTCTTTATCACCGACCGTATAGATCAAGCGTCCATGATGTTGGAAAAATTATACAATGCTTCAAGGGAAGTTGGCCTAAGAATTAACTTTGCAAAGACGCAAGTCATGACAAACCTAGTCCCCAGTAAAAACATAACTATTGGAAGCAAATCTATTGAACAGGTCACCGCCTACAAATATTTGGGTCATGAGATCCGAATAGGACGGGACAACCAGACGTGCGAACTTCTCCGGAGAGTAGGCTTGGGGTGGGCATCCTTTGGAAGATTAAAGTATGTTTTCAAGTCGGATATTCCCATCAGTCTAAAACGAAAAGTATACAATCAGTGCATATTACCAGTGATGACATACGGAGCCGAAACATTGACGCTTGCAAAAAAGTCAGCAAAGAAACTGCATGTCACCCAACGGGCGATGGAGAGGGCTATTCTGGGTATCTCCCTCAGAGACCGAATACCAAATGAGATTATTCGCCAAAGAACAGGTGTTATAGATGTAATCGAAAAAATAACAACTTTAAAGTGGAACTGGGCTGGCCACGTAGCTAGAAGAACTGACGGAAGATGGTCTAAAAAACTATTGGAGTGGCGTCCGAGGCACGAAGCTTATCGTAGTAGAGGGCGTCCCCCCACACGATGGACCGATGACATCAAAAGAATCTGTGGTAATTGGATACAAATGGCTCAAGATAGAGCAGAGTGGCAAAATAAACGAGAGGCTTATGTTCAGCAGTGGACTACTATAGCTGAGTGATGATGATGATGATGATGTTTTTTTGGGCATTTGCATTCCTTCTACCGGTATGGAAGGATCAAAATTGTTGGTAAGTGTGTGATGGTTATTCATCGACCATAACTGCTTCCATTATTCTGCTATATCGCACTTTCTCGAAAATTTAAGTGTATTTTCTGGGTTGAAATCGAAAAACTCTCGGCTGAAGCAACATTTTCTACTCTATTTTATTAAAGCGATGATCTTTGATAGCAAGTCTGATTAAACACCATCTTTCCATTGAAGTAATGGTTATCTTCTTTAAACGACTCCTGTCTTGCGCAGAAATTTTCTAACTCCAGTATGCATTGTGACATGTGCTAAAATTTCACACCGATGATACTTTTTCTTCCGCGTTCACAGAGTTAAAATCTAAAAATCCTCTGCTGAAGCATCAACGATCAATTTGGCGACCCTTGCAGCGTAGTCTTTGAATTTATTTATTTTTCGCCAAGTCACTCTCCATGTTAATGAGACCTTAAGTTTTGTTTGAGGCTGTGGTTTATTTTAATATTGAAATTACAGTAGAACATATTTTTAAATTGTGACAGACAACAACATTATGTCAAAATTAAAGTAATATAAAAATAAAGAACATATACAGAATGATAAATATTTAGTCGTATTTAACACCTCCTTCTCGATCTAAATATTCGCAATCTTCAGGCCAATTTTTCCACACAAATACTCGAGTTTTACAATTTCCAATGGGATATATTTAGTTTCCGAAGAACTCAAAAATACTGTGGATTGTTTTCTACTGCTTTATGATATTGTACCAAATATTTTTATTATGAATCCACTCGTCTCTGCTATCTTTTTTTTTTTTTATGAAAATAGTCGCAAAAAGGGTAGACCTATCGTGTGGGCCGCGGAAGCCCGCACTGCGACTATTAGAAGGGGAAGCGATTATAGAAAGGAGATGATTGTGGACACGCTTTTTAAAAAGTTGCAGGTCATAGTTCTCTGGAAAAACTAATTTTGGAAGCTTATTCCATTCCGTAGCAGCCCTGTAAATGAAGGATTCTTGATGAAGATTGGTCCTTGTAGTGTCAATCTTGAGAGTAAATGGGTGAGACTGATCAGCGTGCCGAGTTCTTCGGCCGAATGTGGCCAATGGTGGTACAAGAGTTTTTAGTTCTCTGGAGCATCTGCCATGGAAATATCTGTAGAGCAATGACTGGTCTGCAACTCTTCTTCTATGTTCTAGAGGGTGAAGGGTATCTGTGAGAGTTGAGCTGTTTATCAACCGAATGGCTCTTTTCTGAATGGAATCTAGAATGAGAATGAGAATGAGAATCTAGAAGCCTTGGTGCTGAACCCCAAATGTGCGAGCAATACTCCAGTAGAGGTCGGATTTGAGCCTTGTACGTCGTCAACAGTTGATCGGGAGTAAAAAACTTTCTGGCTTTCTACAGAAAACCTAGCCTCTGGCTTGCCGACTTTGCGATGTTAGCAACATGGTCATGCCAAGACATATTATTGGACACCGTGACTCCCAAAATCTAGATAAAGGGACTTGGTTCAAGGGTATTTCCAGACATTGTGATGGGATGATTTGAGGAATTTACTTTCTTGGAAAACGTGGCACTTTGTCCAGCCCAATCTGCATCTGCATAAAATTCTAATTTCTTTCCACCTTCATTTGTTCCTTAAATCAGTTTCAATTCGTTTCAGTGCTTTTGTATAATATTTCTACTCAGTATTAAGATGCTTGCTGCTATATCTGGTCTGGTGTTCACTACCAGGTAGAGTAAAGGCGAGTTTATACAGCAAATAAAATAAAATAAAATAAGAAATAACATAAAATAAAATAAGAAATAAGTGCAAAAAACATTGGTTTATGCAGATGAATAAAATAAAATAAGATATTAGAATGAACCGATAAAATCGCAGCTTTTTTGACAATGACTTTTGTATTTTGTGCATAACAGTTCATAATCTCCAAATTGATTTATTATTTTATTTCAAATACGCATTTTTTAAATTTCAAGAAAAGAAAAGAATATGCTTTGCTCACAATTGTTAACATAATGGAGAAAGCACGTAAGTGACAAAAAATCAGAGAGTTTAACGTATTTTAAATTACTTTTTCTGTAGCTGAAGCTTCTGAACACAGATGGAAGCTTTTAAGAATAAATTTACGGGTCATAAAAGGAAAATCAAAAAAACCTTCACAAATAACATTATTAGGTTAGGTTAGGTTGATTATAAACTCGGAACATTTAGAACAGAAAAGATTTGGGTCACGCGCACTATCAGTTTTTAAACAAAATAAAATAAAATAAGACATATAGATAAAAGTTGGCCATCTTTTGTTCTTATTATTATTTCTTATTTTATCTTATTTCTTGCATAAACGTTTTCATAGTTTTGGGCATGTTTATCTTTATTATTTTATTTGCTGTATAAACTCGCCTTAAATATCCGATTCATTTTCTGTATTGATTATTATTTTTCAAAACTGTCTCATTATCTTTATTTTTGAAGTATCCTATTTAAACAAGAATATTTGATGATTTTGCTTTCTCTATGTTAATACCTATTTTTTCAATATGGTTTCTCTGATGTAGTTGAAAAATGCCTTTTTACTTACTTTCAACTTCAATACCGAGATAATAATTTCCTAGCATTTTTATTTTAGAATCATCTGTTAGTATTTCATTCACTTCTTCTATATATTTTTCAAAATCAGCATCCAATAAATAAGAAGGTAAATAAATCTATCAAATATTTTCCATTATTCATCAGTACTTCAGATATTTTATCTTTCCACACTCTAGCTGATTGTTTTAACCCACAAATATTCTTCTTCAATTTGCATACCAGCTGAGATTTTTCTATGTCCTCGAATCCTTTCGGTTGACACATTGCGACGTCTTTTTCGTTCTCTATAGAGTACTCTGCCAGTGGTCTCTCTACTGGCAAATTATGCCCGAGCTCAGCCGTAGAGGGTAGAAGAAAAAAAAATAAAAGTGAGCCGCGCCACTGACTTAGACGGTTCAAGCCGGAAACCCCTAGGTCTTATAGGCACTAGCAGAGCCACACGATAAACAACTAAGATTATGGTGAACTAAATAAATAAAATTATAGCTAAAATATATTAGATACTTTACTCCTACAATAAATCAAAGTACACAGCTCAATAGCAAAATTATAACAAATATAGTCAAAATCAACAGCTAACAATAAATCATAAATCTAAAGTTTATGATTCCATAAAATAACCAAAACAAAAGTAAGAGTAACAGACTTTACCAAGTTACCAAAAAAAATAAAAACGTATACAAGTCAACTTTTTAATAATACTAAATCAAACGTTTACACAAGGCTGCTAATTTTACTCATGTTTTTACCATTTACATAAAGATTTACACTGCCAAAACAATCGAGTTTATTTAAAAATATTTTTACAATGGTTGTCCTTTAAAATATCAAAATTGTAGGATATTTACAAATAAGTATAAAGAAAATATATTTTTACTTGGACATAAAGAATTATTGAGAAGATTATTTTAATCCAAGTTTAGTTTTGGCATATTATCTAATGCAATAAATAGTTTTTAACAATGTACCATATTAATAAATTAAAACAAAACTTAATTGTGGTGTCAAAAATAAGTCACATCGTTAAATATTCAAAAATAATTCACTTGTAACCTTTGGGTAAACGTATATTGTAGATCAAATATAAAAAAAAAGAATAACTTTAATCTTGATCACCTTAATACGGAATTTCTGCTAAAAACACCAAGCAAGTCTTTATAACACTGCAATTTATCGTCGATATGGATGATACGAATGCTCTACTCCGGTGGCCGGTTTGATTATGGAATGGCACCTGCTAATTAACAATGGGTTCCCTCAAATAAATCCCGCATGCGGTTATTTTAACTCGACAACAAAATCCAAAATATCAACAACAAAGGTAAGATAGAATGGTCAAGTTAAAAATTAAATGGTTTTTCTTCTAAATCCAATTAAGATGGCCCAAATACAACCAAATATGAAACACTTGTTATGGAACACTTGTTAATATCACAACGCCCCAAAAACTCTACCCACACCACTCCCAAGACTGCCACCAAACGACTGACCACTTCCCAGGCCGGATATAAAAAAAAAATGACCGACGTCAACCAACAATATTCGCAAATCTATGTTCCACGCTCAGAATCGCGCTCGTCCGTGTTGATAGCCAGCCCCATCCACACAGAAATTCAAACCAAACAATAATATAACCGACAACACACAACAATCGAGGTCAAAAACCAAAGCAAAATCTAATAACGAAAACCCCCACTTAATCTCCATCGATTAACGAATATGCCACAGCCATTAACAATCGAATCCTATCACAACAAGGTATGCAACACTATTTACAACGAATGATATATTTAAATTACAACAAAATACGGTATGCGACACTCTTTACGAGTACCTGAGGAATACAAAACTATCAGAGACCCAATTATAATGGAACTGTAGAAGGGAAAAAAAGGCACGTTACAACATGTATACCGTTTCTTGTTAGTCTACATTTAAGTATGCAGTTTTTACATGTACGTGTTTGACTATTTTGTTCTCCAAACCAGTAATCGTAAGAAGAGCTTTAACTGCTACTTATTTAACGGCTGGAGCGAATACTTGGTCATAATCTTCTCCATATTTCTGTGAAAATCCTCTCGCTACAAGTCTAGCTCTGTATCGGATGGTTCCATTACTCGGATAAGATTTTATTTTATACATCCATTTACAGTCGAATATTCGTTTGTCTTTTGAAAATTCCACCAATATCCATGAATTTTTTCATAGATTCTATTTTATTCTCCATAACTTCTTTCATTGTTTTCTTTTTCACTTTGTATATGTTCTTTATTTTTATATTACTTTGATTTTGACGTAATGTTGTTGTCTATCACAAGTTAAATACACAAGTCAAAATTAATAATATTTAATATTTAACTTTTGAAATTACATAATGTCCTGGTTGGATATGGTCAATGATTGAAACATATGTCAACATTGGTAACATGAGTAAAAATAATAAATTACTTGATATTTCACTGTGTACATGAATTAGTGAAATGAGCGCATCAGTACCAATTACCATCATATCGGGTAAGCCATTCTATATAAGCGAAACTGTGAAAAGGACAAAATCGAAATTCATAAAAACTTAATATGCTGCATAATTACGCGCAGCTAGAAAATAATGTGTCTCTTGTGTCTGTGTGTGTGTTGCGCTATTTAGGGTTATTCATTTTATGTGAAATATTACCAAATTAAGACAATCAATTAGTAATATCTTTATACATCGACATTAATTACACGCATTTAACTACATTCTTCGATGAGATACAGCGGCACCTAAATTCGCAGTTTGTAATTATAGTAGAAAGTGATAATAATGATTAGAAGTTAATTTGTTGACGAGATGATCATCAATGTTTTGCAAATTGGATTTTATAACACCCGGATATCACAATAGGTGATAGATGCGTTTGTGTGTTGGTGTCTTCATTGGACTTTCTCATTTAACTGGTTTACTGTTGTTATTAACGAAAAAAAGTTTTACAATATATAATTATTTTAAAAATGAATGAGACATTATAGGCTGCTACTTTATTCTTTACTGGTGCCCATATTTTTGATTAGCCATTGCTGCATCATTGCCTTTTTCCATAAAAAATTTGAAAAAGAGTCAACCTATTTATCACTAAAACGGATTTTTTTTGGCATTAAGTATAAATTTTTCTTTTAACCATAGCGTCAAATTTTTAAACTTTATTTCTTCATGGTAGTCGCCTGTTTTACTTGTAAAACATGTAAATATGTTTTTTTTACTGAAAATAGTCGCAAAAAGGGTAGACCTATCGTGTGGGCCTCGGACGGCCCGCACTGCAACTATTAGAAGGGGGAGAGATTATAGAAAAGAGATGATTGTGAACCCGCTTTTTAAAAAGTTGCAGGTCACATTTCTCTGGAAAAACTGATTTTGAAAGCTTGTTCCATTCTGTAGCAGTCCTGTAAAAGAAGGATTCTTGATGGAGATTGGTCCTTGTAGTGTCAATCTTGAGAGTAAATGGGTGAGACTGATCAGCGTGCCGAGTTCTTCGGCCGAATGTGGCCAGTGGTGGTATAAGAGTTTATATTTCTCTGGAGCATCTGCCATGAAAATATCTGTGGAGTAATGTCTGGTCTGCAACTCTTCTTCTATGTTCTACTGGGTGAAGGGTATCTGTGAAAGTTGAGCTGTTTATTAACCGAATGGCCCTTTTCTGAATGGAATCTAGAAGACGAACAGAATGCCTTGGTGCTGAACCCCAAATGTACGAGCAATACTCCAGTAGAGGTCGGATTTAAGCCTTGTACGTCGTCAACAGTTGATCAGGAGTAAAAAACTTTCTAGCTTTCCACAGAAAACCTAGCCTCTGGCTTGCTGACTTTGCAATGTTAGCAACATGGTCATGCCAAGACATATTATTAGACACCGTGACTTCCAAAATCAAGTTGGAGGGAGTTGATTTAAGAGTATTTCCGGACATTGTAATGGAGTGATTTGAGGAATTTACTTCCTTGGAAAACGTGGTGCTTTCTGGGCGTTGAACTGAACAAGATTGTTGGTTTCCCACTCGACGATTGCTTTAAGATCTCTATTGATGGAGTCAACCTGTTCCTGCCTGAGTCTATTTGTATCATTCACAGAAAGTGATCGATAGGATGTGAAAGTTAAGACAAGTGTGCTGTTGTCTGCGAAACTGTAAATGGGGTTCGTGGTGGTTTTCAAGAGGTCATTGATGTGTAAAAAAAAAGAGTGGGGGACAGGATGGAACCCTGGAGGACCCCAACATTGGTTTTAAACGCATCAAAACAAATACCCTCAACTGCCACATGTAAAGAGCGATCTTGCATGAAGCTCATGAGCCATTGGCGCAGTTTGGTTGGGAGACCGTAGGCAGATTATTTGCTTAACAATGCCTAATGCCAAATGCGGTCAAATGCTTTAGATATACCCAAGGCTATTGCACGGGATTCACCAAACTTCTCAATAGTGTTTGTCCAGAGCTGAATGACATAAGCCAGCAAATCTCCAGTAGACCGAAGTTGTCGAAATCCATATTGTCTTTCATGAATAATCTTAAATTTCTTCAGATATTTGATAAGTTCTATGTTAATCGCTTTTTCCATAACTTTAACGTATTAGGTATGAAACCTGGTAAATGTGAGGTCTAAATGGGTGCCAAGTTCAATGGCCAGTCCTGAAATTTATTTATAACAACATAAAATATTTTATAACAACTTAAAATATCATTTCTTCTAATAGCTTAGGATAATATATTGAAGCCTAAGGTCTGACTTGGCTAGTTCGAATATACAAATCAAGTCGATCTACTAAGCTCTACAACAGAATTTCCATTACCTTTCCGGTAATAGTAATAACATTCATTTATTCTGAGAAAAAAAAGGTAAAATGAATCAAATAACAAAAATTCTTGAAATCGCAATAAATCAGATAAGCGAATCGTTTGTTTTCCGCGTGCAGTGATATTGTGTGGTTTGGGTTTTTTAACTTCTTAGTGCATCCGTCTACTCGCTACACCCACTAAATCGTGCGTCCTTCCTTCTAAAATTAGCGTCGTGACTTCTTGATGGCGGCGGCGCAATTGCAATAAAACTTAATGGAATATATTTATAGTGAAAGCGACAATTTAAACAATACGGGGACGGGCTTTATCAGACACCGCCTTACATTTACGCTATTTTCAGAGTTACTATATAAAAGCAGCACATTTATTCCTGTGTCCGCGGAATCAAAAATTCTTGGGACTAAGCCGGATCTAATTTATAAACTTTCATGTAGTTAAGATAAAGAAACAATCTGAAGTAAATAAAATATCCTAGACATTACAAAGGCATTTGTTAAAATGTGGCACAGAGGCTTGTTAGGTACTAAAAATCAAAAGATATTTGGGATAATTGTGTGTGAATTACGTTTATTTATCTAAACGAAAGAAAAACTTGGCAAGGGAGGCGATGCGCGCCAGTGTCGGAGTCTGTCGAGAGACTCTGTCGGTGTACCTCTATCCGCCGTTTTTATCTTCGTCCCCCAGGTCGGTAGTTTTATAACGGTTCGTGGAGGATGCGTAAATTGGTGAAAAGGAATTTAGAGTACTGCGAGTGTACGTGAGAAGATGAAAAGGAAAGGATTTTCTGGTCATAAAGGTTAGGCTCGTATATGTGCGTTATTAAAAAGGAACAGAACTTAGGGTCGTAAAGATTAGGGTAGGATACGTGCTTTCCTGAGAAGGACAAGACTTGGGATCAAAAAGGTTTTCATTGAAATTAGTTGTCGGAATTTTGAGGATTCAAAAATGGAAAAGTTTTGTTTCGTCGTCTGTACATAAATTTATACTTAACAATAAGACACAATAAAATATTCCTTACAAGAAAACAGTTAAATGATTAGGACTTTATCTAACCAAAGTGGCAGTGTTGAGAATAAACAGTCCAGAAAAGAATCCCGTGAGCACCTCTTAGAGACATGGCAGGAACTAATGGAGAGAAACGACGGTACAGCTGAAGGAACCAAGAAGCTAATCCCAGACATCATTCTATGGGTAGACAGAAAGTGGGGAGAGGTGAACTTCTACCTAACCCAGGTACTAACCGGGCATGGGGTCTTTCAGGCATATTTGCACCGTTTTCGCTTAAGTGACTTCGATGAGTGCTTGTACTGTGACATGCGCGACACGGCAGAATACACGATTTTCGTATGTACAAAATGGACAGATAAAAAACAAAAATTTAGGGAGACAAATGAGCAGAGTTACCCCAGATAATATAGTTACGAAAAGCTACAAAAACAAGAAAATTGGAACAAAATAAACCAACCAGCTACTGCCATTATGTCCGGCAAGAGAAAAGCCATAAACAGACTAAGACAATAAACTGACAACACAGAATAGCCCCAACATCTACTTAAATAGGAGTCCATCCTGAAGTAATACCGTCTGGTGATGCCAGGAGGACGTTTTCTTTTTCCTATACAGAGTGGTTTTTTATTCAGTAAAAAACTGACACTACCCGGCGTCTGGGCAACGTTATGAATGTCTTTCCACTTTCCAAAAAAAAAAACTAAAGTGACAGGAACAAAACAAAAATAAAGTGGAGAACCTAAAATTAAAAAGGTATATTGGCTTCTAGGAAGAAGCTCCCAGCTTACAATTGGAGATAAGGTGCTAGTATGTAAGCAAATCTTTAAACCAGTATATATTTATGGTCTTTAACTATGGTACTGCTAGGCGTAATTAAGCTTGCCTTCAAAGAGTCCAATACCGAGTACCAAGGAATATAGTCAACGCCCCATGGTATGTTCGCAATAAAAACCTACATCGAAAACTCCACATTGAAACAGTTTAAAAAGAAATAAAAAAGATTCCTATTGGTCACGAACAACGACTCCCTAATCATAAAAAATGTAAAGTGTTGGAACTTCTAGTTAATCAAACCCAGCCCCCGCACGCCCAAACGCACCAAACCTTTTGAACTTGTGTAAATGTAACATTTAAAGCTTAATTCAGTAAATCTTAGACGCAACAGTAAACGATGCATGAACATTTTTTTCCAAGGTAAACCATGGGAAATAATTTTTTTCTGCGAATTGAGTTCTGGTTGAGCATAAACAATGAAAGTATCTTGAATTCACTCAAATTTCTCGACATTGTCTTTCTCAAAGTATTTAGCAAACCAATGTAACTGGATTTTTTCCCCTGACAAAACAATCAGGCAAGCTCTGGTAATTGAATTGAATTGTTTAGTTATAAAAGCCAGTAATAGGTTATTTGTTTAGTTTTTACTACATGCTGATAAGCGACTTATTGAATGATATAACATTTCTGGTTTAGTTTAAAACGGTGATTCTTCTTTGGTAATAATTATAATGTTTATTTAATACATGTGTGTACTGTTTGTTTGCAGTTAAGTTGGAAATCTAATTGATGGGTATTATTAAATTATTGTAAGCTTTCTTAAAGAAAGGATGTTTTTTGGATCACTCTTAATTCAGCAGTTAAATATTTTCTCTAAGAAAGTTACTGTATTATTTGGATTGCTCAAACTTTTTAGGACGTGTTGTATCTTGTTAAATCATACGTTAACGGAATAACTAAATATACTGAAAATGCAGAATTAGTTACAAAAAAAAATTAAGATACCCATTAATAAGAGCTAGAGAGCTGTAGATGTAAGAATAATAAACCTATGGATTAGGGATAACCCCTATTAACATAAGTAGTCTACTGTTGATAAGGGTTTGATTGATAAGCCCTGTCAATGGTTCCAATGAATGGTTGAAATCTTCGCCTGCTTGCTTCCTGTACTTTCATCAGTGATCTCAAACATGCTCGTCTGTTGTTGGTACTCTTGACCTGGCCTTTCTTCAAAACAATGTTGATCTGAACGAGATATGTTCGCTGAGGTCGACCTCTACCGACTTCCGTCCATTCACACTCACCTTATAAATTTGTTTCGTCAATCTTGCTTTATCCATTCTTTCTACGTGTCCAAACCAACTAAGCATTTCTTTATCTATCTTTGTAACCACATCTTCTTTTACACCACATCGTTCTCTTATCTCACTATTCTTTACTTTATCCAACCGAGTCACTCCGGCTATACTTCTCTGCAGCATTAATTCTATTTTCATGCTTCTTCTGCCAAACTCAACATTCACTACCATACATAAGTGTAGGAACCAACAGACCTCTGTGCACAGTCAGACGTGCCTTTTTTTGACACTTTTGCCCCATTCATTTGTTTTTCTGCCAACACCCTTCGCTCAATGTGACTGTCATACTTTCATACTTAACGATAAACAAATACATACACACATATTTAGTATAAAAACGAATAATCTGTAAGATGTATAAAATTACTGTTCAAAAGATCGTTTTGAATTTCGTAAATGATGATTGCAAAACAAAATGTTATACAATGCCTATAGGCTATTTACTCGTTTATACAAATAAGTATGCGATACCAGTAGCCAAAGAAAAAGGTGATTCGCGTATTACTTCAAAAGGGATACCAATAATTAACACCTTAATGAATCAATTGAATTTCGATAGTATAAAATTGATAGGGAAAGTGGTGTTGTCCTAATATAAATGAAATCTTGAACTAATACAGTCAGCGGAAATAATTTGGTCGATACTATTTTGGTTGGCAATTTGCTAGTAAAATCTTGAAGTACACGTTGAGACTACCATAAAAGCGGCTTTACTAAATTTAGCAAATATTACTTAAGTACTTTAATTTTTTTCGCTAATTTTAAATCCACCCAATAGCATCCCCTTGGCATTTAGGAAATAAAGTATAGTTATTAATTTACAGTACTTGTGCTTAAACCTCTAACAATTGATACTTTTTTTTTACACAAGCATTAAAGTTTGGCTTTGGTTAGAGTTACTGATATGTTGGTAAGTTCGTAAATAATGTTATCGACTAAGTTAGATTTTGTGTTTGCTTAAGAGTGTTTGTGATTCAGTCAGTTTTATTACATCATTGCACATTTAAAAGTAAAATTATACAGGGTTTTTTTTAAAAAAGGTGACCCCGTCTCTAGTATAGGTAGAAAACTAAAAAATAATTGGGGTTTGCTTAGTAAAAAATTTTCGTAACGCCATCCCTATTCAAGATAAAGGGCGTTGAAGAAAAAAAATGTATACACATTTATTACCATTTTGCCAAAACTACTGGAAACATTGTAACATTTTATAAGAATATATTTGTAAGCTGATACATCCCATGAGTTTGTTTTTATATCTGACTCTTATAGAGGGCGCTAGTTACACGGTTCGCACCAAGTAGTATTGAAAATAACTTTTTTAAGGTTAGATTCATTAACTAAAATTTCAAGTGAATTTAAACATCATTCTTCCTTCACAATAAAATCGGACAGCAGCAGTAAATAAAGTCATTTGGGCCACAATGATCGCCGAAGTCCGCTGAGGATATGGCACGATTAAAAAGAAGATTAAGTATTCTGGCTACGTTCATTGAGTGTAGCTTCATGAGTTGGGGCTAGTAGGCGTTGATTTAGGGAGTAATGTGAGCTGTATTTCATTTTCTTGCTTTTTCTACGTAGATTACTTGACCTGTATTCCAAGGCAGTGTTTAATTTTTTACGTACCAGGATAATCCACTGAAGATACTGAATATTAAGGTTTTTTTTTTGAGGTATTAGTTCGTTTTCGAGTTTTAGTCCATTTCTATTAGCCAGTTCTGATAAATAGGGAGGTTTTACTATCCCTACTCATCCATAGGGGTTTTCATATCTCCATAGGTTAGCTGGTTTTTTTGTGTGTCTTTTATTGTATGCAATTTAATTTTAGGCCTTATATTTTGGATGAGAGGTCCAGTTACATCTTTAATATTACAAAACAAAAACGTAACAAGGAACACTGGCAAAAACTTGGTTTCATTATCGATCTCGGGCTTCCCCTACCCGCTTTCTTCAATGTAGTAGGAAGTCTATCATAGTTATTATTAAAAAAGCTCAATAAGGCGTATCTTTCTTTCACAAAAGTATTATTTCACGATTTTAATTTTTTCAGACCGTATTTTTTTGTCTAAAATTAAATCAAAATAAGCGCTCATACTTTTCTGCTGACTGTCTCCTGTTGTGATACACAAATTTATTAAATGCATGCCGGAAAAACATTTTTGCTGAAGGCTTTTACTACGGGTACTTAATGTCGAATTCAATATATTGCGAAATTTATTTTAAGGTATTTTAAATTGCTCAACATGTAGAGTATTGTAAATCCGCATTGCTTGTTCTATAGTTTGGCAGCAAATTTGCTGTTGTCATACATGTTCTTTTTTATCGATCTTTTAAGAGGTAAATTTTAGGAATGTTATTAAAAATACTTATAAATGTGCGTATATACAAGTAAAATACGCACAGCCAAAGTTAATTAGAATCATCTATTATTTACTTTTCGAAGGAGCTATTTGACGCCTCACCATCCAGTACAACCGTGCACCTTCGATGCTGTCTTTTCGGGTCTCTACCACCAGAGCACTGCAGGTGTGCAGATGTTGAGCGTTCCCTTCTCCTGAATTGCATAGGGGGTATATGGGGAAGCTAACGATGCCGATTTTTTAAAAGTGGCTCAGGAGTTAGTCACAGCCTATGGTCATTCTAAAGATGACATCTCTTCTTTCATACAACACAATAATCACTACCGGTGCATAGAGGTGTGTTGGTTCCTACACTTATGTATGGTAGTGAATGTTGGGTTTGGCAGAAGAAGCATGAAAATAGGATTAATGCTGCGGAGATGAGTAGTCTGAGAATTGTATAGCCGGAGTGACTCGGTTGGATAAAGTTAAGAATAGTGAGATAAGAAAACGCTGTGGTGTAAAAGAAGATGTGGTCACAAATATAGATAAAGGAATGCTTAGATGGTTTGGACACATAGAAAGGATGGATGAAGGAAGATTGACGAAACAAATTTATAAGGCGAGTGTGAATGGGCAAATCGGTAGAGGTCGACCTCGGAGAACATATCTCGATCAGATCAACATTGTTTTAAAGAAAGGCCAGGTCAAAAGTACCAACAACCGAAGAGCATGTATGAGAGCACTGATGAAAGTAGAGGAAGCAAAAGATGTGTGTACGAACCGTAGCAAGTGGAAGGAAGTGGTCTCTGCCTACCCCTATGGGAAAAAGGCGTGACTTTATGTATGTATGTAATAATAAGTTAAGGAAAACCATAAACAAAAGAGAGTACAATTATTACTTCACTTTACTTTACTGGTTAACTAACATACATACTGGCCTACTTATCGTAATAAATACCTGACTTATTGGACTTTCTTATTACCATAAAATTGGAAGAAAATGTTAACGTCCTAGCATTCCAAAGAATACAGCAACTTTTTTAGAGAAAAGATTTAAAGGCTGAACCAAAAATATTCTAAAATACATCTTTTTTTTTAAAAATCTTACAATAATTTAGTAAGTACATTTTACTGTCAATAAAAACTTACAATAAATTAACAAAGCTTACCAATTATATTTCTAACTTAACTATCTATTATTTCAAAGGTCATGGAAAAAGCCATCAACATCGAGCTCATGAAATATCTGGAAGACTCAGGAATTATCAATGATAGGCAATATGGCTTCCGCCATCAGAGATCAACTGGTGACCTGCTCGCATACGTCTCACATATATGGCAGCTATCTATTGAAAAGTATGGAGAAACTTTAGCTGTGGCATTAGATATCTCCAAGGCGTTCGATCGAGTTTGGCACCAGGGACTCCTCGCCAAGCTTCCATCTTATGGCTTGCCCCCTCAGCTGTGTTCTCTGCTTGCTAGTTTTCTCTCAAACAGGTCTCTCCATGTAGTGGTCGATGAAGTTTCATCTGACACTTTACTCATAAATGCTGGTGTTCCGCAAGGATCCATTCTAGCACCAACACTATTTTTACTTCACATCAACGACCTATTGAAAGCAACTTCATGTCCCGTACACAGCTTTGCCGATGATAGTACCCTCCATATCGCTTTCTCTTCCAGGGCCCCTATATCAGCCCGTGAAACCAGAAATGAACGAGGAAGAAATGTTAACAATATAAATATGGACTTAGCAACAATTCTCGAATGGGGATCCAATAACTTGGTAGAATTCAATGCAAACAAAACACAAGCATGTCTTTTCTCTAGAAAAGCCGATCTCACTGTGCCTAACATAACTTTGTCAGGAGTAACCATACCACTGAAGTCATCCATATCGATGCTTGGTATTACTATCAGCAATAACCTTTCCTGAGAAAATCACGTGAGGTCCACTGCCAAAAGTGCATCCCAAAAACTTGGTTTTTTGTTTCGTGCCAAGAGCTATTTCACCTCCAGTCAGCTGCTTATGATCTATAAGGCACAGATCCGACCTGTACTGGAGTACTGTTCTCATATTTGGAGTGCAGCACCTAAACATATCCTGAAGCTACTGGATTCTGTCCAAAAAAGGGCAATTCGTCTCGTCGGTGATGCCTCGCTTACAAACTCGCTCACTTGTCTTGGAACACCGTAGAAAAGTTGGCGATTTGTCTCTATTTTATAGATATTTTCATGGGCGATGCTCTTCTGAAATATCAACAATCGTTTCTCCTTTGGCAGTCTCTTCGAGATTAACCCGTCAAGTTCAGTCTTCACACCCCTTCGTGGTCACTTTGGAGACCTGCAGAACATCACTTTCCAAATACTCATTCATCCAACGAATTGCGAGGCTTTGGAACTCATTGCCTAGGGAGGTGTTCCCCGAGGCATACAACCTCCAGAAATTTAAGAAGAACACCAACTCCTACCTTCTTTCCCTTGGTTCCCACGATGTTCTCTGAGCATTACAGGATATCCCTTTTCGTGGGAACCAGAACATAAAAAAAAAAAACTATGACAAACAGTGCACATATGTATTAAATCAAAATTATAACTATTACCAACGAAAAATTCCCCGTTTTAAACAAAACGTCGCATATTAGCAAGTTCGTGTATTAAACTAGTAAAAACTAAACAAATAAAGCAGTACGGGCTTTTACAACTAAGTAATTCAATTTAATTATCATAGTTGGCCTGATGGTTTTACAAAGAAAAAATTCCCGTTACAATTTAACAGATTTTTTTGTTGGGTCATTTAAAAAGTGTTATTTATAAAACGAAACCTACCGCTTTAGAAGAATGTCGTCACCGAGTAGTGTGATTTATTTATTTATTTAGCCTATGGCTACATCACCTGCACAATTGCTAAATTTCTTAAATTACCTAATTCCAACTCGCTGAAAGTGGTGGTAGTATAACCAACTTGAAGAGACACGGAGGATGGAAATCAACCAATGTAGCAAAAGGATACATAGAAAATTCTTTGAGAAACAAAATTCACATAGCTTCACAGATTGAAAAGGGCCGTAATGAAATTAATATCTTAAAAACTAGTACAGTTACTGATGCGTCAAATTCTAATTTCAACGCTGCCCCTTCTGTTAATATCCCTAATAATATTAATATAAGTAATTGTCATAATTGTGTAATTAATATTAATAAGTAATGTATTTATAAGAGTTATTGTGTTATGAAATTGTCTAAATAAAGTTATTATCCATCGATATTATTTTTAACATAGAAAACGGCTACAGAAAAAATATTGTACGTAACATGATCTAAAAGTGATTTTACGGGACTCGCAGGATTCCAGGAGTCACCTACGGCTCTTCCTGGAAACTTCCCACTCATCCCGTAAAATATCACTTTCGGAACTTGTTACGTAAATTACTATTTAAAAGCAAAATCGACCTATTTATCTGGAAAAGAATTTTAAAAAAATACTTGAAGTGGACACTTTTAAATGGGACACAGAGTATATGTATATTTGATTTAAAAAAAATAGTTCTGAGTGTCCCAGTTCAGTTTCTGGAAAAAACAAATTATAGTAGATTATACCACGAGTCAATAATGATAGCTATTAATCTCGAGGAATTTTTACGAACCGAGCCGCGTTAGCGGCGAGGGAGTAACATTCCGAGAGAATAATAGCCATTATTGCGAGTAGTATACTCTACTTTATTTACGACAAATTTATTTATTTTAGATTTTTAATGAACAACTTTATTTGTCAACATTTAAATTAGTGATAGTACAATTAATAAACTGAATTGGTCGTGAATTATGATTAACTTTGGAAGAGTTTTCAACACGAATATTTGGAATTTCGGTTGCTGTAAAAGAAGAAGTTGCTTCATTACTATTTATCTGTTTGGCAATAGTATCTGCTGTAGTTGTTTTGTTTTTCATAGACTGATCAATGTATCCTTCAGCTACTTGGGTAGATTTCCAGCCCCCGTGACGCTTCAATCCAGTTATATCGCCTCCTCCATCAATGTACAGAGTGGCAGATGATCTGCGATAACAATGGCCGGTATAACTTTGAGGATTTGGCAAGTTTAAATATTTGGCAATTTGTCTACCAATGTCTGCAAATTTGTTTTTTCCTATACGTTGTATTGTACATTTCGATTTTTGATAATTTAGAAAGAATGAATTGGTTTCTACATGTGACGGACGGAGATCGATGTACTTCTTTACAATATTGTAAAACGTACTGTTTATGGTGAATTTTCGTACAATTTTAGTTTTAGTCTTGGGTATTGTTATCAATAACTCTGTTTGGAAATCCTTCACGTCTTCTATTTTCATTTCATAAAGCTCGTTTGAGCGGCATGCGCCCATAATTCCAATAACTAATATAACCTGAATAAAAAAAGAACATGAGTTTTTGAATAGATCAGATTAAATATGAACATTTACCTTATGCAAAAGAAAAATTTCATCAGGAGCTCTGTCAATAAATTTCCTAATTTCTTCCGGGGTCAGAGTGGAAGATTTCTTTGCTTGAAATCCTTCAGATTTTTTTTTTAAAAACGCTCGTAGTTTCTTATATTTTTCCAGATCAACGTCATGGTTTATCTTCAACACAGATTTAATCATCGAATAGAATGACCATAATGAAGATGGCTTGTATTTTGCACCCAATTCAGCGAAATAGGCCAGCAGAACATTTTCGGAATAAGAGTTTGCCTTGTTTCGAAGACGCCATTCCTTGAACGATGCGTACGTTTTATTATAAATGGATTTCGATGTTTCTGGTATTAAGGTAGATGTTGTTGCTGCAGCTAATCGTACAATTTCTGGTGGTGTACAAGTGAACGATTCTTCATTTTCATTCATTTCAATACAAATACACAAACACTACGCGTTTGACACTGACACTTTTGAGTTTGGTTATATCGTTTCCATGGTATTATTTAATTCGAGAAATTTTGTGATAGGAGTACAAGAGGGAATAAAGACTATTAATCCCTCGCCATTATTCCCTAAGGGATTAATATATGGCATTATACTTCAAAAACCACAAGTATAATACTTATATTATATATTAGTCGTAAATAAATATCTTTAATTGGTTTGCACTATTATTTACTCATTATTTTTATTACCTATTGTAAAACTTTTCACAGGTAAACCCGAATATTTTGGACATTTATATGCTAATTATTATACTTATCCAATAGAGACCTGTAAAAGCAGGTAAAGCATCAATAGGTTAAGGATAGCATATGGAGATGTACCATTTCGTTTGCTAACAATGTTAATAAAATACACTTAATTCTAGAACAGAAATGCCAGTCGTAAAAATACTACCTCGCAACTAAAAAAACAGATATCTCAGTCCCAATTCGGCTTCAGAAGTGCCGTAGGAACCAGGAAAGCTCTTTTTTAGTCCAAGTATTGTTTCAGCGATGCAGGGATGTCGACTGTGATGTGTATCCATGTTTTATCGATTACTCAAAAGCGTTTGACCGAGTACGACACACCAAAATGATGAAAAAAACTGGCCTAGATGGAAAAGATATCAAGATCATCCGAAATCTCTACTGGAATCAGGTGGCTTTTGTCAGGATAGACGAAGACAGAACAGAATACATAAAAATACTAAGAGGTGTAAGACAAGGATGCATACTGTCCCCAGTCATCTTTAATTTATACTCTGAATATATCTTTAGAGAGGCGCTACAAGATATTGAGGCCGGAATACTACTGAATGGGAAACGGTTAAACAACATAAGGTATGCAGATTACACTGTTATTTTCGCAGATAGCCTTGCTACGTTTCAGCTTCTGTTGGACAGAATCACAGCTTTCAGCCGACAGTATGGGCTGGAAATAAACAAGAGTAAAACGAAGTTTATGATAATAAGTAAAAACCAAGATATATGTGAAAACTTATTAGCAGATGGAACTCCTCTGGAAAGGGTTAATAGTTACGTATACTTGAGCACAAACATTAATGATGAGTGGAACCACTCTATTGAGATTAGAACTCGCATTGAAAAGGCAAGAACCGCATTTCTTGAGATGAAAAAAAGTCTTTATAAGCCACGACATGCAGCTAACCACGAAAATACGTTTACATCGTTGTTACGTGTTTTCAATACTATTTAATGGATTCGAATCGTGGACGCTTACGGAGGCTTCCTCCAAGAAACTTGAGGCATTTGAAATGTGGCTGTACCGGAGAATTCAAAAAATACCTTGGACAGACCGGGTTACTAATGCAGAATGATGGGCAAGGAAAGAGAAGTTCTCGATACGGTTAAGGCACGAATGTTACAATATCTAAGACATGTAATGCGTAATAAGAGCCGATACAAACTTTTGCAAAATATTCTTCAAGGCAAAGTGTATGGAACTAGAGGACCAGGCAGACGACGAATATCGTGGCTGAAAAACTTAAGAGCTTGGTTCAACCAGACAACAAGAGGAGTTGCAGGCGTTGGTTAATGTTATACATGATGCCCGGAAAAACAAGGGGATGAAAATAAATGTAAGCAAAACGAAAGTAATGGTATTTAAAAGAGAAGAAAGCGTGACAAACTGCGAGTTGCTGATTGTGGGAGAAAGAGTATAACAAGTAAGGGAAATGGTATAATTGGTTTCAAAGTTTACGAGAGACGGAAAGAATAACAAGAACATTGAGCGAAGGGTAGGAAAACAAATAAAAAAATAGTATAAACAAACGCTGTAAAAAAAGCAGTTTTACTAAACTCATATAGCTTTTAAGTTACTTGCTCGCTGCGATCGCTCGCACTCAAAACCTGTGCTCATTTAGTAAAACTTTGCTTTTCTAAACTTGTTTTTAGATATATACTATTATGGAATCTATTTGTTAAATTTTGAGCGAGCCGAGTAGTTACGGAGCTTCCCGAAGCTTTCGCATCACAGCATCGCGGCACCAACATACGTTGGTGCATCCCAAGCGCGTCATTAGATGTTTCACATTAAAAATTCTGGTACCCCGTTTATAGTGGTTTTAAATTCTAAAATCTAATCCTATAGGAAAATAAATGCATTTATCTTCTGCACTATATCTTTTGTGTTGGATCGCGGATAGTGACGACGAGTGTCGATATATATCCACTTTTGTAAAATGAAATGAATGTTGGCGATAAACGCTATAAATAAAAGGGTTGATGACACTTTCCATAAACTTTATTCTCTTCCTATTCTGCCTTCCACTCACGATTCATTCAAGAATATAATTCAAGTGATGCGCCGCTTCTTCGATGCCCATTTTACACAATACAATTATTTGTTATAAATTAAACGCTCCTTGAAATACTTTAAATTTTATAACGATTCAACTAAATTCATTGCAGTTTTTATATACGAGGTACTTTAAAAAAGCAAACCGAAACGGCTGAATGTTAATACATATGAAAATTGGTATTCCGCTATATTTGAACAGGAAGAATTTATTTGCTGTATTCATTGTTTGAAAATTGGCATGCATGTGTATTTTTTCGTGAAGAATTCGTTTTCGTTATCCACTTTGTTGCAGCTCTCCACCAGGTAGTACTGCAGCGTACCAACTTCTATATCGGTTAACTTATCCCTATGAAAATTGGTATTCTGCTATATTTGAACACGGAGAATGTATTTGCTGTATTTATAGTCGATGTGTATGTGTTTATGGTCCCCATTGACTTTAAAATTGACACATCACCAAAACATAGGCGTTGCGATTTAATTTGAAGTGAAACTTCTGTACGTGCGCTGAGAGTAAAACTTCAAGGTCGCATCACACGAGCTAGCAAGACGAAAATGTGTAACGCTTCATAACGCGCATGTGCGTTTTGTTGTAGAGGAGAGGACACGCGTAGCAAAGAAATACTTAGCATCGCGACGTCTATTTGTGTAGTCCACGTGTTCGTCAAAAAATATTTAAAAAAACTACAAGATGTACAGGCTATTTAAGCACCCAGTAATGTACAGATTACAAAAATAAATTAAGAATAATATTCATATGCAAACAGTAGTGTTTGTCATTTTATAAATACTTCATTTCAATCCTTTTAATATTCCTTATATATATAATATGATTGAACTTAATCCTAGCCGTTTAAACGTTAGAAGTTTCACTACTAATATGCGCACATAGTGCACACTTCTCTTTTAAGAGGTTCTTCGTTTAAATTAATTAAGACTTCTTTGCAAAAACGGTGTAAATATCGAAAAAAAATTATAAATGATCATATGCCTTGATACTAAATGCCTTTTTAATAATGTGCCACACATGGTAAAATCCTATTTTAAATTAAGTGGTTGGAGAAGTAAAGGGAAGGGGGTTGACAAATGAAAGATATTTGTATCGTTAATATGTGTCCCCCTTGAAACAAAAATCGACGTGTTTCAGCATTTCGTTAACATCTTATGAATTCTGCCAAATATCTGGGGGGACTGTATTATGTGGCACACTCTGTATAATCATCGATGCATCTGTTAGTGATCGTGTAACTTCTAAACGATTCAGCTCCTATTCCCACAATATATTTATTTTGTCGAGACAAAGGTTTATAGCTATGATAGGATTCAATAGATGGCACTCTAATCAAGTTAACAATAAATGTTGGTTTACCCCATAGATGGCACTGTAATCAAGTTTACATTAAATTTTGGTTTAATGCCAAATCTAGACGGAATAATGCTAAGCAATACGCCATCTGACGAAATAAACTCGCATCAATATCACGTGATGAACAAGTGTGATTGCTTTGTGTTTATATACCCTGAAACTCGCATTTGTGCAAAGATTTTAGTTGTTTAATAGTGACTAATAATTTGTTAATAGTGAAAATGACTAGCAGGGCAATTTGTTGTGTACCTTGGTGTGACTCAGTGTGTACAAAAAACCCAATTTGACTTTTCATTATTTTCCAAATAAGGGTCAAAGAATTAGGCATATTGGAGAATCTGGAATGGTGACTATGGTTGATAGAAAGAAATTGTGGAAGATCAAACTGAAAATAGGAAAGAGAGTTACCAAAAACATAAGAGTTTGTTCTAAACATTTTTTTAAGAAAGATTTCATGACTCCTAGTGATTGTAAGTATTTCGTTTTCAATATTTTAAGTGGTTAATAGAATTACCTATCAATCTGTCAAGGGGGTATCAAAAACTTTACCTTAAAAATACTGCTATACCAAGTAAAAACTTATCTGTGTCCAGCATTATAATAAAGTCTGAAGATAGAAGAGGAAAAGAAAAGATATGAAAAACTTATTGAAAGAAGACAGGCAAGTTCTCTTGTTGGTTATTTTAATTAAAGTCAAAAGTAAATAAATACTTATAATTATCATTGCTCCCTGCACAGCACTAAGGCTGCCTACTACATCCATCAGCACGGATCGCATGACACTTTGAATTGGGAGTCTTTTAGTCGCCTTTTACGACATGCAGGCCAAACCTGCGATCTATTCATTTTCACCGTATCCCCTGTGGATTAAGTGTCGGATTTTTCGTTTTCCTCCACCCCCTGGTGCCCAGGTACCCGCAGTAGGGTCACCCTGTTGTTCGCACCAAGGTACTCTAAGGATTCGATGCAATTCCTACAAGTTTAGAATTTATCTTGTTGGAGTTCAGTGCTTTTAAAGCAGCCTGGCTGTCTGATATTATACTTATGTTTTTGTTTGCTAGAGGTCTTTTGGTCAGCTCTCTTGCACACAGTTCGATAGCGAAAACTTTAGCCTGAAAAATTGTAGCATACCTGCTAAAATTGGTAGATATTTTAATCTTTGATATTCAGTCTTTGGGAAGAGGATTTCTTTCCTCGTCCATTTGTCTCTCTTCGGAAAGAGGAACGACTTTTTTACGTGTATTTTTGTGGCTAGCGTGTCAGGAACTATCCCGAGAATTTGGTGGTTTTTCGTTTCACTAAGTATCCTGAAGTGATCCCCGAGTTGCTCTCCATTAATTTGCTTTCCCAAAGACAGGAATCTGTAGGAGACTATCCTGGCCTCCCTCTCTAAGAGAATATCTTGGAGAGAAAGATTTAGGAGGTGTTCCATCGCTGCCGTTGGTGTGCTGGACATAGCTCCAGTTATGTCCAGGCATGCCAGCCGCTGGAGGCCAGCAAGCTTTGCTCTAACTCTCAACAATAATATTTCTTATTTTATTTTTTTTTATTTTGTTTTAATGCGATAATGATACGTAAAGCATACTTCTTTTACAATCAAAGTCCGTGGAGACAAAGTCTTGGACAAAATAAACCTGCAGAAAAAATGCTTTATGCGATCACATTTCTTTATTTAATCGTCTTATAACAAAATTAATGAAAGCATAATTTTCCTAGGATTTGTTCAGATTAGGGGAACTGTCAACACATACACACGCCTCCTGAATAAATAATAATCGACAGCGGTCGTAATAATTGAAGTAGCAGACAATGAAAACGAATCATTTATTTAAAAATCACGTTTTCCAGTCAGCAACATCAGAATTTGTGGTTATAGTTGGTAATTAATTTGGAACAGATGTTGAACGTTGTATGATAAATACGAATACACCCATTTATTATTTATATCAAAAATAGTATACAATTTTCAAATGGGATTTATAGAAAGAATTTTTAAATATTTCTTGTCTATATATTTTTTTTATCTATACAGTGAGGTTTGCTGTTATTGCTTATACTTTTTTTTTTATGAAAATAGTCGCAAAAAGGGTAGACCTATCGTGTGGGCCGCGGACGGCCCGCACTGCGACTATTAGAAGGGGAAGGGATTATAGAAAGAAAATGATTGTGGACACACTTTTTAAAAAGTTGCAGGTCATAGTTCTCTGGAAAAGCTGATTTTGGAAGCTTGTTCCATTACGTAGCAGCCCTGTAAAAGAAGGATTCTTGATGAAGATTGGTCCTTTTAGTGTCAATCTTGAGAGTAAATGGGTGAGACTGATCAGCGTGCCGAGTTCTTCGGCCGAATGTGGCCAATGGTGGTACAAGAGTTTTTATTTCTCTGGAGCATCTGCCATGGAAATATCTGTAGAGTAATGTCTGGTCTGCAACTCTTCTTCTATGTTCTAGTGGGTGAATGGTATCTGTGAGAGTTGAGCTGTTTATCAACCGAATGGCCCTATCTGAATGAAATCTAGAAGACGAAAAGAATGCCTTGGTGCTAAACCTCAAATGTGCGAGCAATACTCCAGTAGAGGTTGGATTTGAGCCTTGTACGTCGTCAACAGTTAATCAGGAGTAAAAAACTTTCTGGCTTTCCACAGAAAACCTAGCCTCTGGCTTGCCGACTTTGCGATGTTAGCAACTTGGTCATGCCAAGACATAATATTGGACATCCATCGAGATGGAGGGACTTGGTTCAAGGGTATTTCCGGACATTGTGATGGAATGATTTGAGGAATTCACTTTCTTGGAAAACGTGGCACTTTGTGTTTTTTGGGCGTTGAACTGAACAAGGTTGTTGGTTCCCCACTCGTCGATTGCTTTAAGATCTCTATTGATGGAATCAACCTGTTCCTGCCTGAGTCTATTAGTATCATTCACCGAAAGTGATCGATAGGATGTAAAAGTTGAGACAAGTGTGCTATCGTCTGCGAAACTGTAAATGGGGTTCGTAGTGGTTTTCAAGAGGTCATTGATGTGTAAAAGAAATAAGGTGGGGGACAGGATGGAACCCTGGGGGACCCCGGCATTAGTTTTAAACGCATCAGAAGAAATACCGTCAACTGCCACATGTAAGGAGCGATCTTGCATGAAGCTCAAGAGACATTGGCGCAGTTTGGTTGGGAGACCATAGGCAGATAATTTACTTAACAATGCCTGTTGCCAAACGCGGTCATTAGCTTTAGATATATCCAAGGCTATTGCACGGGATTCACCAAACTTTTTAATAGTGTTTGTCCAGAGCTAAGTGACTTAAGCCAGCAAATCTCCAGTAGACCGAAGTTGTCGAAATCCATATTGTCTGTCATGGATTATCTCAAATTTCTCCAGATATTTGATAAGTTAATCGCTGATAATTTTATCATTTTATTAAACGTACAAAACGTAATCGAGAATCATACTCTATACAAAGTGGAGTGTAAGTCACTAGAAATGCTTGAACTTTATTTTTTTGATTAATATACGGGGTCACCCCCATTACAACAAATTTCGTAAACATTTAAGTCAAAATCATACAATCAACTTATATTCTAAATTATTATAAAATTAAACAAATAAAATCACTAACATTAAAATAAAAATATCATAACTTAAACTCTCTTTAACCGATTCTTAAACATAGCTAACGAACCACCAAATATCTCTATGCTTTTGTTATTAATTATTAATTAATTAATAAGTACGTTCAATAGGCGAATGCATGCCATAATTTGTATGGTAAAGAGATATAAAAAATTTTTACGGGTTGCACTCTGGGCGTGCCGGCAGAAGTGAAAACTTAAGTATTAACGTTGTGCGCCCTGCGCTGCCTAAACGAAACAGCCGGCGCAGGCATACATTTTCGCCACGCCGTAGAAAGAGAGGGGGATACTTCCTCTCCTACGCCACGCCAGCTGTCTACTCTCCATCCGTCTTACGAATTTTCGATCAGGTCACGTGTCCTGACGCGAGTTTAACATTTTTATCCGTCTTACGAATTTACGATCAGGTCATGTGTCCTGACGCGAGTTTAACATTTTTATCCGTCTTACGAATTTTCGATCAGGCCACGTGTCCTGACGCGAGTTTAACATTTTTAACGCATTACAAAAAAAGTTCACAGGGTGCCATAAGAAGTTATCACTTTAATAAATTTGATTGTCTCTAATTTCTGACGGAAACATTCAAACTAATACTTTGGAGAAGTTCAAGGCTAGAAATTAAACCATTTATTAGCTTAAAAACAAACACTAACTCGCAGTTTTCCCGTCTTGTACTCAATAAGTTCATCTTCAGTGTATTTAAAATAATTGTGTAATCATGATTGCTAATGCGAAGGTTTAACTTATATGCACAGTATCTTAGGAATTTGTTCTGAACTCTTTCCAAAGTAGTAGAATGAATTTGATATTGAGGAGACCACACAATAAATGCATAATCTACTTGTGACACTACTAAAGCATAAACAGATAATCTCAAACAGTTCCGAAGAATGAAGTCTAAAGATTTTGAGGATTTTACTGATATATTATGTATGTGTTGAACAAAACGCAACAGCTCATCAAATGTGACTACTAAATCCTTTATTGTTGTTACATATGATAGTTGATCATCATTAATTGCGTATGAACTAACATACTTTTTGGCACCTCTATAAAAACTAATGTAACAACATTTTTTAACATTTAAATGCAAACTATTATTTTCACACCAAGCACTTAGACGGTCTAAGTCTTCTTAAATTAGTATTTTATTATCCTTTAAATCTATGGATATATAAAACTTTAAATTATCTGCAAACATTAGACAATCTTAGTATTCAAAACATTCTGAAATATTGTGAACAAATGTGTTGAATGACAAAGGTGAACAATGAGCTCCTTGAGGTACTCACTAAAAACTCCTATTTAGGTGCGTCTGGCTATTGCCTCCGGTGACACTTAGGCCTGTTGGCCCATGGTATCTTACCTATATGTTTTTATATTATTGTACAATGAACCGTCCATCATCCCCAGTGCCCCGCACCCCATTATACAGTCGCTTAGTGATTCTTAGCTGTTTATCGGTAACAGTTCTGCCGTCCTTTTATGGCACGGTCCTTTGATGTATTATTTCCCGTGTTTGTTTCCTGGTATGCTTTTCTAGTAGTTTTTGTGTTTTTCCGAACCTCTTCTTGCAAGTTCTTCCTCATTACCTGCAACTTCCTGGCGTCCTGAAACCCGTATCAGTTTAACGTGATTACCATCTACCAGCATTCACAGTTCTTCTTTGCAGTCTACAAGTATGGGGGAAGGGGTGGTCCGGCCCTGATGTGCCCCCTGCACAGGACTAAGGCTGTCTACTACAGGATTTCGCCCGGTTTTCTGTAGGCTCCGTTAGCTAAGGTGCTTCCCCACCGCCATGCATCCATCAGCACGGGTAGCATAACACTTTGGATTGGAAGTCTTTTAGTCGCCTTTTACGACAGGCAGACCATACCTGGGATCTATTCTATTTTCTACGTATCCCCAGGGGACAGGTACTCCTGATGATTACCTGCTGTGAGCGATCTATTAAAAAACTTCTAAACCATTGTAAAGATCGATGACTGAAATCAAAATTAATTAATTTTCTCAACAGGATACTGTAGTCTAATCTATCAAATGCTTTGGAGAAGTCAGTACAGATGGCATCCATTTGACCTTTTTGCTCCATCGCAATCAATATTTTCTGTTCGAAGAGTACCAAATTTGTGACTGTTGATTTGTACTGTAAAAATCCATGTTGATTATTTATCAATCGTTCTTTACAATATTTTGTTTAGACTTTAGCGTATAGTAGTCAGTTGTAAACTAGTGTGTCGTTTCTGTAAGTTTGGACTAACTCATCCATTCTACAGGCTCCAGAAATACTAAATAATAAAGCCACCTAATCCATGAATAAATGTGTAATCTAAATAGAAATTAAAACCCGGTAAACTACCTTAATCATTAAATTTTCTTTATCTGGAGCTTTATGTATAAGTTTTTCGATTTCTTCCTTCGTTAAAATCTTAGGTTTCTTTGCCCTATAACGTTGAGCTTGCCGTTTAAATAAAGAAGGAAGTTTTAAATTTGTGAAGATTTTATCTTCAAACAAAGGTCTAAGAAGAATGCCGATACAACATTTTCCGAGAAAGAACTCGTGTTTAGTCTTGCGACAGTCCATATAACGTTTATATGCATATTCGTACTTTCTCTTGATTTCTTTGACAATAATTCTAATGAAGCAGTATTTACTGCCTCAACCAGCTCTGGAGGTGTCCCAGAAATGGAAAATTCATCATCTCCTATCATTTTACATTGTTTTGTTTTCTAAAACACCAGCAATTACATTTATATGCGTCAAGTTTGACATTAATACGTTTCCATAGTAACGCAACCAATGTTTTTATGAATTTCAAAGCACCATTTATTTATAAATATAATTATTCGCGATTTTTTTAAAATTAATTATTATTTGTCGAATTTTTATTTATTGAACGATTTGCGGAAAAATAGTATGTTTACCTCGTAGGAAAAGCCACATTCCTGGACTCTGTGTGTCTGACTCTGTCTTCACAGTTCGTCCAGGAATGTTGGGCTTTTCCTATCCGACAAATTTTGTGAATATCACAATCAAAATTAGCGACCCCAAAAACTATTAATTCGACACTAATATCAGCGTTTTTAATAGTTTTTATATTCCATCCCCTTCCCTTTCCCTTTGTACATACATATAGTCATGCCTTTCTCTTTGTATGGGTGTTAACATTATTGGAAATGTCACTATAAAATTCATCGTCCCCGAAGATTATGAATTCGATACTAATATCAGGCGTTTTTGATGGTTTTTATTATTCATCCCCTTTCCACCTCTTTCGTAGGGTTGTTAACAAAATTGGGAGTGAATCTAAACTATTCTCGAATTCTCATACATACATACAGAAAATTTCATCAAAATCGGTCCAGCCGTTTAAGAGGAGTTTAGTCACATACACACGCACAGAAGATTTATATATATAAAGATTGGTTTTGTTGACAACTGTCGTATTTTTAATTTTTGAAATATACACAAAGTTACCTTAAATAAAATCGTTTCATAACAATTTAAAAAATTACGGTATTTTGCATCGGTTTTATAACTATAAGGATCAGTGAATTTTAAACAGGTATTTCGTTACCAAAACTAATAGGATTAACGGAGGCCCCCCAGCCGTCTTTTCACAAATTTTATTTCGATCTCCTCACTGCACATTGCATTGACATTTATTTAGTTTTGATAATATTTTAATTCTAATTCAGACTGGTTTTGCGTATTTTACATTTTATTTAATATTTATGAAAATTTGATGTCTAGCTGGAGTCGTAATTTTTTTGAATATTAATTGCCATTAACAGTTTCATTCTTTAATTTTAACCTTCGCAAATTCTCAAGCTGTCTATGCATAATTTATTTAAATGTATTTATTTTTGTGCTAATTTGCGTTTTATTGATTGTTTGAAATTTAATTCAAATCGAGGATTAGCTGAACGAAGTTGAAAATTTTATGAAGAATCATACATAATTTAACTTTGACTGCATCATTAATGGACTAATCACTCAAATTTTTTGTCATTAATATAAATCACATATCACCAGTTAAATAATAATTGTTTTTTTAACTGTATAAATACACACAAATTTTTATTTTTTATGCAGGGTGTTTCAAAAAACCCCGTCTCTAGGATAGGTAGAAAACTGGAAAATAAGTAAAAAGTTTTCGTAACGTCATCCGTATTCAAGATAAAGGGCGTTGAATAAAAAAAAATTTATACACATGAGTTTGTTTTTATATCCAACTTTCATAGATGGCGCTAGTTACACGGTTCGTACCAAGTAGTATTGAACATAACTTTTTTAAGGTTAGATTTATTAATTAAAATTTTAAGTGAACTTAAACGTCATTCCATTTTACGCCAAAAAGGTACTCTTGGTAAAACTCGATACTGTGTACCGTTTTGATTTGAAAATTATGAAGTAATTACCGATGTTGTTATAGTTATGATAAAGTTATTAATTATTATTAGTAATAATTAGTATGCATTATGTGAATTAAAAATTTTTGTCGCTTAAATGAGACCTTATCGATAGATTGTAGATTGTAGGGTGGGTCGTGAAGGCCATGCTGCCTCTGAAGCACTTCGACCAATCAGATCTTTTGTGCATAACCCTTAATATATTCGAGGTCCGGGATTCCGAGACTTCGAGTAAAGTTTATCAGTTTCCTGGGGGCTAAGTTTCTGATATCGAAGTGCTTTAGAAAGGCCCCTTCCAGAAACTTGAGCCTCTTGCAGAAAAACGCTGGGCATTTGCAAATCAAATGTTCTGCAGTTTCAGCGAAGTTCTCGCAGTAACGGCAACTACCACTCTCTGTTTTGCCCATCTTTTTCTGGTGATACCTCAGAGGGCAGTGTCCAGTGACGAGTCCCGTCACCAGTTTCAAGTCTTTCTTGTCCAACTCGAGAAGATGTTTAGCTTTCCTTGGCGAAAGACTTACTAGCCTTTTTACTTGCCTTTGTCCTGGCACTTTATGCCAGTGAGATTTCATTTCATCTGTTTCCCAGCGTCGAACCTCTTCTTTCAAGTGGGCTTTGGAAAGTCCACAGAAGGGTTCTGGGCCGGAAAATTTTGTATGTGCCCCTTCTTTGGCAAGTCAATCGGCTTCTTCGTTGTCTTTAACTCCCTTGTGACCTGGAACCCACATCAGAGTAACCTTTTGTTTGCTGCCAGTTGTCTCAGGAACTGTTTACAGTCCTAAGTCAGCTTAGACTCACAAGTGTATGACTTCAGAGCTTTTAGTGCTGCTTGGCTATCTGATAAAATATATATTTCTGCCCTTCGGGTGTTTCTTTCGATGCACTCATGGGCACATGTCTCTATGGCATGTAATTTTGCTTGAAAGATGGTTGGGGTGTTACCAAGGGGTTTTGATAGCCTAAAATTTGGCCCTATAACGCCCACTCCAACCCTTTTATCCATCTTGGATCCATCACTGTACCACACTAAAGCATCCCTTCCTAGTGGAGGTCCGTTCTCTGTGCAAACTTGGTGGTTGTTTATAACCACTTCAAACTGCATTTCGAAGTCGTACCTAACTGGCATAATATCTGGACCAAAAAATTGGGATTGAGGGCTTTCCTTTCTCGTAACGTTTCACAAAAATCCATTCTAATCGGTATATCTTGATTTTCTCCAAGTTTGCCATGGAAAACTGACATTTATTGATAGTTATGACGATAAGACAACAATAATTGGATTTTTGAAACCTTTTATTTGTAAAATTAGATATTGTTAATCAAAATGTACTCAAATGTTAAATACATTGACATGTTATTAACATTAGGCGAGTGTTTAAGAAACTCTAGTGCATCTGTTACGCGTTATGCAAAAAAGTTTTCTAAAAAAAACTTACCAAGTAAAAATACATTTAAAACCATTGAACGACGTTGTCGAGAAAATTAACATAATGCATACTAATTAATAATAATGAGTATTAATAACTTTATCATTACTTTATACCAGCATCGGTTATTACTTTATAATTTTCAAATCAAAATATTCCGAAAAGTGTACACAGTATTAAGTTTTACCATAAGTACCTCTTTGAATGATGTTTAAGTTCACTTAAAATTTTGATTAATAAATCTAACCTTAAAAAAGTTATGTTCAATGCTACTTGGTACGAACCGTGTAACTAGCGTCCTCTATGAGATTTAGATATAAAAACAAACTAATAGAATGTATCAGCTTCAAAAACATATTCTTATAAAATTTCATTACAATATTTCCAGTAGTTTCGGCAAAATCGTAATAAATGTGTATACATTTTTTTTCTTCAACGCCCTTTATTTTGAATACGGATGGCGTTACGAAAATTTTGTTACTAAGCAAACCCCAATTATTTTTTAGTTTTCTACCTATCCTAGAGACGGGGTCACCTTTTTTTGAAACACCCTGTATTATTTATTTCGAATTCTATTGACATTTCACTTAACTGCATTTTATTATTATTATTAATATTACTAGTCGATTATATAACTAAACGTTAGTTTAACGATTTAGCTTATTTTAAAATTTAAAAATTATTTATGCCCGGTACTTTAAAACTATTTGAAGTATTATTGTCATATTTGGTGGGGAGGGTAAGTACTATACACCCTACTAAATTATGTTAAATAAACGTTTCTGGCTACTACCAGAGGCGTACTACAGGGTCAAGTGACTGGTTGATCTCTCCCAAATTTTACGCCACTGGCGGAATTGCAATTTTATCGCAATTTTTCGATTTTTCTACGTGAATATTGTACTTTTTCTCCATGGTGATAAGGTTATTATTTTTCGAGATATTTTCGGTTAAACATGAAGTTGCACAATTATTTTTATTTCAATGTGTATTAATTATGTCGGATCATCTAGAGGAATTACCAATTAATAGAAGAAGAGATATGTAATTTATGCAGGATAAAGCTCCACCTCATTATCCTTTAATAATGCGAAACTATCTCGATCATCAATTTCCGCATCGTGGGATTGGCAGAGGTAGTGAATTTCCATGGTCGCCTCGAAGTCCCGAATGTAATCCCCTAGATTTCTATTTCTGAGGGCAAATGAAATCACTTGTATATTCCCAAGCAATAAAACTCTTTAGGAACTATGGCAGCAAATTGTTAATTGTCAATCAGCCAAACATATTTTTTAAAACTAGAAAATCGTTTAGCGACAGAATAAATAAACTTATTTAGGTAAACGGGGGTCACATTGAACATTTGTTACAAAAGATTTCTAAATTTTGTTTATGTGCTTTTTAATATTTTCTTTTTAATAAATTTGTTCTTTTATTTAGATTATAACATTTTCAAAACCACAATTTTTTTTTAATTGTTTGATGCATCTATTCGTTAAAAAAATTTCGATAAATAAAATTATGGTTTTTTGTTGTTTAACCCGAAATATCTTGAAAAATAATAACTTTATCGCCATGGAGAAAAAGTACAATATTCACGTAGAAAGTATTGGAAAATCGAAAAATTGTGATAAAATTGCAATTCCGCCAGTGGCGTAGAATTTGGGAGGGATCAACCAGTCACTTGACCCTAATTTAGTAGAGTGTATAGTACTTACACTCCCTACCAAATATAACAATAATACTTTGAATAGTTTTAAAGTACTGGGCAAAAATAATTTTTTAATTGTCAAATAAAACACCTTGTAATTTAGACATAAGACACATTTTATCTAGGTGATTTGGGTCGATTCTTCATATTTTGAATTCGAGATTTTATAGTTGACATATTTCTAATGAGGTATGACTTGAAACCTTTTTTTTTACTGAAAATAGTCGCAAAAAGGGTAGACCTATCGTGTGGGCCGCGGACGGCCCGCACTGCGACTAATAGAAGGGAAAGGGATTATAGAAAGGAAATTTTAAAAAGTTGCAGGTCATAGTTCTCTGGAAAAACTGATTTTGGAAGCTTGTTCCATTCCGTAGCAGCCCTGTAAAAGAAGGATTCTTGATGAAGATTGGTCCTTGTAGTGTTATTCTTGAGAGTAAATGGGTGAGACTGATCAGCGTGCCGAGTTCTTCGGCCGAATGTGGCCAGTGGTGGTATAAGAGTTTTTATTTCTCTGGAGCATCTACCATGGAAATATCTGTAGAGCAATGTCTGGTCTGCAACTCTTCTTCTATGTTCTAGTGGGTGAAGGGTATCTGTGAGAGTTGAGCTGTTTATCAACCGAATGGCCCTTTTCTGAATGGAATGTAGAAGACGAAGAGAATGCCTTGGTGCTAAACCCCAAATGTGCGAACAATACTCCAGTGAAGGTCGGATTTCAGCCTTGTACGTCGTCAACAGTTGATCAGGAGTAAAAAACTTTCTAGCTTTCCACAGAAAACCGGGCCTCTGGCTTGCTGACTTTGCAATGTTAGCAACATGGTCATGCCAAGACATATTATTACCTAACTCCATTTGAAAAAACTTAAGGGGTATCTTCAGTAGGAAGGGGGTGAATCTGAAGTTTATGACATTAGCGCTAAAAAGTGTACCGCTTATGTTAAATGTTGACGTGTTTCGGCATTTCTTTCTAATATGTCGCATTTCTGAAATATTAAGGGTGGGTCCTTTTCAAATGAACACAGTGTATATGTGACTTATTTTGTAATAATATGTCAATGCCGTTAATAAATCACTAGTTTGATCCAAGGAATTTGATTCCGTAAATAAAATATGATCTGAACTGAACTTATAGTATATTGTAAAAGAATGAACTAAAGAAATACAATTCAGAATACTAATAACCCTTTTAAATGCTGTTCATTGCTAAAAATATAATACGTAGGATATTATAATAAATTTATTTGATAAATTAGTCTACACAATTGTCGACAACACACCGAGTTTTGCATACTTTCTCGTAATAATAGGAAGACTTTCTCCTTGTTCTTGTCCGATTGGGATCATTCATATCCACATATGCAAGACCGAATTTGTTCCTGGAAATGAAAAGAAAATTAAGATTATTCTTAAGTCTGTGATGTTAGGATGTAAAGTAACTATTACTGTTACTCAGTAACAATTCTCGTTAAGAGCGGTCTGTTAAATATTCGTAAAACTCCCACCCGATGATTTAATACTATCTTGAAGGAACTTGATTTAGAGAAGGAAAACAAGCACAATACTAAATCCTTTATCTTCAACAAGAGGTTCAATACAACTTTTTAATCTTACAAAAAATGACTGGCAGTTCCGGTATATAAAAAAATGACATAAAAATCAACAAACAACAATTTTGAGTAAAGTATAACGTAAACTATCTATCTACAACACGGTCAGCATTTTTGTAGTGTCCATTTACCAATACTGTAGATTATATTAGATTTAATGAGAGGCTTTTTGTTAGTCTGCAGTCCGACCTGACAAGGTCTATTGCGCCCTCTCTGTGGTTAGAGCTCCTTTTCCAGCCCCAGTTGTTTTACCAACTTCCAGAGCGTGCCGAAATGTGGCCGGTGACAAAAATGCGCGCTAACAGAAGCATAGTCTTTTTCTTGTGGTGCCCATTCGTTCCGGATGTTGGCGATCATTATGGCGATGCGTACTTTGTCGACGGCCGCACCAAAAAGGCCTACTGTTGTTGTATTAAACCAAGTTTTTCAACCATGATATTTTTCTTCTTCCAGGTCCCCTCCTGCCCTCTACTTGGCACTGCAATATCAGTTGTAGTAGTTCATACCGTTGGCTGTTTCTCATTATATGTCCCAAATATTCCAACTTGCGCGTTTTTATCAAAACAAGCAATTCCTTTTTTTCACCCATTCGTTCTAGGACACTTCGTCTTCTTCTTATAATAGGACCTGGTCCTGTTTAGTCCGTTGCGTTTAGCCTCCTTCGGAGCTCTTTCTGTGACGCTGAGCTCCAGCTTTCGTACCATCTCTTCAGTGGTCTGCCTACCGGTCTTCGCGAGTTTGTTTATTGCTCTGGCATCCTTTCCACGTGGTCTTTCCAGCACCTTTTGCGTGTTCTAACCCATCTTACTACATCCTGTATTTCTAGTTCTTTTCTGATATCCTGGCTTCTTATTCTATTCCTGAGGGTAACACCCTTGATGGTTCTTAGTATTTTCATTTTGTTCGTTCTCATCATTCTTTTCGTTGTTGATGTTTCAGCTCTGGTTTCTGTGGCGTACGTTAAAATAGGTTGTTTTATAAATCCTCAGCTTGCTTTTTGTACTCATCATTTTATTTCGCCATATATCTCTCAGGTATCCGCTGACTCTTGTTGCTTTTATGGCTTGTGTTCGTGCTTCTTCAATAATGTTTCTTTCGCTTGATACCTCCACTCCTAGGTAGTTAAATTTTCTCACCTGCTGGATTATCTTGTTGTCGACTACCAGTTTGCACCTTATGGGTTCTTTAGAGATAACCATTGACTTTGTTTTTTCTGTTGCGATGTTCATGTTTAATTTGTGTGCTGTTACTGTTGTCTTGTATAACAGGCTTTGTAGGTCGTCTTCATTTTCTGCTATGAGGATTGCATCGTCTGCATAGCATAATACTTTAATGGTGCGATTGCTCATCCTATATCCAGCGTTCACTTTTTTATTATTTTCGATGATTTGGTCCATAATGATGTTGAACAGAGTAGGACTAAGGCTGTCACCTTGTCGTATGCCCGTATTGTTTTGCACTTACTTAAACAGTCAATCGTTTGTTTTTATTCTTGGTCTACTTCTGCTGTTCAGATCTTGTATAATTCTTTGGTACCGGTAATCGATGTTGTTCTGGTCTAAAATCTTGATTATGTCATTCAGTCGTACCCTGTCGAAGGCCTTGGTTAAATCCACAAAACAGACAAACAGGGGCTTGTTAAATTCTATCGATTTTCGATTTCATTTGGCGTAATATGAATATTGCGTCCACCGTTGATCTATTGGACCTAAATCCTTGCTGTTCTTCGGATATTGGCACCTTTTCCATGAGCCTATTAGCGATTATTTTAGTTCTGGGACACTAAGATTGGTAATATTGTACGTCCATGGGATTTTCAAAATTCGTCGGAACAACCACATTTCAAACGACTCGAGTTTTTTACAGGAAGCCTCAGTCAGAGTCCAATACTCGACACCGTAGAGTAGCACTAGAAAGACATAGCACTTTAACAGTCTGATCTTGGTTGGCAGGGATAAGTCGTGGCACTTAAACAATTTTGACATTTTCAGAAATGCGGATCTGGCCGCATAGAGGGAAAACTATTTTACTTCGCAAGTTTAATTGACGCAGGATATTATTTTTTTGAAGATATCATTTATTTTTCTGGATTAAGATAGCTCAGCCGTGAAAAAGTTTTAAAAAGATTTTTCAAATTGATGAGATTGAAATGTTTTTAACAGAAAAAGGAAATAATATACCAAAATTATTGAATTTTAAATGGATAAGCGAGTTAGCTTTTCTTGCGGGCATTACAACTTACCTCAATAAATTAAATATAACACTACAAGGCAAAGGAAAGTTAATCAACGAGCTATTTACTAAAATAAAAAAATTTGTCATTTTCCTACTTTGCAATCGTTTTTAACCAAAAACGACAAGCAGTGTCTTTCGAATATTTTTATTGTCACTAAAAGTACTGGATGAAAATTTTCGTCATCGGTTTCAAGATTTTTATGCAAAAGAAATGGACATATCAATTTTTGAAAATCCTTTAAAATTTGATATTGTAAAAGCACCAGACAATTTACAACTAGAGTTAATTGATTTGCAATCTAACAATGTATATAAAAACAATTTTGATGAAAATAATTTAATTACATTTTATTCAAATCTACCACAAAACAAATTTCCCAATTTAAGAAATTTTGCAAAATCAATGATTTGTATTTTTTCAAACACCTATTTATGCGAACAAACATTTTCAAAAATGAATTTCATAAAATCAAAAAAGCTTGACGGATGAAAATTTACCAAAACTTGTTGAGGATCTCAGTAACCCAAACACAACCGTACTTAAATGAATTATCAAACAATATTCAAGAACAAAAAGCGCATTGAATTTTAAGGAATGAATAAAATGAAAGATAAACTATTTTCCGTAATATTTTATATTTATATCAGATGTAATTCAATGCCTGTCGTAGGAGGAGTATTTGGTTTTCTGATATATTATCGACCCACTTATACCTATATATTAAAAATATGTAGGTAAATACAGCAGTTATAATTCTCAAACCTAATTTTCACTGTTGGATTTTAAAATACTTTCATAGTTTACTTTATTTTTAATAATATTTATACTTGTATATGATATAAAAGCACTATTTAGTTACATTTGAATGTGCGGCCCGCATTAAAAATTTAATTTTAAAAATGGCGCGCCGTCCGAAAAAGGTTGCTCTATTGCATTGAAATGCCTCTTCTTCGTAAATATTTCTCTTATAAACGCTGTTACCATGCAGCTTTAGGCATCTAGATACATATGTATTTTCTTTTAACTTACGATACTATGCAAAGCCTACATAATATCAAGAATGAATTAATGTTTTCGTACATGCAGAGCTACATCCCCGAGGCTGTTTTCCAGTTGTCATAACGGTGGGTCATAACGAGGGTAGAAACGAATAACGAATAACCGAAGACAATACCAAGTATATGCACACCAACAGAACAAGACGTAGAGATAGAGTGGGCCAAAATGTCACTATGAGGAAATACAATTTCGAGAGGGTCGCAATTTAGGAGTTACAATTACTCAAGAAAGCAGTCTGACAGAAGAAATTAAAGTCCGAATTCATAGTGGAAACCAATGTCTCTATGCACTATGATTAGTGCTAGCATCGAAAGACATCTCGCGAAAAAATCATACATATAGTCACGCCTTTTTTCCGTAGGGGTAGGCAGAGACCACTTCCTTCCACTTGCTACGGTTCTTGCACACATATTTTGCTTCCTCTACTTTCATTAGTGCTCTCATACATGCTCGTCAGTTGTTGGTACTCTTGACCTGGCCTTTCTTCAAAACAATGTTGATCTAATCGAGATATGTTCGCCGAGGTCTACCTCTACCAACTTTAGTCCATTCACACTCGCTTTATAAATTTGTTTCGTCAATCTTTCTTTATTCTTTCTACGTTACCAAACCATCTAAACATTTTATCTATCTTTGTAACCACATCTTTTTTCACACCACAGCGTTCTCTTATCTCACTATTTTTTACTCTATCTAACCGAGGCACTCCGGCTATACTTCTCAAACTACTCATCTCCGCAGCATTAATCCTATTTTTTTGCTTCTTCTACCCAAACCATTGCGGAGCCCAGTAACACAGCAATACCGAGTGAGAATCAATCAGGAAATATTAGAATTATACAAAGATCCAGATATTGTGAAGGAGATAAAGTCAAGAAGACGGCTCATGTGCAAAGATAGCCTGACATACGGAGGATAAAATTGGCTTGGGAAGGAACACCAATAGGGCGAAGACCTTTGGGTCGCCCCCAAATGAAGTGGCGTGACAACATCAGAGCGGACCTAAAGACCATGGGGATAGAATACGGCCAGGCATTGATAGAAGATCGACAACAATGGAGGCAAATAGTACAGTCGGCCAAGACCCACTCCGGGTTGTAGAGCCATGGAGTTAGTAAGTAAGAGCTACATCCCTTAGGAGCTGCTGAATATTTACTTGGTGAACCACTCAGGATAATACAAAAAAATTTATTATACTATTATTGTAAGATAATGCAGGCAATGTTTTAAGCAATTGTATGCACTTTTACTTTATGCAGCTTCAGATTTTTCAACTAAAGCGGTAATTTGTAAACAGAGCTTTTGTGCTCTCTTTTATTTGAAGTTTGTTTAAACCCTGCTAACGTTTTGCTCTTTAAGAACTGTATTAATAGAAAAGCTTGCGCGTTTATTTGAATACCCACAGCATTTTTGGTTACTTTACCACTTATTCCTTCATATCCATACTTACGTGTATCCAGAATTCCACTCAAAATTATCCATTAAGCTCCAAACGTTGTAGCCAATAACTTTTACGTCATCGTATTCCATGGCGTCCCTAATAGCGCTCAGATAATCCTGAAACGGTTAATTTATGGAAAAACAACCAATGACAGTGTAAAAATAAATAGTTAGTTAATTGGATTAACTGTAGCTTATTTACTGATTAACAAACACAAAAATGAGACGTAGATTTCTTATTTGCTTGCAAGTCATTTTAGTTTCACTACAAGAAAAATGCAAATCAGCCATATAAACAAAAGTTCATTTTATCGATTTATTCTGCAGATAACATTAAACATAGCGAAATAACTACAGAAACTAAAATGAAGTAAAATACAAACAGCTCCTTAAATGTATTTACAAAGTGTGCTCCGTTATTTTGTAGGCAATAATATAACCTATTTTAAAATTCTTCTAGAGCTCTTTGCAAAGTTTCGCTAGTAATTCGTCTACATTCTTTACAAGGTATTTGACATTATTTTAAAAAAGGGGTGGGATATATTAAAGGGGTGCCACCACAGAAAAATTATTTTTTACCTCCCCTAAGATTTAAAATTCGACGTGTTGTTTTATTTTCCTACATTTATGAAAAAACAAAAGTTATTTGAACTGGTTATACTTCATGACAGACAATATGGATTTCGACAACTTCGGTCTACTAGAGATTTGCTGGCTTATGTTACTCAGCTCTGGACAAACACTATTGAGAAGTTTGGTGAATCCCGTGCAATAGCCTTGGATATATCTAAAGCCTTCGACCGCGTTTGGTACCAGCATTGTTAAGCAAATTATCTGCCTACGGTCTCCTAACCAAATTGTGCCAATGGCTCATGAGCTTCATGCAAGATCGCTTCTTATATGTGGCAGTTGACGGTATTTCTTCTAATGCGTTGAAAACCTATGCCGAGGTCCCCCAGGGTTTCATCCTGTTTCCCACCCTATTTCTTTTACACATCAAAGACCTCTTGAAAACCACCACGAAGCCCATCTACAGTTTCGCAGAAGACAGCACACTTGTCCCAACTTTGACATCCTATCGATCACTTTTGGTGAATGATACAAATAGACTCAGGCAGGAACAGGTTGACTCCATTAATAGAGATCATGAAGCAATCGTCGAATAAGGAACCAACAATCTTGTTCAGTTCAACGCCCAGAAAACACAAAGCGCCACGATTTCTTAGAAAGTTAATTCCTCAAATCATTTTATCACAATGTCCGGAAATACTCTTGAATCAAGTCCCTCCACCTCCATTTTGGAAGTCACGATGTCTAATAATATGTCTTGGCATGACCATGTTGCTAACATTGCAAAGTCAGCAAGCCAGTGGCTAGGTTTTCTGTGGAAAGCTAGAAAGTTTTTTACGCCTGATCAACTGTTGACGACGTACAAGGCTCAAATCCGACCTTTACTGGAGTATTGCTCGCACATTTTGGGTTCAGCACCAAGGCATTCTCTTCGTCTTCTAGATTCCAATCAGAAAAGGGCCATTCGGTTGATAAACAGTTTAATACTCACAGATACCCTTCACCCACTAGAACATAGAAGAAGAGTTGCAGACCAGACATTATTCTACATTACTCAGCACACTGATCAGTCTCACCAATTTACTTTCAAGATTGACACTACAAGGACCAATCTCCATCAAAATCCTTCTTTTATAGTGCTGCTACGGAATGAAACAAGCTTCCTAAATCAGTTTTTTCAGAGAATTATGACCTGCAACTTTTTAAAAAGCGGGTCCACAATCATCTTCTTTCTATTATCCCTGCCCCTTCTAAAAGTCGCAGTGCGGGCCGTCCACGGCCCACACAATAGATCTACCATTTTTGCGATTATTTTCAGTAAATAAAAAATTAAAAATAAATTTATATTAGAAAAAAATGTTTCTTAAAAGTTGACGTTTGTAATGTTTTAAAGAAGGCAGTTAACGTGTTATTTCAAATTTATTAATTTAAACTATTATCAATTTTTTAAGAAACGTACTTACACTTAGATAATTTTGTCTATCTGAGTCATCTAGCACTACAACGGTGTCATAATAACCGTTTTCCGATATAAGAATTTCAGGATTAAAATACTCCTTTTTAAACCAGTTTAGCAATTTTCTCATTCCCCATGGAGCTGACTGAAATATCAACAATGTATTCTCCTAAATAAAATGTAAATAATGCAAATGTAACTAACAAATAATAATGTACCGGGTGTCTGATTAAGAGAGGTAACCCGCTGTATCTCGGAAACTGTTTATGTTACAATTTAGGAAAAAAAACCGTATTACGAATTCGCATACGAGAAACTGTTAGAAATTATTTTCGAGTTTTCTACTCCACCGGCGCTAGTGGGCGGTTTTTACAAAAATAACACAAAAACATCATTTTTTTATAATAAATACACAATAATATTACCACAAAATTTAAATATTCGTAATCTTTAGATTCTTTTACGTAAGTTAGCTTCAGTACTTTTTCCTCTATCCTGTAAAGTAACTGGTAGGGGTGAATGGGATAGCTGAATCAATAAAACAGTTATAACTTTTGTGTGGAGAGAGATACAGTATACCACGACTGATAATGGAGGGCAAGATTGCAGGAAAGAGATCGGTGGGAAGAAGACGTATATCCTTACTGAAGAATCTAAGAAAGTGGTTTGGATACACATCCCTCCAGCTTTTCAGAATCGCAGCGTCAAAAGTAAAAACAGCCATAATGATAGCCCACCTCCGTGTAGAGACGGCACCAAAGAAGAAGAAACTTTTGTACCGCTTTATGGATTTTATCAAACTTAGTATCATTTAAAAGGAAATTCAATGAACGATCACCATGTGGCGCATATTGAACAATTGTTGATGCGATGCTAGCTATATTTTGTAATCATTTACTTGAAAGATCATGAAATTTAAAAAAAAAAAAAAGGTAAAATTCGCATCTCAATACCTATTTTCTAAGCGAAGATACGAGAAAAAATAGATGCACTATGGGATCGAGTTTTATGTATGGAAAGAGTGTGCTCCCATTTGACTATGGCATAAGTGGATATTGATTGAAATACAGCATGAAATAATTAAAAGGAAGAATTTTGACCAAATTGCGCAGAAGATATGAACCTTCAGAAAGTTTCACAGCCATTTAATCTATATGATTCTCAAAAGTCAATCTTGGATCCAGGCACACTCCCAGAAACCTGATCCTTTCAGGATTTTCCTTCAAAATCCACTTCTTTTTTTTGGGTGCCATGACCGTTTAACGATCGTTGGCGATCATTGTGGCTATCATGTTTGCAATAATTATTTTGTTGGTAGCCGCTCGGAAAAGTTGTATAGTGGTGAGACCAAACCGCTGTCTAAAATTTTTGAGCCAGGAAGTTCTTCGTCTACCGGAGCGTCTCTTACTATTAATCTTATCCTGTATTATAAGATGTAGAATGTCATACTTTTCTGGGTGTCTCATGATATGTCCGAAATATTAAAGTTTTCGTGATTTTACAATATTGACCACTTCTGTATCTTTATGCATTCTTCCAAGCACCTCCTCGTTTGTGATCTTTTTCACCCAACTTACTCTTAGCAAAATCCACTTGAATGCGCCCAAACACCATTGGCCACAATCCAATCCTGTTGTGCAGATGACAACATCACTACTACCCCCATGTCTGGTCTTAGTAGTTTCATCAGCGAATTGCCAAAGTTTGACAGATGTAAGCCTTTGACATAAATTACTATAAATTCTTGCGATTTATGAGCCCGTCACTTTCGACTATCGCCTTGAGGCGACAGCGCGTCCACCACAATGAGGGAAATAATGCATGATAGCCACGTGCGTAGTAAAAGACATCGGATGATTGTCGAAAGGTCCAATAATTTCGGAAAATGTCCAGAAAGGCATCGCTTTGTCGAGAACATTGGTTTACAGATATATAAATCAAATCGCAGATCGAAGTTCTTAGTTTAGTTTTAGTTTGAAGTCAAGTTTTTGAAGTAATTACAAAGTGTTATAAAAAGATTGTATACAATTGTGAATATCTAAGTGATATGTAAAATAAAATATATTGTGTAGAAATATAAGAATAAAAATTGTTTAGTTGATGTACTGAAAGTTTAGAATCATCGAACCCAAAGAGTAAATATCGTAACAATAATAAGGTTTACAGTTACAAATGCCTTTTATGGTAATTAAAAATTACAATACCTTCAGCCAACCATTACCAGGCCAATCGTCCGGTTGGTACGCATAAACTCCAATATCTTTGTTGATATCGGGTTGTCCAATTTCCGGTTCCGGAATCGCTCTTACGATACTAGTCGAATATGTGTTGGCGGAAAAGAAGTCGACGGTACCTTTGATATACTCAATTTCCTCGGGTGTGAATTCGGGAAGGCGCGATTTCTTATAGCCTTCTAATTTACTTCGTAATGCTATGCGAGATTTCATTATTTCAGGCCAGTCTCCGTAGTAAATTGGATGAGCAAAAAATCCCCACTGAAATATACCGACAAGTTAATTTAAAAATGTTGTGTATAATAAAAAAAATCTTACTGTAAACTGCAACATAGTTTCAGCTGCAGCTACATCTAGTGGACTCGAACTTTCGGGCTCGTACCAATTCATATTAAGGGGTATTGAAACTCTGCCTGAAAAACATTATACTTAAATAAAAAAAAAATATCTCTGCATTGAAACTGCAACTGGTCAAGTATGACCAACCAGCACTTTTGCTTTAAGGTACTTTAAAACTAATGACCTAAATCTAAGACATCACCCACTGGTGTTTCTTAGCTTTTATCTCACCAATCACTTGTTTGTTGTGATAACTAATTATACACTAATCACTTTACAGCACTAATTCAAAGGACTTCACTCTTTTTAATCGTCTCTGTTGATCCCGGTTGTCCAAAATCTGCAACACTTCAAAGTTGAGGTGATTGTGTAGCGTAGTCTCGTACTTCCTGGCATATTGTTTGATTTCCTTAGCTACTGTTAAAATTCCTAGATCCCTGTGTAGATCGCAGTTTCTAACATACCATGGTGCATTTACTATTCCTCTCAGCACCTTGTTTTGAAATCTTTGTATTATAGCTATATTTCTTGGTTTAGCGCATCCCCACAACTGTATGCCATAGGTCCATACGGGTTTTAATACCTGTGTATATAACAGGAGTTTATTTTGGATAGAGAGGTGCGATTTGCTCCCAAGTAACCAACACATGTTTCTATATTTGAATTCAAGTTCTCTTCTTTTCACTTTGATGTGTTCTTTCCAGCGCAACTTAGCGTCTAAATTCATTCCGAGATATTTAGCTGTGGTACTTGCCTGTTATTTAAGAATATGTTCTTTTTCAGAAGATACAACCAAAAAAGTAATAAAATTTATCTACGAAAATTTTCTTAATACCTTAACAAAGTAATAAAACGAAAATTTACCAATAATAAAGAGAACAAAAATATGTAAAATTTTGCATGAACTAAATTTTTTTTGGGAAAAGCGGGATTGTAGTTCAGCACTTATAAAAAAAGATAGTTTGCTTGAGAAGACAGTATTTGAGAAAAATACAAAAATTATTAGCAGATGGAAAACGGATTTTCTATTTAGATAAAACCTGGTTGAATGAAGGACATACTGTTACAAAAACCTGACGAGACAAATTAATTAAAAATCCTAGGCAAGCGTTTTTGGAAGATTTATTAACGGAAGTGATGAAGGTTTTGTACATGGTGGTTTGCTTGAATTTGTATCAAAGTCCACCAAAGATTACCATGAATTCCGATGTGTTTAAAAAGTATTTTTTAAATGCTGGATCTAATTCTCATTAATTCAGTCATTGTTTTGGGTAATGCTAGCTAGCAGTAAAGATTAAAAGAACAATTATCTGCAGCTAAATGAAAAAATAGTGCATAACAGACTGAGTAATTGAAAAGAAACTTATCATATGTTATAGAAAAAACTTTTAGTGTTGGCTAGGTAATGTACACCGACGTTTACTAAAAACATTATTAATTAATTAGCAATACTGTTTATCACCATATCAATGCAAATTAAATTTGATTGAGCCCATTAATTACAAATGAAAGGATATGTGGCTTGTCAAATACACCATTAAACTTATTGATGTACGGCAACTGTTATTGCAATCTACTATCAAAAATTATGAAATAAAATTAACAATAGTATATTGTGCAACTAGTGCGATAAGTTAGCAATCGACAACATCGCACGGGTCGCACATATTATTTTTTATTGCGAATAAACGCGAGCATAAAACAGGGGTCGTCCAGACCAAAAATATTAACTGAAATCAAAATATAAACTTTGTAATGTTAACTTGACAGTTGCGTGTTTGGCTGTTAACCGAAAGGTTGTAGGTTTGAATTTGCGTGCGACAAGGATAGTTTGTGTGTGCTAAGTATAATTTGCGTGCGCCAAGTAACACTCAATTGACGTAAGCGTGCGCCAAGTAAACTTGTCGCACTCAAATGGACAAACAGCTATTTTTCAACAGCGTGCTCTAAGATACTACTTATCCCGCATGAGTAATACAAAAAACTTTAAATGACGTAATTAAAGAGAAACAAAATGTGAATAAGGTAGGGGAAACTATACCTATCTCTTTTAAAACCGATGATGAATCAAGTGAAGATGATCTCGACTAAATATTTATAAATTTTACTGCATTGGGTAAGTTATTTGATTAGTTTTTTATAACCTTCTCTATTTCTTGTACATATATATATAGGTATATAAAATATTTAAATTTTTTAACATTATTTAAAATAATAAATAATTTTATTCCCCGCCCTTAAATTGGGATTTTAAAGTTTCATCATCATTTATTTTCAAGGTTAAGTAGTTAATGTACCCAAATAGGCTTATCGGGAAACAAGGTGGTTAAACTTAAATGGGTAAAGTGACCTTAAAGAAGAACAAACTACTTCTTTACATAGTTTCTATCTGGACACGGCTCATTTGAAGACTATAACCTTATAATAGGAAAACAGAAACAAACAACAACAGATATTGCTCGAAAAAAGACTCCTTTAAACATACCGTTTTTAAATGCACAAGATGGACAAGTCAAAGACACGAAGTGAACGTAAGCGTGGATGAAAGGATACAAGTAGATAATATGATCGGCATAATGACAAAAACAAGAAAAATTGCTCCACTGTAGAAAAATACATAATAATGAGTATAAAATAAAATGAAGGACGAATGACAAATAACTAGATACACAACGACCGCTCCAGATTTCGAAGTAAGCACCTGGGAGGCGCTCCCAACATCTGGTTGGAAGAAAGAGGGAGTTTTAGTTCGTATACAAGATGGTGACACACTGGAGTCGAACACTACCAGTGAAAGGTGAAACATGAAACAATAAGGTTGTGTAGTTAATGTACCCAAAAAGGCTAATCGGGAAACAAGGTGGTTAAACTTAAATAAGATAGAAAATGGGTTAAGTGCCCTTACAGAAGAACGAACTAGTTCTTTACACAGTTTCTATCTGGACACGGCTCATTTGAAGACTATACCCTTAGAATAGGAAAAACAGAAACAAACAACAGCAGATACTGCTCGGAAAAAGACTCCTTTGAACATACCGTTTTTGAATGCACAAGATGTACAAGTCAAAGACACGAAGCGTGGATGAAAGGATACAAGTAGATAATATGATCGGCATAATGACAAAAACAAGAAAATTGGTCCACTGTAGAAAAATACATAATAATGAGTAGTGAAAGGTGAAACATGAAACAAGTAACTGGTATCCATAAAGGGTTCCTCCTTGTCAAAAAAAATCCTCCAAACGCATCCGCTTCTACAAGACAATATTAGAAGAAATAAGATGGTAAATGGTAATCGTGCTTATACATACATACATATAGTCACGCCTTTTTCCCGTAGGGGTAGACAGATACCACTTCCTTCCACTTGCTACGGTTCTTACACGCTTCTTTTGCTTCCTCTCCTTTTATCAGGGATCTTATGCATGCTCGTCGTTTGTTGGTACTCTTGACCTGGCCTTTCTTCAAAACAATGTTGATCTGATCGAGATATGTTAGCCGAGGTCGACCTCTACCGACTTGCTTATACATTTATTTTAAAATGTTAAAATTAAATTTTCTCGGTATAAATACCTTACCTTTTTGTTTTGCTCTGTATTCCTCATCGTACAGATGCCAAATTTTAGCATGACCTCTTAGTACATTAGCTGCACACTCGTAAGCTACATCAGCGCCATCCCAAATGCAAGTTTCGTACGGTTCGTTTATTGTTACCCAATATTTCACATCGTCGCCGAAATTGTCGAAAGCGACCCTAGCATAATCTGCTACCCAATCGGGAAAAGACGCGTTGTAGTAACCACCCAAATCGCCAAGCACTTGAGGAATATCTCCGTGGCCAATTGTTATTATGGACTCGATGCCATTTTTTCGCAACTCCGCTATTAACTTCTTATAGTAAGCGATGCCGAGCGGGTTGACGTAATCGCTGAAACCTAAATGGAAATTTTATTTAATATACTATCGGCAAACGAAAAATGAATTTAAATGAATTACCGCGTGGTAAAATCCTTGCCCACGAAATTGAAAATCTGTAATGAGTAACTCCGATAGCTTTTAATAGAGCAACATCTTCTTTGTATTTGTGGTAAGAGTTACTAGAAATATCAGCTGTACTGTTATCTGCAATTACAGAGGGAATTTGATGGTTCTTCGTATCCCAAACGCTTGGAGATTTACCGTCTTCGTTCCATGCACCTGGATAAAATAAAAATAATTTTAGTTAAAGTTAAATGTACAGCTTAACGAGAAAGTTGTAGAGCCTACTTAAAGCTCATACAATACAAATGTGCGTGCACGTCATCAATGCTCTGTTCGTTTCAATACTTAATAAATAAATAAAAATTTCACAACTTCTTCTTTACCACCACTCGAGAGGTCCGACGGCACGACAGCTGTATCTTCCAAAGAAAAAGTGGATCTGCTGGCCGAAATGTTCAGCTCTAACTCAACCCTCGATACCAATGGAAAACAACCCCCAACGATACCTATAATAAACGCATCAATGCCTGAGGTCACTATCCGCCATCGCACTATCAGGAAAATCCTACGAAATCTTGACTCTAATAAGGCAGTAGAACCAGATGGAATTCCGACAATTGTCCTGAAGACCTGTGCTCAAGAGCTCACCCCAGTTCTCTGTAGACTCTTAAAGTTATCATAAGAAATGTTAACAATATAAATATGGACTTAGCAACAATTCTCGAATGGGGATCCAATAACTTGGTAGAATTCAATGCAAACAAAACACAAGCATGTCTTTTCTCTAGAAAAGCCGATCTCACTGTGCCTAACATAACTTTGTCAGGAGTAACCATACCACTGAAGTCATCCATATCGATGCTTGGTATTACTACCAGCAATAACCTTTCCTGAGAAAATCACGTGAGGTCCATTGCCAAAAGTGCATCCCAAAAACTTGGTTTTTTGTTTCGTGCCAAGAGCTATTTCACCTCCAGTCAGCTGCTTATGATCTATAAGGCACAGATCCGACCTGTACTGGAGTACTGTTCCCATATTTGGAGTGCAGCACCTAAACATATCCTGAAGCTACTGGATTCTGTCCAAAAAAGGGCAATTCGTCTCGTCGGTGATGCCTCGCTTACAAACTCGCTCACTTGTCTGGAACACCGTAGAAAAGTTGGCGATTTGTCTCTATTTTATAGATATTTTCATGGGCGATGCTCTTCTGAAATATCAACAATCGTTCCTCCTTTGGCAGTCTCTTCGAGATTAACCCGTCAAGTTCAGTCTTCACACCCCTTCGTGGTCACTTTGGAGAACTGCAGAACATCACTTTCCAAAGACTCATTCATCCAATGAATTGCGAGGCTTTGGAACTCATTGCCTAGGGAGGTGTTCCCCGAGGCATACAACCTCCAGAAATTTAAGAAGAACACCAACTCCTACCTTCTTTCCCTTGGTTCCCACGATGTTCTTTGAACATTACAGGATGTCTCTTTTCGTGGGAACCAGAACATAAAAAAAAAAAAATACAGCAAAGGAGTATTTCCGTCCATATGGAAAAACGCTAAAGTCCAACCGATTCCGAAAAAATGAAAGAAGACTATTCCTGCAAATTAATCGCCCTATTGCATTGCTCTCAGTCATATCCAAAGGTATGGAAAAAGCGATTAACACAGAACTTATCAAATATCTGGAGAAATTTGAGATAATTCATACCAGACAATATGGATTTCGACAACTTCGGTCTACTGGAGATTTTCTGGCTTATGTCACTCAGCTCTGGACAAACACTATTGAAAAGTTTGGTGAATCTCGTGCAATAGCCTTGGATATATCTAAAGCCTTTGACCGCGTTTGGCACCAGACATTGTTAAGTAAATTATCTGCCTACGGTCTCCCAACCAAACTGCGCCAATGGCTCTTGAGCTTCATGCAAGATCGCTCCTTACATGTGGCAGTTGAATGTATTTCTTCTGATGCGTTTTAAACTAATGCCGGGGTCCCCCAGGGTTCCATCCTGTCCCCCACCTTATTTCTTTTACACATCAACGACCTCTTGAAAACCACCACGAACCCCATTTACAGTTTCGCAGACGATAGCACACTTGTCTCAACTTTCACATCCTATCGATCACTTTCGGTGAATGATACAAATAGACTCAGGCAGGAACAGGTTGATTCCATTAATAGAGATCTTGAAGCAATCGTCGAGTGGGGAACCAACAATCTTGTTCAGTTCAACGCCCAAAAAACACAAAGTGTCACGTTTTCCAAGAAAGTGAATTCCTTAAATCATCCCATCACAATGTCCGGAAATACTCTTGAACCAAGTCCCTCCATCTCGATTTTGGGAGTCACGGTGTCCAATAATATGTCTTGGCATGATCATGTTGCTAACATCGCAAAGTCGGCAAGCCAGAGGCTAGGTTTTCTGTGGAAAGCTAGAAAGTTTTTTACTCCTGATCAACTGTTGACGACGTACAAGGCTCAAATCCGACCTCTACTGGAGTATTGCTCGCATATTTGGGGTTCAGCACCAAGGCATTCTCTTCGTCTTCTAGATTCCATTCAGAAAAGAGCCATTCGCTTGATAAACAGCTCAACTCTCACAGATACCCTTCACCCTCTAGAACATTCGGCCGAAGAACTCGGCACGCTGATCAGTCTCACCCATTTACTCTCAAGATTGACACTACAAGGACCAATCTTCATCAAGAATCCTTCTTTTACAGGGCTGCTACGGAATGGAATAAGCTTCCAAAATCAGTCTTTTCAGAGAACTATGACCTGCAACTTTTTAAAAAGTGTGTCCACAATCATTTCCTTTTTATAATCCCTTTCCCTTCTAATAGTCGCAGTGTGGGCCGTCCGCGGCCCACACGATAGGTCTACCCTTTTTGCGACTATTTTCATAAAAAAAAAAAATACCAACAATAATAAAAATCACCGTTCGCTTTATATAATCTCGAACACATCGGGTCAGTCTGTTCGTAATATTTTATTGCATTAATCAAGTCAATGTCTTGTTAAATATTACAATTTCTATATTATTTTAAACGGTATATAAAATTGCAAATATTATACATAAATATTTTATTAAATATTACACACAGTTCAAAGCTTTATTATGTATTAATAAAAACGGTTTTTCCGATTGAAGATCTATAAGCGCCAGCTGACAGTTGACAGTTAGATTCATGAGTTGGCAATTTTATATACGTTTTTTAAGACGTTGTCAAATTGGTTATGTTTATAATTTAATTTCGACTCTGTTTAATTTTGCTTTTATTATTACTAAAAACTGTGTGCAAATATGCCAAAAAAACTAAATAGTCGGTGCAAAGAACTCGTTGCATCATTAATTGACTATTTTGAGCGAGAACTTGAAAATAATGGACCATTACTACCTCTAACGGCTGTACGAGAGGTAAGTTCAAATATGAAACATTTTCAATAACGTCCAGTCCAATCTTTTTTCTTTTAGCGAGTAGCTGAAGCTCCTCAATTGAGTATGACGACCGTTAGTGGAATTTTAGAAACTGTGAAGTACAATTAACAAAGAAGCGTTCTTGTGTAAACAAAGTTACGAATACCACAACATTAGATATAGGTGCTATTAGAAATACTATTTACAACATGTATCAAACAAGTAAGTGATGTTACATACATTAATGTAGTCACAAGCTTCCTTGTTGCATTTTTACTGCCACTAATTAACTCTATGTTAATATTAAGAAAATAGACATTTTCTCCGTAACATACTACATATAATTTTATTACGCTTTATTCTATTATAAGTTTATTTTTCGTTTTTATTATTTTTATATTTATATTTATTTTCATACTATATTTAACATATTATTTTTATTTAGGTACTTATTCGGACTGCGTAAATTCCCCCTTCAACGAAAATGCACTGATTTATATCTATACTTTACGTCTTCCTATTTTCTGCCTATTTTTTTCTTCAAAATTTTATGTACTTTGTTTCGTTTGTTTTCTATGTGTTAATTTCTTGTATTATAAATTAAGCCTGTCCGCTCCCTGAAACGACACTCAGTCCTAACTGCAAGACGCAAGAGTCTCGCAGGCTTAGTCTTGGTCTTGCAAAAATGCAAAAACAAGACCAAGGCTACAAAACCAAGATCGATTTTGGGCAACATTACATACCGCAGATGTTGCGGTTCGAGGCGAACTTTTTAACATTCAATTTTTTTTTATTTTTTTATATTGTGAAGAACTAAATGGTAATACGTATTAGGTTTTCAATGTAATGTAGTGAATTTGATCGATCATATGATTTGTTGATAGTATTAATTTTTACAGTAAATTTGAAAACAATAATATGTATATAAACATTTATGAAAATTTTTTGTTGGTCTTTATAATGACTCACCTTCAATTTGGAAAGCTGATGTTGCACATCCAAACATAAAATCTGAAGGAAATCGTTTGTTGTTAAGTTGAGATGTGCTGAAAAGTTTTTCTTGTTAATCAAATGAAGCAGTATTTGTTGTCAAAGAAAAATTGCAGAAATTTCATAAACACAAAAAGGAGCACAATAATAGTAGATTATACCACGAGTCAATAATGATAGCTATTAATCTCGAGGAATTTTTACGAACCGAGCCGCGTTAGCGGCGAGGGAGTAACATTCCGAGAGAATAATAGCCATTATTGCGAGTAGTATACTCTACTTTATTTACGACAAATTTATTTATTTTAGATTTTTAATGAACAACTTTATTTGTCAACATTTAAATTAGTGATAGTACAATTAATAAACTGAATTGGTCGTGAATTATGATTAACTTTGGAAGAGTTTTCAACACGAATATTTGGAATTTCGGTTGCTGTAAAAGAAGAAGTTGCTTCATTACTATTTATCTGTTTGGCAATAGTATCTGCTGTAGTTGTTTTGTTTTTCATAGACTGATCAATGTATCCTTCAGCTACTTGGGTAGATTTCCAGCCCCCGTGACGCTTCAATCCAGTTATATCGCCTCCTCCATCAATGTACAGAGTGGCAGATGATCTGCGATAACAATGGCCGGTATAACTTTGAGGATTTGGCAAGTTTAAATATTTGGCAATTTGTCTACCAATGTCTGCAAATTTGTTTTTTCCTATACGTTGTATTGTACATTTCGATTTTTGATAATTTAGAAAGAATGAATTGGTTTCTACATGTGACGGACGGAGATCGATGTACTTCTTTACAATATTGTAAAACGTACTGTTTATGGTGAATTTTCGTACAATTTTAGTTTTAGTCTTGGGTATTGTTATCAATAACTCTGTTTGGAAATCCTTCACGTCTTCTATTTTCATTTCATAAAGCTCGTTTGAGCGGCATGCGCCCATAATTCCAATAACTAATATAACCTGAATAAAAAAAGAACATGAGTTTTTGAATAGATCAGATTAAATATGAACATTTACCTTATGCAAAAGAAGAATTTCATCAGGAGCTCTGTCAATAAATTTCCTAATTTCTTCCGGGGTCAGAGTGGAAGATTTCTTTGCTTGAAATCCTTCAGATTTTTTTTTTAAAAACGCTCGTAGTTTCTTATATTTTTCCAGATCAACGTCATGGTTTATCTTCAACACAGATTTAATCATCGAATAGAATGACCATAATGAAGATGGCTTGTATTTTGCACCCAATTCAGCGAAATAGGCCAGCAGAACATTTTCGGAATAAGAGTTTGCCTTGTTTCGAAGACGCCATTCCTTGAACGATGCGTACGTTTTATTATAAATGGATTTCGATGTTTCTGGTATTAAGGTAGATGTTGTTGCTGCAGCTAATCGTACAATTTCTGGTGGTGTACAAGTGAACGATTCTTCATTTTCATTCATTTCAATACAAATACACAAACACTACGCGTTTGACACTGACACTTTTGAGTTTGGTTATATCGTTTCCATGGTATTATTTAATTCGAGAAATTTTGTGATAGGAGTACAAGAGGGAATAAAGACTATTAATCCCTCGCCATTATTCCCTAAGGGATTAATATATGGCATTATACTTCAAAAACCACAAGTATAATACTTATATTATATATTAGTCGTAAATAAATAGTTTTTAATATTATGACGCCAAGAATGTAATAAAGTAATAAAAAAAATTTTTACGGGTTGCACTCTGGGAGTGCCGGCAGAAGTGAAAACTTAAGTATTAACGTTGTGCGCCCTGCGCCTGAAAAATATTGTCTCCAGATTTCCATAGCTTATGAATAATGCATTATTTTTATTAACGCTTTATTATAAATCATATATTAAACATCAGTACCAGATTTAAATGTTTTCGATTTCTTTCTTCCGCTTTTTGTTTGATCTTCTTTCAATATGGCGCTTTTCTTCCTACCTCGACTTTTTCGTTTTCGGCTACCTCGTTTTCGGTTTTGTCGCTTTTGGCTACGTCGTCTACGGCTTCTGCTTCTATTTTTTCTTCGTCTTCGAGCCTCCGTTATCGGCAAACCAAAACCTAATTTAAACCTTCCCCCGTTCTCTTTGATCAAACCAGCTTTCAATCCAGTTTTTAATGATTTTTTAACACAAATTGATGCATTTTTTAACGGATTCTTGCACTGATAAATTATTTGATCTAAAATTTTGTCGGGGAGAGAACCATTAGAGTCATTAAGACACGCTATGGTGTCCATAACATCTGCTAAAAACGACACCTCTCCTTGGACCATTTTAATGCAGCAAAAGCAGAACTTAATCAATAAACTAATGAAAAGCACTTAAATTTTGAATTTAGCTACTAAATTAATTTGTCAAAATGACATAAAAAATGTACTTGAATTTGTCAGTTTGTTGAATAAGGTTGCCAAGTTACCAGTCAAGAAAAGTCGCATTTTATATTGCTCCAGTGAAATACATCCGTCTTACGAATTTTCGATCAGGCCACGTGTCCTGACGCGAGTTTAACATTTTTTACCCATTACAAAAAAAGTTCACAGCGTGCCATAAGAAGTTATCACTTCAAAAATAATCTGGAATATTTTTAATATTCACACTGATGATGGTTGGTCATGTAAACAGGTCAGGAATAACTTGACAGCCTTGAACGTAGCAGGTTGTCTTTGACTTCAATACCCGACGTCTTTAGATGAATAACTTTATAGAGCAATTGAGGTTGAATTTTGAAATAACAATCTCAAATGGCATGGTGTTTTATTTCCGTTTACAAACGTGCCAAACATTTCTCGTTCTGTTTTGAAATTAATGTGAAAAATCTGTTTAAAATAATAATAACATAAATCGAATAAAGACTTGAAATAATGAAATTTCCCGAAAGTTTAAACTTTTATAAAGAGAACTAAAATACCTTTAAAACGATGTCTCGCTGACGCTATCTCACCGTGCTATTTAAGATTTTTGAAAGGGTTGTCACCCGGCTTAAGCGGATAACCGTTCATTAAAAATTTGACCTGATATTTTAAAAAAGGCCATCATGTATAATTACTTCTGGCTAGAAGTCAAAAGCTCTACTGTGCTATCGTAGACTTGGAAAATGCCTATGACAGAGTGGTGAGGAATGAATTGTGGTCGACATTGTCTATGTACGAGGTAAGCGGTAGTTTGATACGAGCCCTGAAATCACTTTACAAAGATTCCACTGCTTGTGTCAGAATAAACGGAGATTACACGGACTGGTTTAAAATCTAAAAATGTGTTGAACAGGGATGTGTGGCTTCGCCATGGCTGTTTAACTTATACGTACACGATTTGAAATAGAGTGCGTATGGATTGAGAATAAATAATTTGATCGTCAAATGTCTCATTTACGCTGATGATCAGGTCATTTTAGCATCATCTGAAGAGGAGCTGCAGGCGATGGTTAGTTAATATTACGCATGACGCCCTGAAAATCAAAGGGATAAAAGTGAATGCAAGCAAGACGAAAGTAATGGTTTTTAAAAGAAAAGAAAGCATGACAAAGTGCAAGGTGCTGATTGCAGGACAAAAAGTAGAACAAGTAAATGATTTGTATACTTGAATTCAAAGCTAACGAGAGATGGAAAGAATGACTGATATCAAACAAAGGGTGTTGAAAGTAAAACAAATAAATAGGTCCCTGCATAACTTTATGAGCATATAGAACGTGTCAAAAAATGCACGACTGGCTGTACCTACTTAGATGAGTGCTGGTCTCTACACTTATGTATGGTAGTGAATATTGGGTTTTGCAGAAGAAGCATGAAAATAAGGTTAATACTGCGGAGATGAATGGTCTAAGAAGTATAGCCGGAGTGACTCTGATGGATAAAGTAAACATTAGTGAGATAAGGGAACGCTGTGGTGAAATAAGTGGTTATAAAGATAGATATATTGATGAAACAGATTTATAAAGCGAGTATGAATGGGCAAGTCAGTTGAGGTCAACCTCGGCGAACATATCTCAACCGATGAGTATGTATTAGAGCACCGATGAAAGTAGAAGAAGCGAAAGATGTGTGTAAAAACCGTAGCAAATGAAAGGAAGCGATCTCTGCTACCCAACCAGAAAAAGGCGTGAATATATGTACCTATGTAGATATTTTTAATTCTAATGACTAGTTACATGGGACTTTAGCCAGGTTTTCTCTCTGGAATCTCAGAAGAGTATGTGGCAAATCTTGGGGAATGAACCCCAAACAGATTTACTGGATTTATCAAACAATGATAATATCTATGGTCACGTATGGTTCAGTAGTCTGGTGGACCAAAGGGTTACAACAGACAGCTAGAGCAAAGCTTGCTGGCCTTCAGCGGCTGGCATGCCTGGCCATAACTGGAGCTATGTCCAGCACACCAACGGCAGCGATGGAACACCTCCTACATCTCCCTCCCCTAGATATTTCTTAGAGAGGGAGGCCAGGATAGCTTCCTATAGATTCCTGTCTTTGGAAAAGCAAATAAATGGAGAGCAACTCGGAGATCACTCCGGGATACTGAGTGAAACAAAAAACCACCAAATTCTCGGGATGGTTCCTGACTTGCTAGCCACAAAAACACACGTAGGAAAGTCGTTCAAAGTCTTCTTTCCGGAGAGAGACGAATGGATGAGGGGACAAATCCTCTTCCCAGAGACTGAATACGTAATGTACACAGACGGCTCAAAAACCCCAGATGGAGTTGGGGCCGGTGTTTTCAGCAGGAAACCAAAGATTGAAATATCTACCAGTCTTGGCAGGTATGCCACAATCTTTCAGGCTGAAATATTCGCTATCGAATTGTGTGCAAGAGAGTTGACCAACAGACCTCTAGCAAACAAAAACATAAATATAATATCAGACAGCCAGGCCGCTTTAAAAGCACTGAGCTCCAACAAGATAAATTCTAAACTTGTATGGAATTGCATCGAATCCTTAGAGTACCTTGGTGCGAACAACAGGGTGACTCTACTGTGGGTACCTGGGCACCAGGGGGTGGAAGGAAACGAAAAAGCCGACACCCTTGCAAAACAGGGGGCCGAATCTGCGTTCACTGGACCAGAACCGGTTTTTGGAGTCACCACAAGTGCCACCAAAACAATTATTTCGGACTGGGCGGAGAGGAAAATACTCACGTACTGGTCCGACTTACCAGGGCTAACCCACTCGAAGGCGTTTTTACCGTTACAACCCTCGAGAAACACAACTAAGCAGATCCTAGAATGGAGCAGAAATGACCTGCGTATTCTAACAGGACTGCTTACGGGACACTGTCGTCTGAGATACCACCTCAGAAAGATAGATCTGAACCAACAAACGGACTGTCGGTTCTGCTGCGTGGAAGACGAAACTGCTGAACATATACTATGTTCATGCCCCGGCCTGGGAAGAATAAGGTTCAACATATTTGGTTACACTAACCTAGAACCTACAGATTTTAAAAAAATCTCACCCTATACAACCATGAACTTCGTAAGAAGGGCTGGATTGTACGGTGAACTGTAGCCTCTAGGGGTGAGCCACGATAGACCTACTAAGGGTCGCGGTGGAGGGGCGACCACGCCCCACTCACATAAAACCTAACCTAACCTACATGGGACTTTAGTTGACGATATATTGTAAAATAATTCACTCTTATTAATGGAGCATCTCAATCACATGCCTAATCTTCTTTCACTTGATTAACTCTTTTTATTTATCCAGAGATAGCGTAGTAAAATTAATATGGCCTTCAGGTAAATTATATTTAACCCTATTATATTTTACCCTATTATGTACATTATTTGTCCACCTATCATCATTATTACTGCCTATAGAAAAAAAATTTACCTAAAAGTTGTGTGGTTAAGACTGAAATTAAATGCTATCACAAGTAAAATTTTGCCCTCCTATTTTTTCTTCGGTCCTTTTTAAGAAAAATAATCTGTTACATTTGATCTACTAATATATTAATGCGTCTGGTTTGTGAGCAAAAAAAGATGCATACTTTATGGATTTCATCTATCTTTCTTTCGAGGAATTTTACTTACTTTGATTTTTTAATAAATTATATAACCGAACAATATCTGATATATAATTTCGGTTTTCGTAGTTATGTTTAATTGTTTATTTATAATAAGGGTCGTAAGATTAGATCGGGGCTTAGTGGTATTGATTTAAATTTATCATATCTTGTTGAGATGACAACCACGATGACATTATTGTTATTATTATATTTATTATCTGTCAGTACAAACATTGCTTTCCTTCTGGTTCAGACTAGCTTATATCAGGTTATGGGCCTTTTGCCGATTTAAATCGCTAATTTCAAGGCGAAATTTTCTTCAGAGAATCGGCACAGATTAAGTGTGAGCCGTAGGACAATTTGAATATGGCTACTTTCAATACAGGAGGTGTATCTATCGAGAAACTTCTTGGTCACGAAAATTACAACACATGGCTGGAGACGATTCAAGCTGTTTTGGAGCTGGAGGATCTATGGACTGGCGTTGTGGATGTACAAGTTGATAGTGATGGAAAAGTAACATCTCGAGTTGATGAAGCGAAAGACAAAAAAGCAAAAATGCGAAATTTTCCGTATCAGGAACTTGTGGGATGCATGATGTATCTGGCGAATTGCACAAGACCAGATATTTGTTATGGTGTCAATTTTCTTGGTCGCTACAGTTCTAACCCTGGATGGAATCATTGGATCGCCGCCAAGCACATACTACGTTACTTGAAAGGGACGTCCTCAATGAAATTGACATATCGTAAGGATGAGAATATTTACATCAACGGATTCTCCGACGCCGATCATGCTACAAATCAGTCACTGGTTTTATCTTTGTAGCTTCAGGAGGAGCCATATCTTGGTGTTCTAAGAAGCAACCAATTCAATTTCTTCGTGTGAAGCAGAGTACATTTCTCTGTCATCGGCTATGCAAGAGGCTATTTGGTGGCGAAGTTTTACTAAAGAATTGGGACTTGACTCTCAACTGATGATGCACTGTGATAACCAGAGTGCAATTTCTATCGCAAGTAACTGCGGTTTTAATCCGAAGACGAAACACATCGATATTCGCTACAATTTTGTACAAGACATACTGGTACAAGGAGAAATTCGATAGGATTACATCAAAACCGAGAACCAAACAGCCGATATTCTCACAAAGGCTTTAGGAAAATCCAAATTTGAGAAATTTCGAGTCCAGCTAGGTCTGAAGTCACATGGTTGAGGAGGAGTGTTGAGATGACGACCACGATGACATTATTATTATTATATTTATTATCTGTCAGAATAAACATTGCTTTTCTTCTGGTTCAGACTAACTTATATCATATCTGCTTCTTGGTTCTGACAAGCCACCACATTGAAAAAGTGTGTGCTGCAGTTGTTTCCTCCTTTTTCTCGTACAGTCTTTTCTCAGGACTTATTGAACTTGTAAGTTTATCGGGCATAACAAGGCTTCATGAAAAACAACCGATTGCAGATGAATATTTAATTTTTATTTTTTATTTTTAGATAACATGATGTAAACAATTTAAAGTAGGTACAAAATCTTTGCCCGCAGATACTTCACTAAAAATAAAGTTATAAATAAAAATCTTCAAATTGTAGATATATTATCAAACGCACGGAGCAGGTACTTAAAGTAAACCAGTACGTGAACTTTGTACGTAAAAAATATTCTGTTAAAACAAGGTTAAGGTAAAAAAAATGTATTTGATATAAAAACAGAATGTTCGTAAAGAATTGGTAGCAGAAAAAAATACTTAATAATATTGAGAAGAAAAACACCATAGAACTATTTAACACGAAGAAAAGTAATAAAAGCCAATCTTTTTGGTGACTACCTAAATTAATTAACCAATATTTTTTATTTCTCCAATCTGCTAAGATGGCCAAATAAAACGTACAACAAGGGGCAAAGAGAAACGTTTTGTTAACCAACCCAATTCTTCATCCACTCTTCTCCGACTGCAACTCCAGAATTTCCCTAAATAATGAACACGGGTACAGTAGTACTACTGTGGTTGCTTTCTCGGGGTGCAGATAAAGGAAAAGTTTATTATTGCGTGTTTTGAAAAGCTGTTGATTTGGTGGGACCATAGACCTATTATCCAGAGGAGACGAAACTATTTAATTTAAAACAAGATCATACATCCCCACTTTCTGGTCGACTGTATCATCTTGATACGGCCGGCTGGAAGGTGTTGTGTTGTGATGTTGCCTGCTCTCCAGTTATGGCAAGAGATTTGTGATTGTTATTGAATCGTCCATAGTATTTGTTGATTATATTTGCAACAATATTGTGAACATAATGCTATCTCTTATTAATATTTCATGAATTATAACAACCTGAATAATACAACCCATTTTATGGAATGTTGAACCATTGAACTATTTCATTCCGTTAGATCATAGAAATGTGTTGCTCAATAATCGACAACGCCGCACGGTTTGTCTGAATGGTTCCACGTGGAGTGATCCGTGCGTACTACGAAATCTGACAGTTTCGGCTATTATTAGTAGTGCTGTTGCCGAAGGTGTTGCAACGAGATACTGGAGTACTCTTGGTGATTTTCAGCATATTATTGGTAAAATTCAGTGAAATTTAGTGAAAGAAATGATTCGTCATTGCCAAGTGTGTAAAAAACCGGACTATTTAAGCCCCAGTGTTTATTTTCACAAGTGAGTTGGAACATCTCATTGTTTACTATATTTTAATTCAGTGATGTAGCGATGACGATTTCAATATCAAAATAAACAGGTATTATTTTGAGGCGTATCCTCAAAAAAGGTCAGTATTTCACAGTTATTCAGCAACACTTATTCACTGGTATTATCCTTATTTCGTTGCTATTTAAAGAACTATATACCTTCCTGATCCATTTTATAGTAGTATTTCATGTATTTTATGTATGTATGTATTTCATAAGAAATCTATACATCACCTCAAATTTAATCCATTCAAGAAATCAAGGAGTTACGGAACCCTGAGTATATTTCAATCTTTTCGTTTTGGTTACTTATTTTATATTTTATTTACACAATTAATATTAATGATAATTATTTAAAAAAAAATTTCATTTCAGACAGTTAGGTAAAATTATTTAAAATTCTTTTTCAGTACTTTAATTTGATAGAAATAATTTAGTTTAACGGGTATAACTGTTCGCTACATAATTAGCAGCCCTTGAGTTGAAACAATTGGCTTTAGAAAGAAAACTTTAACGTACAACGTTTGGGGAATTAGTAAATTTTTTAAAGTTACACAAAATTGGCACCCCACTTTTGTAACTTTGGAAAAAAAAGTTTAGTTAGGGTAATACAATTTGGCGCCCAACTTTTGGGGTTTAGAAAAATGCGTTTAGTAGGCTACAACTCTTTAATTTGATAAAAAAACTGAGTATCACCTATTCATAAATATATTCTCATAAAAAACTAAATATTACCCGATAGATATATTCTCATTTTGAACAAACAGCACGTCACTGATTACTAGCGTGGCCATAAGTCCACAATAATGTTACAGCGTTGCCAGCACGAAAACGGGACAAAGAGAATCGATTGGTATTCTTTGTCATACTCAAGGCCACCCTCGTGTAATCATTGCGACACATTAAATAGAGTTTTATGAATGGAATGTTGCGTCTCCTCTGGCTAATAGGTCTTTGGGTGAGACGGAATTATTGGTTGGGAAATAGTTTCACAGATTGGAAGTATTAACGAAATTGGAAGTATTTTTGTAAACTCAAAGTGTAACATGTCCTAGATCACATATTGCTTATACTGGTCAAAACTTTAATTAGTTGTCAATATTATAAATTCAAACTGACAAAACTGACAAAAATCTTAACCTCTTCCGAGTAGTCAATTTTAAATGCTTCCATGAATATTATTTCCAATATTTTAAATAAAATAAAGATATTTTAATTTTCAACTTACGATAAATGAAATAACAAAAATCCCAAAATAACTTGTAACAACATCATGTTTGCTTGTTTCACTAGATGAAACAACTGATTGCAAAACGCTAAACTTACTACAACCATACGTGCATTTAATATGTGCTGATAATTTTTTTCACTTCAGATAAAAATATTATCAAGTTGATAGCAGATGTTCGCAGATTCATCCCTATGCAACCAGAAGTACTTTTTTATTTTTATTTTTTTTAAGGACTGAAAATGGATCGCTTTTAAAGACTTTTTTATTTTTAAAAAATGTATGTCTAATCTTGTAGCCGTCACTGTCCACTGCCGGACATAGGCCTCCTCTAAGTTCCTTCATGTCTCTCGGTTCTGGGCGTGCTGGTGGTCTGCCTCTGTTACGTTTGTGTTCTCGTGGTTGCCATTCCGATATTGTTTTAGTCCACCTGTCGTTTGATTTTCTCGCCATATGACCTGCCCATCTCCATTTCATTCTAGTTATGTGGTCTTTGACTTTAGTTCTTCGTCTGATGGTATTAGGTATTCTGTCTCTTTAAGTAATTCCAAGCATGGCTCTCTCCATTGCTCTTTGGCCTACTCTCAGCTTCTCTGCTGACTTTTTTGTTAATGTAAGAGTTTCTGCTCCATATGTTATTACCGGTAGCACGCATTGTTCATACACTTTTCTCTTCAGACATATGGGTATTTCACTCTTAAATACGTCTTGCAATTTGCCGCCCAACCCAAACCTATTCTACGTTGTAACTCGTGCATTTGATTGTTCTTTCCAATTTGTATTTCTTGCCCGAGGTATTTGTACATATGCGTCTCTTTTATCTTGGAGTCGCCTAATCTTATGTTCTCTGCAAGCCTTAGATTAGTCATTATTTGGATTTTACTTGCATTTATTCGGAGACCGACTTTTGATGAGACCTGTACTATTTCTTCGAGCATCTGTTTTTCATCTCCGATGTTATCTGTGACGAGAACGATATCATCTGCGAATCTAAGGTGTGTTAGCTTTTCACCATCGATATTGATGCCTTTATTCTCCCAAAACAATGATTTCATTGCGTATTCGAGAACAGCTATAAAAAGTTTAGGTAAAATGGCGAAATGGTAATGGAGCTACTTCCGGTGAATATGTGGGTAATCGAGGATTAGGATTTGTTTTTCGGTCAAAACTGCAATAATACTGTCATTATCGACTTAATCAAAATTTCATCAATATGGCATCATTCCTTGTACAATCTTACATGTTTATTTTTACTGTCATTATTTTTTATCACTACAAATCAACTCCTTTACCAATAATATAAAGTAAAATTAACTTATTAAAATAAATAATGCTCAGATATCTTATGCCAATACAACATGGTATTACCCTAGACACCAGGCTACACTGAAAGTCTCATGTCAAGTCTTGACTGTCAAGAAAAAACAAAAAGAGCTGGGAATCAAGTTTAAAAAAATGACCAGGATACTGAGACGTAAATCCACTCTGTCCACATACAATAAATTGCTATTATGTAAGTAAATATTAAAACCAGTACGCACCAATGGTATTCAGCTTTGAGGTTGTACCAGAGAGAGCAACATTTAAATCATACGTTTCTAAAACAAAGTACTAAGAAACATAGCCAATGCCCTTTGGTATTTCCAAAATAGTGACCTCCATCGGGACCTGGAGATGAGACACTGTTAGACAATCACCAAGTTTACCAGGAGTTATAAACAACTATTTAAAACGTCGTTATTTTGGATGAAAGATTGGTTGAAAAAACGCTGAAATTATTCACATGTAGTGTTAGCCGGAAATGGGAGGAAAACTCATCAAGAGGGCGTCTTAGTTACAAATAATAATGAACAAGTAATAGACCCGAGAAAGATAGAAGAATTATGGACAACCTATATACAAGAACCTTTCGAGAATAATAGATCGGAACCAGAACAAAAGAACCAAGAAGAACAACCAATTATTATTCTTACCTCAGAGGTGAAACAATAAAGCAATAAAGTTATCAAAGATACGTAAGGCCGCGGATGAGGATAATGTCTATACTGAGATGCTGAAATTGTTGGATGATGAAAACCTCAATCTTATGACAGCCTTCATGAACAAGATCTATTGCACAGGCAACCTACCACACAATTGTTCCAGTCTATATTTATTCCGATACCAAAGAAAAGCGGAGCAAACAAGTGCTCACAATATCGTTTGATTAGTTTGATGAATCATGTACTAAAGATAGCCTTAAGAATCATACACCAACGAATATTCTCAAAATGCGATCAATATATAGGAGAGGAACAATTTGGATTCTGTCTAGGCTTTGGAACGAAAGAGGCGTTGTTTGGGCTTAATGTACTCCTGCAAAAATGCATAGACCAAACACAAGATGTACACCTATGTTAGATAGACTACGAAAAAGCCTTTGACCGAGTAAAACATATAGAACTAATCAACCTCCTATAATAACAAGGGCTAGACCAAAGCGACATTAACCTGATTAAAAACTTGTATTGGGAACAAACAGCATCGATTCGAGTAGAAGATAAACTCACCACCAATATACCCATCAAAAGAGGTGTGAGACAGGGTTGCATACTCTCTCCGACTCTCTTTAATATATACTCAGAAAGGATTTTCCAGAAAGCGCTAGAAAACATCCAAGAAGGCATAAAAGTGAACGGGAGACTCGTGAATAACATACGGTATGCAGATGACACAGCAATAATAGCCAATAGTCGAGAAGGACTACAAAACCTTATTGACGCAGTAGTAAAGAAAGGCGACACTTTCGGACTCAAAATAAATACAGAAAAAACAAAGACAATGACTATCTCCAAAAAGGCAAATGTGAACACCTATATAAACATATGTAAGAAACAAATAGAGCAGGTCGACAAGTTCAAATATCTGGGATGCTGGATAACACGAGATTTAAACCTGGAAACAGAAATCAAATGCCGTATAGAAAACGCAAGAAGCGTTAAAATGAAGAGACTCTTAAACCCTATATTATCGCTAAACACCAGATACAGATTCGTAAAAGCTTATATCTACTCCATCCTCTTATATGGTAGCGAACCATGGACGATGGGAATACGATCGATGCGTAGAATAGAAGCATTCGAAATGTGGGTAATGCGTAGAATGCTCAAACTATCATGGACAGAGCATGTCTCCAATGAAACCGTTCTAGGAAGGATAAAAATGGACAAAGAAATCTTGGGAATGGTCAAAAGGCGCAAGACAAGCTATCTGGGACAAATATACAGTGGCAAGAGATACGAGTTCCTACAACTGATAATGGAGGGCAAGATTGAAGGTACAAGAGGACCGGGCAGGAGACAGAATTCGTGGTTAAAGAATGTTAGGGATTGGACTGGCCTGAATTCAGAGTCACTACTAAGAGCAGCAGAGGACAGAGAGAGATTTGCCGAAATTATAGCCAACCTTTAGTGAAGACGGCACGTTAAGAAGAAGTGTTAATGAAGGAAACAAGTGCTACAAATGAAATATGTGATTAAAATAGCTATTTTCGAATGGACAAGCATTGTACGACTGTCGATGACCTTGGCGTATCTTTCATTTCTGTTGGCAAAACTATCTAGCGATAACAAACTAATAACGTACGAACTCCGACTTGCACACAATGAAAGAAAACTGAATAATGACGAAGACAACTGATCCGCAAGCATTACGCGGTCAATATTAATGACTCTTATTACTAGTAATAATCACCAAATTTTTTAAAATCAATCAATATTATTTACAGTATCCCCTCTTATTAATTGTAATGTTCACCAAATATTAGAAAATCTGGATTTGCCTTATTACCGCATCATTTCGTGTCATTATTTCGTATTAGAAATGAATTATTAAAGAAAAAGATCTGTCAAAGGTCCTCACTTTATTTCTGATTTAAAGCTTGTTTATTCGGCAACCGTCGTGTTTTGTTGACATTTCATCCCACTCCGATTAACTTAGCTGGAAGTGGTCCCTTTTAATAGTAATTCGTTTCTATAAATGTCATTATTTTTAAGTAGTAGTTTTACTGAAAGTGTAAGAGCGTGCATTTTCATGCTGACGCTTGGCGCTGGATTTGAGTATCAAATATCACGTGATAGAATTTTAACATAAAGCGTCAAGTTAAACAATTAAATTTTATCACGTGACTGCATTTGATGCTTAAATCCAGCAGCAAGCGTAAGCATTAAAAATGCACCCGTGATTTTGACCATATCTGTTATTATTCTGATATTGAAACGTCGACCTTTTCCGACGATTTCTCCGATTTTCTCCAGGCTATCATTTTCAAAGATAGAGACGTCGATAACACTGCAGCATTAAAAGTGATAACAGAATTATTCAATAAAATATACACCAGTAAAAAGTTACCAAGCGATTGGCTTAGATCCATATTTGTCACCTTGCCAAAGAAAACAACTGCCAAGACGTGTGCTGATTATAGAACAATCAGCTTAATGAATCACTAAAAATATTTCTCAAAATTATTCATGGCAGGATCTATTCCAAGTGTGAAAAATATTTAAGCGAATCACAATTTGGTTTCCGCAATGGCTTCGGCACAAGAGAGGCTCTATTTGGGATAAATGTCCTGGCTCAAAGAAGTCGTGACATGTCAGTTGATGTCTATGCATGCTTCATAGACTTCCAAAAGGCATTCGACAGGGTCAAACATGATGTTTTGGTAGAGAATTTAGACCATATAGGACTGGACAAAAGGGACATTGGGATAATTTAAAATTTATATTGGAACCAAACTTCGTTGATTAGAATAGATGGTGATGATACACCGAAAGTAAAGATCAAACGTGGAGTAAGGCAAGTTTGCATCTTATCGCCCTTACTCTTTAAAGTATACTCTGAAAGAATATTTAGGGAAGCAGGGAAATGGCGAAATCATAAACAACCTTCGCTACACAGACGATACGGTACCGTTGGCCTCCAATCAGGAAGATTTACAGCGGATACTGGATGGAGTTATCGAAAAATGTGCAATGGCCGAACTCGGATTAAATGCAAAAAAGACCAAATTATAAGTAATTAGCAAGCAACCTAATATTATAGCTAACATAACAGTTAGGGGGTGAACTATCAAAGCAAGTAAACCAAATAAAATATCTAGACAGCATAATAACTAACAGCGCGGACAGTCAAACTGAAGTGAAATCAAGGATGGAGCAGGCTCGAGCAGCATTTGTAAACATGAGTAGGGTCTTGTGCTCTAGAGATCTGAAGTTAACTCTAAGAATCCGACTTCTCAGACGACTTCCACCCTGCTGTACGGTATGAAAGCCTGGACTAGGACGAGTACAAGTACGAAGAAAGACGACTTGGAGCCTTTGAGATGTGGGCTTACAGGAAAATATTAAAAATTTCATGGACGGAAAAAGTATCCAACTTGGTAATACTGCAATGACTGAATAAATCCACCGAAATTCTTACCACCATCAAAAGGAGGAAACTGCAATATTTCGGGCATGTTATGAGAGACGAAAAATACTGATTACTGCAGAACATCATGCAGGGAAAAATTTGTGGTAAAAGAAAGCCGGGCCGCAGAAAAGCATCATGGCTCAAGAATCTACGTGACTGGTATAAACTCAACTCAAGCTCTCTATTCAGACTTGCCGTCGATAGAGTGAGGATAGCCTTGTTGGTGACCAACGTTCTAGAAGGACATAATACTTAAAAAGAAGAAGAGACGTCCCTCAAGTTCATCGTTTTTTACTGACTTTTTTCTTGTGCCTCATAAAAATTGCTGATTTTCACCGTGCATTATTTTAGACAGGGTTTCTTTATTTCTAATACTACACTTGGACGTTTAAACTAAGCAACACAGGACTTGTTTAAAGTTTACGAAAGACGGATATGACGGATATGATTGTGACATTGAGCGAAGGGTGTTGACAGTGAAACAAATGAATTGGGCCCTGCATAACTTTATAAGCAGCCAGAACGTATCAAAAAAAGCACGACTGGCTGTGCACGACTTGGTGTAGTGAATGTTGGTTTGGCAGAAGAAGCTTAAAAGTAAGATCAATGCTGCGGAGATGAGAAGTCTGAAAAGTATTGCCAAAGTGACTCTGATGGATAAAGTGAAGAATAGTGAGATAAGAGAACGCTGTGGCGTGAAAGAAGATGTGGTTACAAAGGATAAAGGAATGCTTAGATAGATTGGGCACGTAGAGCGAATGAGTGAATAAAGATTAACGAAACATATTTATAAGGCGAGTGTGAATGGGCGGAAGTCGATAGAGGTCGTGGCCACGGCAAACATATCTAGATCAGATCGACATTGATTTGAAGAAAGGCCAGGTCAAGAGTACTAACAACTGACGAGCACGTATGAGAGCGCTGATGATAGTAGAAGAAGCGAAAGATGTGTATATTTTACGCCTTTTTCACTACGGGAAATGTATGCATGTATGAGGTCTTAAAATAAAGTACTAGGATTAATACGATAAAGTAGTACAAACTAACTATGATCCTCTTTAATACACTCTCTCCTTGCCTATCTATACATCGTTGCTTGCGTTTCTTCCACTATTAATTTATAACAGAAGATATAGTATTCAATCGTTAGGCCAGCGTTTCTCAAACTGTGGGGCGCAGTACAGATTAAAAATAAAATTGTAATGACAAAATGCTACAGATAGATTTTTAAAAAATCTTTATTGAAATTTTACTTACTTAATGATGACAAAGAAACATTCTAAGGACTAATGGCTAACATGAGCTTGTTTTAAGGCGCACAACTTCTCTAAATTTGGTTCTATGTTAGAGATGGCCACTCTGAGTTCATTTTCTACTTGAAGTTTATTTCTGTATTTAGATTTCACGACAGCAAGTGCAGAAAATCCAGTTTCACAAAGGTAGGACGTTGGAAAAGGCAACAGAATTCTAAGCGCTTTGGCTTTTATAACGGAGTAGTCGTTCGGAAGTTCAGTCCAGAAGTTTGTTAAAGATTTGTTAACAAAGTTTGATTTTTGTAAGGGATTTGTTGAAATAACTATCAGTTGTTCTTCTTCTTGCAGTGATAGTCCGACAGGTCTATTTTCGAATGGATTTAAAACCCAGCTCCAGTCTGACAACTTGATATCTTTCTCTGCAAAGAAGTATCGCTTGAAATTCTCAGTTAAGTTTTCTAAATGGCTTCTTATGGTTTTTAGCATCACAGCTTTATGAATATCTTCCAATGGGGAATCTTGCACAAAATCGCAAAATGTGGGAAACATTTCCAAACTGTTTTCTTTCAATTTGTTATGCCATAACTGCAATTTCTTACAAAAAGCATCAATCTTTTGACTTAAATCAAATATATTTACGTCTTTTCCTTGCAGCTGAAGATTAAGTATATTAAGTTTTTCAAAAATATCTACTAAATAAGAAAGCTTCAGTAAAAATAATTTGTCGAAAAAATCTGTTGAATGCTTGTGACCTTCCTCGCTTAAAAATATCGCTATTTCCCTTCTTAATTCAAAGACACGCTTAACCGTCTTACCGCGTGACAACCATCTGGATGAGGAATAAAACAACAAAGATTGATGCTCAGCTCCCATATCTTCACACAGAACAGAGAACATCCTTGTTTTTAGTGGTCTGGTTTTTATAAAGTTAACAACTTCAATAACTACTGTCAAAATCATGTTTAGTCCAGGGCTTAGCTTAGATTTTGATGCTAACGCTTCCCGATGTATCATGCAGTGCGTCCAGATAATTTCTGAGGATTCCTTTTTTACTAGCGCTTGTAAACTGTTGTATTTACCAGACATGTCTTGAGCTCCATCGGTGCAAATCGCAACACAATTTTTCCATTACAAATTCATTTTAGTAATAGAATCATTTGTAATCTTGAACAACTCGGTGGCTGTAGTTCTTCCTTCAATCTGTTTACAAAACAATAAATCTTCACATATTTTAGAACATTGACAGAATCTAATGTAGCAAATCAAATGGGAATCATTACTAGAGTCAGTTGCTTCGTCAAGTTGTATAGCAAACAAGTTTCCAGTAAGCTCAGATTCAAGCTGCTGCTGCATATCAACTGATATATCGTTAATTCGTCGACAGATTGTATCATTTGACAGAGGAATATTGTTTAGTTGTGAAGTAAAATTTTCACCAAACATTATTTCTACAATGTCTTTGCAAGCGGGTAAAATAAGTTGCTCTGCAATAGTGTGCGGTTTTTTGCATTTAGCTACTTTGTATGCCACTTTATATGATGCCAAGAGAGCCTTCTCATTTACTGCCAGTACTCTATGGAAGCTGGATTTTTGTTTTTTAAACAATCTGAGTTTCTCCACAAAAAAATCTCGCGGTTTATTGACATTCTCTGTGCAGCGTTTCTAGATGCCTCTGTAATTTATTTGGTTTCATGCTATCTGCAGCCAATACTTTTAAACAGATAACGCATTGTGGTTTTTCTTCGCCACCTACTTCAAGGCTAGTAAAGCCCAAATTTAGGTATGATGGGTCATATTTTCTTGTTTTAGATTTCGGACGATTTCCACCTGAACCTGTCAATGTACAAGCCCCGTCATCCTCAAGTTTTCGTTTTAAAAATTTATCCATACTACATCTACTTATACACTCACACTTCACAATAATGCTTGCTTAGTGTTAAAATACCTTCACTGAGAGACTGAGAATACCGTATGTGCGCTTCTGAATTTATAGTCGTGTTCAGACAGTTCGAGAAAGATCAGGAAGCTTGAATACGTGGCACGAACGCCGCGAACTTTCCGACAGCATCTTTGGCGCTCTCGACGAGACAATGTTGCCTATTTTAGTCCAAATTCCTAGGTCTACGGATTGGGGGGCGCAACATTTTTTAAATTAAAACAGGGGGGCGTGAATAACAAAAGTTTGAGAACCTCTGCGTTAGGCTGTATAGTAACCACGTCGTTTTTTTCTTTAAAGGATTAACAGTGAGTTATTACTTTAAAAGATTTTTTTATTTTTGAATACAAGAAAAAGCGATAAAGAGCTAAAACAGAAAAGGAATTGTGGGCGAGTGCATTGTCTTGATGAATCCAAGTTTTCTCCCGCCACAAATCGGGGCGACATCTTGCAGTCTTTCCAAAACTTTAACGAAGTGTGTTTTATTGACATTCTACCTATTAGCAAAATCTTTCTTTTTCCTTGTTAATGTTGGCTATATCTTACACATCATTCTGATACTCAAACAGGTAATTGATTCCTTCTGATAGATAATTTCTCTGTCGTCATTTTTTGAAAACGAGGGAAGTACGTCCTTCACGTTCATTGTCTTCCACCGATGATTCTCGACCTTCCAAAAACCTCTTGGCCCACATAAAAATTGCTGAACGTAACGTGCAATTCTCTCCGTACCCATGTCGACATTTGTTGTCTTTGAGTGCAGTTTAACTACAAATTTTAAATTGACGCGTTACTAGTTTTTGTACTCTGCATTTGTCGATGCGACGCTTGAAGTTTTTATTTTTTTACTGCTACACTTTTTGCAAAACCAAGCAAGTTGTTTAAAAGCTAAATTTTCAAAGAACAATATGGCATCATACGTGACATCTTTATAGTCTGTGTGTCTCTAAGGCAACGAGTCCCAGATCTTTATTGTCAGACTTCGTATTGGTGCATAAAAGTAGTTATCAATTAAATATTAGCAATCGACTAAATGTAATTTATTTATTTATTTATCTATACACGGGAGAAATCCCTTTACAATAAAACTATAGTAATAAAAATACAGTACATTGCAAGCAACCTAACCTAAAATTTGATAAAATAAAATAAAACAGCTACAATAATTTAAGATAAACAATAGTATTCTATATTTAACGACTATTAATTGTCAAGTCCAGGGCGTAACTGACACATTTGTTTTTAAATTGTGAAATAGATGTATGCATAATATCACAATTATGATTATGGTTGTTGTACAGACGCATACATCTAGTTAGTGGATTAAAATAACCATAATTAGTTCTATGATGGGGTATCGCGAAGAAGGCAACATTGCGTGTCAACCTTGCTGGTACATGAATGGACAACGATGATACTAGTTCATTACAATTTGTGTTACCAGATAAAACTTTGTGTAGAAATACTAGATCATTAATATTTCTATGTACATATAAAAGTTCTAGATTTAAAAGACTTAAAATAGTGTCATAATCATAATAACCCTGTTCATTGGCATACATTCAAACTGATAGGTATTACTAGTCAAGCCATTTGGCCAAAATTAGTTTTTAAAATTATTTATTTGTTAATATAATTTAATTTTATAGAAAAAGGCAAAACAGCAATGTGTGCAAAGTACCTATTGTAATAAAGAATATATGTAGTAACTTTAAATGGTTATTCAAACATGAACAGGAGCATAAACTGAATTGGGACTAAAAGAACATGAAGAAATTGAACATGCAAAAGCATTTGAAGGTAAGTTAAAATATATTTTTAATATGATCTTTTCCCTTAAATATGAAAAATATTATGGACACATCATAAAGATAACGAGGGGTTAGTAATTTTAAGTGAATAACTCTGTACCTTTGTAGATAATTCTTGGACAACTTGTCTTCAAAATGGCCTAGGAGACTAATAATAAAGCATTCTACAGAGGAGTTTATTAAAAGGTAGGTACTCGTTGAAACTCCAACAGCATGAAGTTGTAATTAATATACAAAAGTAAATATGCTGCGGTTTATCAGCTATAGATAATTATTTAAGTAAGATTATAAAGGCTAAAGAAGATTCAAAATCCATAGATGTATTGGATTTATTGGAATCCGCAAAGATATTTGCAGATCTTTACTACATCGTTTCTAAAGATTATGTAGATGGCAAGAGTACCTAAATAGGAATACCTGAAGAGGATTCGATCATTTTATTGGGGAGGGTGGTGACGAGCGAGGAGGTAGAACTTTATTATAATTTATGGATAACGTTAAACGTTTCCTCAGTAACAAATTTTAATTAGTTTTAATTTCTTACAATGAATCTCAGTGGGATTGTTTGAATCTCAGTGGGATTGTTAATTGATTCTGCATTTAATTAATATCGTTTCAGATACAAATTTTCCTTATGCAATCAACGTCATGTCTGAACCTCCTTAAATGTGATATTTGTGTTTTTTTTTGTATTCAGTTGTGATATTTTAAAATGTAGTATTGTGTATTAAATATGGGAACTAGGAAAGTTTGGCAATACAGCTTTATTTATTTAATTTTTTTAAATAATTTCCACCACAGGCAATACATCTCTCTATCTAAGGAAACCAATCCTTAAACCACATAATCTGCCACGTCTTGCTAGGGAGTATGGCCTCAAAAGGTCCTCATCACTGGAAAATCGTCTCTCTTTCAGCTTTATTTTTACATGGGGAACAGTGCAAAGTCGCAGGGTGCAAAATTTGGACTGTAAGGAGAATGCTCAAGTAATCTCAGTGCTGTAGTGATAAAATATTCAGTGCAGGCTTTCGCGCGGTGAGCTGAAGCGTTTTCATGATGAAAGAACAAGGTGTACATTCTTGTATTTGGTCGGAAGTTCTTCAGAGAGGAAGGCACTGTGTGTGTCTTGGGACTTAGTAAAACTAAGTCTCGTCACCTGTCACGATGTTGTTCACATACCAAGACTGTCCCTCATCAAACATTTTCAGTCTCGTGGCATAATTTCACAGTCGTGTCATCTGGTCATCAGTCAGTCTATGCGGCATCCAGAGAGAACAAACTTTCGGCAGCTTCAAAAAGAAGTGTTTATTTAGAGGGGGAAAGCTAAAGATAGGGTCTTAATCCCAACTCCACTCTATATGAATATAGTTATTAAATTGTAAATGAATATAATTATTAAATTGTAAATTAATGTAGATGACACACATTGTATTTGGATGAAATGTGTGTTATTTACATTTACTACCAAACAATGCAAAAATAAATACTGGCTATAATGATGATGCATAAAGGGATAAAAGAAATTGAAATTTCTACCTTATGAATATAATTATAGATGACACACATTGCATTCGTATGCAATGTGTGTTATCTACATTTACTATCTAACAATGCAAAAATACTTACTATAATGACGATGCATATAGGAATAAAATAAATTGAAAAATGAAGAAAATGACAGATGAATTTGCTACCTAATAAATACAATTATAGATGACATACAGTACATTCGGCCGACTGATTTATTATCACTGATTAGCTACTTTTTTAATGTCGGTTCCTTATTACATTTTAAAATTCACTACAGTGCCACACGGTGGTCACTCTAATAGGCAAGCTTTATTCGTAATTGTAGGTGGCGCTATAATCAAGGGATGTCGTGAATAGGCAACTAGAAATACTTTCATACATTTGATATGAAACTCTAACCTCACTAATAACCAAATTGTTCTTATGTTGTTAAGTGGTGAAAATCGAATTATTATTTCCATCAGGCCTTCAATATGGTTATGTATTGTTGTGTAGCAGATTGCTGTGAATGCAGTGGTGGAGGAAGTTCCAAACATCGTTTCCCAAACCCAGCAAAAAACATGGAATTATTCAAGAAGTGGGTAACCATTTGTCAGAATAAGAGACTCCATGAAGAGGGAGTCACACCACAAATGATATATGAAAAGAGTATGCAGGAACCATTTTGACCACAATGATTTCTTTGGTCAGAAATTGAAGTCATCAGCTGTACCTCAAATCAACATTTCAGTGCCAATTAAAGGTATGGTGTAATAAGATCACAACGATTTGCAGTAATGTTGAAAACTAGAAAATTAGGATCAATGCAATAATTACTATTGCCATTACCAAACTTTTCCATGTCTGCAGCATGGTTTCAAACTAATATTTTTAGAATAAATCTGAAATTTTCTGTTTCACAGAAACAATAGTAATATTTTTTTTTGCAATTTTAACCTAAAAGCCTTCAATAGAAATGTAATGGACAAATTGACAAAAAAACTTATTTCAGTAAATTCTTAAAAACATTAAATGACTTACTTTTAGCACATTAATTTAACTTTCAAATAATGAAAACTAACAGAGGTTCAGATACTAAGTGAGCCCAGAACTTACTACAAATAATAGTAAAATGTTTAATGAATATTACTTATTTTCAGTGGACAAAGCCTATATGTACAATGAAAATGAACATTTCCTTATGACAATACCAAATCTACTGGAAGGATATATATAAAGCACAAAAAGAACTGTGAATCTAGCAATTGCTGTAAAACAAAATGGAACTATATACTATTTGGTGCCAAGGGTATTCTTGAAGATTTTTAAATTTGTTTCTACTATGAAAATCAGAATCTTATTGACATTTTAAATTCTTAAAGGTAAAATTAATTAACTTTACAAACTAATAATTATTATATCATTGGTGAATATTGTTTATATTATTACTACTAGTGCTTTTTATTTTTAACCTAGAATTAGCTGTTTTAGCAGTTAGGAAGATTAATTAACAATCTTTTAAGTTAAATATTTTTTGAGTTTCATTTATTTTCATTACTTTTTATTTTATCATATCTTTTATTCACTTTACTATATTTCTTTTTGATATTGCTTCATGAATTTTTATATTTTCTTGTGGTGATGATTTCAGTAGTAAATTTAAACTTTTAACCTATTGTAGTGGATCATACTAAATTCTTAAATTTGTTTTTAAAATATTTCTTCCTCTCAAATTATTTCTGCTTTAATTTAAGGAGTTTAAACTGGGTAGTTCAATCAGTATCATTTTTCCTTAAGTTCAGTTACTGGTAATAATAATATTAATCTTTATTTTGAAGAGAAGTTAAATACTTTGAAAGTGTACACAACAGTGTAATAAAATAACGCACTACGAATTTCATACAATTATTTAGTAATCAAATAGGTAATCATCTATTTTATATGGTTCTATCCTCAGAAGTTTAAATTCCTTATTCTACTTTTCTACTTGGCAGTTTGTTGAACATTTTTATACAATTTTAAAATTAACTCTTTAACAACCTATGTCTTGGATTATTAAACATAAGGGATGAAACCAGTTACACATGGTTTTCATTTAAGTACAACTAAAATTCCAACAATTTATGAGTATGTAATTCCCCATATCAGTGCATAGATAAATCATAATTATAATTACTCTGTAATAAATTTATTTAATTGATTTGTAATTCCATCCAAATTCAAGACCAAACATTTTTATTGTTTTTCAGAGAATGCTTCTTCAAGATTAATACTCTTCTACAGTCAATCACTTAACTTTTAACCTTGCTCCCTGTTTTAACAGTGCAGAAGTTTATTAATTCCTGTGGTGAGAATTATTTGGAAAAATAATAAAATGCTTTGGATGAATCTACTCATTTTAAAATTATTTTATGAAAAATATTTGTGGCAGTTACTTGATGTTAAAGTTAGTAAATGCATTAAAAATAGTTTGTTCCCTCAAACAGTGTTACTAGTTTACATGAAACAATGGAAACACAAGTCTTTTTATTACTGAACAGTCAATGATGAGCATGCACTAAAGTCTGTTTTTTCATTTATTAAGTATTTTTTTTGCAGTTGGATCCTCCAAATTGAGAACAACCATCAAGAATTATGAATACATACAATCATAAAGTCACGCCTTTTTCCCATGGGGGTAGGCAGAGACCACTTGCTACGATTCTTACACACATCTTTTGCTTCCTCTACTTTTATCAGTGCTCTCATACATGCTCGTCAGTTGTTGGTACTCTTGACCTGGCCTTTCTTCAAAACAATGTTGATCTGATCGAGATATGTTCTCCGAGGTTGACCTCTATGAAAAGTATATATATGTTATGATTGTTGTATACAGCTTGGAACAAAATTCATTTGATATAGCCCATGTGAATAGCATAAAACCGATATTTATGGTGCGATGCAGTTCCGTAACACTGATTTTCTTCCACCACAAGGGAGAACGACGACGTTTGACGATTTTGCAGTTTGCAAGTTTGGCTTCTTTTATATCCATTATGCATCATTCAGTAAGTATTAACGAGACAATAAAACATGGTTTTGGTAAATTCTCAAAATGACAAGAAAAAGTTCAAATTGCAAAGTGGTTTTATTAAAATTATGTACATTTGTTTTTGTGAGCGTTTGAAAATCGCCCCGTTTCTACCGTTCAAATGATTCACAATATTATTAATCAATTTGAGTCAGGATGTGTAAAAAACTGTTCTCAATGTCATGTTAGAGAGGTATCCTCAGAAAAACAAGTGATTAGAGACAATCACGATACCAATATCTATAGCGGTGTGGAAGTTACTGATACATGAAGTTGCAGATCTATTGCACAAGAATTGAAAGTGTCACACACGACAGTTAAAAGACCTTTGAAAAAGTATGGGTATATAAAATTTTAAATACACAAAAACACAGGAATTGTTTCCTGGGTATCAGTTTTGCAGAATGCTGTTTAGTGAGTCATTAATAGAGAAGGCTAATTAAGGGAACGAGAACTTCATTAGAAATATTCTTTTTACTGATGAGTGTTCATTTGGTTTACGAAATCAACACAATCCCTCCAGACTGTGATACTGGTCCCAAAACAATCATTATCAAAGTGTTGTGCGTACCAGTCAGTGTCGACAAAAAAGTCGGCAGGTATTCTAGGTAATGTGATCACTCCCTTTTTCATCGAGGGGAATTTGAATGCTAGGCGTTACATTTCGTGTACCCTATTGCACTGCTAACTTATTACTAGCCAGAGCCAGATTTTTTATTTTATTTTTTATTTACAAGGATAAATCTTTTATAGACACCCTTTACTACTCTAAAAAGAACTGAAGTCTCGACAAGAGGTAGTGTGGTATTCATCGAACGCTCAATGTTATTAAAAACCCTTGATTGTGGTTTTATGAGTTATTGTCTCGTGGTGGAGATAATCTTACCCATTGTGTAGGTGTTTTGTGTGAGCCAGAACCAGAGAAACAATCCTAAGTCGAATTACTTTATTTATATATATATATTATTTATATATATATATATATAAATTATTACTTAATCCTTTTTTCTGAGAATCGAGGGGTTGCCCCGATCGTCAAGATTGTCTTCTTTTTGCCATTGACGTTTCGTCGTCTCTCTGCAAGGCAGCGGTATCGTTTTTATTTATCCCAAAACGCGCGGGTATCACTTCCGCCGTATTGAAGTCTGCTTTCTCGGCCTTCACTGCCGTTGTGGTCTTGGTCTGTACCCTAGACAAGGGACCCTAACAGGCTGCCATCAGCCGGCCAACTAAACCCTGTTTTTTTAACGAGGTTGTTACACCTCCCCCTCGCCGTTTTTTCATCCTAGTTTGGGACAGGCTTTGGCAGGTTCTGCCATTAATATCTAACGAATTCTTTGCAAAATATAGTCACTTGACAAACAAAAATTATAAAAATACAGCCTTCCGTTCACTGTAATAATACAGATGCCACAAAACTAAAGCAAAAAATGTGAAATTGCACTAAATGACACATAATTTAGGTAGGTACCTGTTGACAGGCACAGAGCCTACTTGGTAATTTTAGTTTTCTACTGGAAATTCTGAAGGAAAATGTCATGTTATAATTTTTAATATTACTTTGGTGTGAAATTTTCTTACCGAATCTCCCATGTTCTTAAATTACTTTCCCTGGAAATAATTCATGCTCTCAGAAATATTTCCGATTGTAATTCAAGCACTAAAAAGATTACTAGTGATAATAACAAAATAATAAATTACGTATAACATTTTAATAAATTCTTCCATAAAGGACAAATTTTTGTCACCAGTTGGCATTAAAGTCAAGATGCACGGTCCTTATTGTTTGAAGTTTATTTTTTAATTTTATATTTTGTTGTATAGTCTGTGCATTTTGCTTTTATTAAAACGTAAATAGTTATAATTTAATGATCCCATTATTGTTCTCTTCTTTCTTTTCCCTGGAATAGTGTGAATTCATCTATGATGTCCTAGAGGAACACGTGACTTGATCCAAATCCTGGTTCCCAAGAGGGAGTTTTCTCAGCGACGGAAATATCAGAAACATCCTTTAAAAAATATCAAAAAGCTGATGATGCTGATTTGCAAACAAACGCCATGATTTACTGCAGAAGATTACGCGGAGAGTCAGGAGACAACGGAATGAAAAATAGAACGGAGAGCTATTGTACCGCGTGAGTAAAAATTGTCTATGTATAGTGTATCTACTTAAGTTGGAACCATATGGAAAACTTTGTTATTATTGGTTTTGTGAAGAAATTTACATACATACATTTAGTCACGCCTTTTTCCCATAGGGGTAGGCAGAGACCACTTCCGATACGGTTCTTACACACATCTTTCACTTATACTTTCATCAGAAAAAATTTATTCTTGTTAAAAAGTTCTGCATGGTCCAAAACTTTAAAGGCAACCATCAGATATTAATTTTTTTAAGCTGTTTCCAAGTTTTTTAAAAAAATTTGAATTTTATTCAAGAGTAAAGTACCTTTATTTTTTACAATACAAAACAATGTTATAAAGTGAAGTTATTTTGAATTAAAAGTTATATTTAAATATGCAATTACAGCCATTTAGCATGAAAATTCAGGTTTGGTGATTATTTACGTATTTGTTGTTATAAATTTTAATATCTTCTGAATTTATCTCTCTTATATGTTAAAATTTCCATTTGTTGATGTTTTTGAACAACCTTGCAACTTAAATACGTAATGAATGCATAATAATTATTTATTTTAGAAATAGGAAAATCCATACAAAGAATATTAAACAAGCATCCACTATCCGGATCATATTTTTGGCATTCTTCAGAAATAATCCTTTCCAAATGGTTTTCATCATCAAATGGCCCTCGCTGCTAAACCTGCTGTTTAAGTAATCCAGTAACCCGCCCTTAAAAAAAATAAAGGGGAGAAAATCAGCAGACCTGTGAGGCCAAAATATATCTGAATACCTGTGAATCACCTTTCCATTAAACATAATCGAATTTTCAAGTAGTACTCTCTAATGTTTAATGTACTATGGATGGAGGCACCGTCTTGTTGTAACCAAATTTTCATACGTTCATTTTAAACGAATATTAGTTGCAACTTTTTATTACAAAGTTTGGATTACTGTTAGACCAACAGCGACAATTTTGTGATGAGACGGTTCCGTTGGAAGAAAATGTTGCCTCAACGAATAAAATTATACTTTTTTTAAAAAAAACGGGTCTTCTTCCAACTTTCCTTGGATCAAAATGCAGAATTCAAATGGCATATCGTAATTCCTTGGTGGTAATGTGTGTACGAATTGCGGTTTGTATGCATAATGTTTATGACGTTTTAAAATATTTGCCACTGTATTTTAACGATTTTGCGATACGCCACTGAAATGTACGTAAGCAAGCTGGGCGGTATAGTGACGTCACAGCCAATGACCAGGATGTTCCAGTACCTTCCCGACCAATCTCGAATTTTCGATGGAACAGTTGGATATGGTTAGAAGCCTCTCGTCTTTTCTCTATTCAACGTTAAATATATAAATTGGCCTTCGTTCGCGAGAGTTAAGTCAGTTTTCTAAAGTTAATGATTGTGTTAGCTAGTTAACATAAATTGTATTGTATTGTTACAAATATGTAAATGTGTATATAAATTCAAACCCTCAGTGTGAATTTAAGTAAAATGTTACAGTATCTTTATTTCCCAAAGTATTTGTGATTAGAGAAGCTGTTTTGCGTAATGACATTGTTGGTTCTTCTACGACAGAAAGCATCACTTCAGTGATTTTATTGGTAACCCGTTTTCGGCGTTTATCCTTAAAATTATTTTTAATACTTTTCTTGAATTTATTTAATATTTTTGTAACTGTTGATTGTCCAATGTTTTTTTGTGGATGTCTAATATTAGAAATATTTGCTGTCTCTGTGTTTTGTAATTTTCTCCAACAATTAACAAAATTCTATATTTTCTTCACAGTTTAGTAAATTTGCCATTTTTAGATGCCAACTCACTCTGAGTGTCAAATACTTCATGTCAGTGCATCCTAGATTACGTTAAATTGTATCAAGCCAGAATAATTAATATATAATGATCAGTAAATAATCACCAAATCTGAATTTTCTTGCTAAATGGCTGTAATTTCATATTTGAATATAACTTTTAATTCAGAATAACTTACATTACAACATTCTTCTGTATTGTAAAAAATAAAATTACTTTATTTTTGAGTAAAATTCATATTTTTTTTAAAAAACTTGGAAACGGCTTGTAGATTGTAGGAGGGGTCGTGAAGGCTAAGCAGCCTCTCAAGCACCTCGACCTATCAGATCTTTTGTGCATAACCCTTAATCTATTCGAGGTCCGGGATTCCGAGACTTCGCACAAAGTTTATCAATTTCCTGGGAGCTAAGTTCCTGACATCGGAGGGCTTTAAAAAGCCCCCTTTCAGAAACTTGAGCCTCTTGCAGAAAAGCACTGGGCATTCGCAAAGCAAATGTTCTGCAGTTTCAGAGAAGGTCTCGCAGTAGCGGCAACTACCACTCTCTGTTTTGCTTATCTTTTTCAGGTGAAACCTTAGAGGGCAGTGTCCAGCGAGGAGTCCCGTCATCAGTTTTAAGTCTTTCTTATCCAACTCTAGAAGCTGTTTGTTTTCCTTGGCGAAAGGCTTACTAGCCTTTTTGCTTGTCTTTGTCCTGTCGCTTTATGCCAGTGAGATTTGTGTATTTACCCCTTCCTTAGCAAGGCAGTCTGCTTGCTCATTGCCTCTAACTCACTTGTGACCTGGAACCCACATCAAAATGACCTGGTTGTTTGCTGCCAGTTGTCTCAGTGATTGTTTACAGTCCCAAGTCAGCTTAGACTCACAAGTGTATGGCTTCAGAGCTTTTAATACTGCTTGGCTATCTGATAGAATATAGATTTCTGCCCTTAGGGTATCCCTTTTGAGGCACTCTTAGGCACATCTCTATAGCACGTACTTCTGCTTAAAAGATGGTTGTGATGTTACCAAGTGGTTTTGAGAGCCTGAAATTTGGCCCTGTAACGTCCACTACAACCATTTATGCATCTTGGATCCAGCATCCCATCCTAGTTTAGGTCCGTTCTTGTGCAAAATTGGTGGTTGTTTATGACCACTTCAAACTGCATTTTGAAGTCGTACCTAACTGGCATAAAATCTGTTGGCTTAGACATGGATTCTAGGGAAATATTTTCCAAAATCTTCAAATGTCCAATCCGATTTCCATCATTTTTATATACGACACTTTTATTTCCTAATAAAATACTATGTTCGGCGTGAAAATATTTTTGTTCTGGTATTTGTAACTTTACCTACTTGTAAATATTTGCCCTGTATGGTTATAATACGAGTATAGTGAGTATTTTTTTGTTTAAAAAATATAGTTTTTTCGGTGTCCAAACGATTAATATGTATTCTTGGCAATACCCTGTATTTTATATCTTTAGAATCCGTTTTCATTTTTAAAAATATCACTTTAGAAGCAAACCAAACTAAGTGCTTTTCAATTTTTATACATATCATCAATAATATCAATAATTTTGAAAATGGATGGTGATTTTTAAGCATTAGATTTTCTTTTTTAATATTATTACTTTTTCTTTTAGACCGACGTAAGAACATTGCAAGCTGTGCAATCTACCAAAGGATTGAAGAATTGTAGAAGATGAACAACACAAAAAGGAACTTTAAAAAATGTCGTAGTATCTTTGGTCCACATAGTATACGTATTTATGTATTTTTAATCTGTGAGTTATGCTTCTGTTCAATCCACACTTGGACAAAAAAGAATAGCAATGGATAAAATAATTTAAAATTTGATACGATCTTAAATTGCCCTTTTAAATGAGTATTTAATTGATTTTATTTTCTGTTGCTGTTTTAAATTGTCAAATATTTTTTATTTTCTATTTTGTTCAATGATAGCCTGACAACTTTTTCTACTACTTCTTACAGAGCCAAAGCTTAAGTCTTATGATACAATCAATCTCACATGACCTGCTTGGTAGATCAATCGTCATGTTTCACAAGAACCAAATATCAGATATAATTATATTTAAAACAATTTTTTAATGTGTATATTTTTTTGGTAGTTTGGTTTGACTGTTGTAAACAATTAACATAAATTTTAGGACATACATTTGACATTGCAGCGTTTTTTGTGTTTTTAAAATTGTAACTAGCGATTTTTAAAATAAAAAAATCTGTGAACGACGAATTTGCATCAAATTTTATATAAAATTTTTGAAAGAGAACAACAATTATCTTCTTTCCTCTCAGTAAAGGAAATAAGCGTCAGTAGTGTTATTCTCTAACACTACTGCTACTACTTGCCAAGTTGGCAAGATAATGAGAGGGAAGGAAATAAATGTGTTTTTAACAGTGACGGCCGTGGTTTTTCTTACTTGCCGCGGCGGACTTTACCCAGTACAATTATTCCATAAAATGCATTGTTAAATTGTCTATTTAAGAGCACCTGGTGGTTGCAACATTTATAGGTTTTTAAAAAATTACGTTTATTTTAACTAATAAGCAATATGACAGTTTGTTAAAAAGATTTTGCCCAAAAATAAAAATCCATAATGTTGCAAACAACATAATTATTGTCTTGGATAGAAAATATATAGTAACACAGATTAAGATAACAGATACTTTGAATGCATTGGTAAAATGAGTGTCATCGACTTGAAAATTTATTTATTAGACAAAAGTCAAGTTAAGTAGTAACAAAAATCGACCAATTTGACATATAGTAATAACAAAATCAAATGCAACTGCTTTAAATTTTGTGTATTATATTACTAAATAACTTCTTTTCGAAACGAAAGTAGGTTCATTATTTACAATGGCAACATTTTCAAGTAAAAGCATAATTTTAAATTTTCTACAATTTCTAGATACTCGCATAATAATAAAAAATTGTTAACGTTTGTGCATCCGTTGTATTACTGTATACCTATCAAATTTACTTACAGAGCAACTCATGGTGCTGCATTATCATTAGAAGTATATTGGGAAAAATGGTTAGTTTTTATTACTAACCCTATTTCAATATCTTTAAAAAAGTTAACTAATCTGAGGTACCAAATATACAGTGTGTAACAGCCAAATGTAATAAATTCAATATCTAAATAATTATGCATATTTATAAAAAATTCCGAAGTACATTAATTTTGCATTATAACATGACATCTAGAAACGAAAAAGTTTCATCTCTACATTGAACCTCCAATTTTTTTAAATAGGAAAGTAGGGGCTTTAAAATAATGTATCCCAAGCCACTATTTCCCATTTAAAAATTTGATTCTTATAACTGTCACTCAAAGGGATTTTTTTCGTTGCACTGTCATTTCATTACCTAAAATTGACGTGTTTCGGGTTTTTTTTATAAATATGCACATTAATAAAAATAATTTATTCTTTTTGATTTTTTCACACTGTGCTTTTAACAGCACTAAAAGTTTAAAGTAAAATGGAAACATTTTAAAAATTTGTCATAATTAATTCATCTCCCAGCCTGGTGTTGAGTCCACTGCTGAACATAGGCCTCCATTAAACTGATCCACTGGGCTCTATCTTGAGCTGTTCTAATCCAGTGTCCGTCTACTCTTTTTATATCGTCGCTCCAACGTGTTGGCGGTCTTCCTCTACTTCTTTTGTCTGCGCAGCGTCTCCAATTTATTATTCTTAGAGACCATCTGTCGTCTTTGAATCTCGCAACATGTCCTGCCCATTTCCATTTTAGTGTCATGATTCTCTGTATTATGTCTTGGACCTTTGTTCTTTGCCGGATGTACGTATTTCTTACGCGATCTTGGGTTAGAATTCCAAGCATAGCTCTCTCTTCTTTTTTCTCTGAGCAACCTCCAATCTATGTACAGTGTTCCTTGTTAGTGTCAGCGTTTCAGTACCTAGGTCATTACTGGTAAATAAATTTAATTAAATGTTTTAATTTTATTATTCAATTTTATTATGTATGGTTGTTCGTTAAATTGTAAACATAAAATTTAAATAAAAATTGAAATTATATCTGTTTTTTTATTTACTTCGTTTCAAAAGCATGTTGCAATGCTAGTCACAGTAGTAGTTTAACAAAACTAAGTAGTTTCAAATATCTGTACTTATGCAACACAAAATTTGTAAAAATAATCCTCGTCTAAAATTGGTGGCGCCATCTAAGAAATAGTAGCTAAACTTATTGGATTTAAAAGGATAAAACTATTGTATATTTTTGTTATTTCTTAAATTTTAATTATTTTTGCATTTATTAAAAAACTAATAGCGCCATCTATTGGACAATAGCCGAACTTTTCATTTTAAAGTAGAAACCTGTAGTATATTTTTGTTATTTCTAAAATTTTAATTATTTTTGCATGAATTAATATTTTTTTAAAACTATGGGCGCCATCTATTGGACAGTAGTCAAAGTTTCTATTTTTAAAAGTAGAAACCTGTAATATATTTTTGTTATATTTTTTAACCTAATAACAAAACTATCTTATATTTTTGTTATATATAAAAGAATATACATTTCTTAAACAAAATACGGGGGACTTTTCACCCCCCTCTTTGGGATTTAAGACAGTAAGTTGAGTGATTTGTTTTGTTTATTAAAACCCGCCCGCCCATTTCTTTCCCACCTTTTCGAATACTTACTTTTATAAGACACAGTTACTTGAAAAACAAAAACTTTTAACAAACGCCATCTTTTGGAATTTACAGAAACTTCAAATTTTGCAACAAATTTCTTAACTTTTAAATTTTTTAATGAGTACTCGAAAATTTCTTAATTTATATAAATAGGAAAAATTTTACTTCGTTAATTTTTGTCAGGCAAAATAAAATTTATAGCAAATTTTAACGACTTTTTTCTATTTTTTACCAATTTTGCTAGAGATCATTTATGGAGGAGGATCGGAAGAGTAATAAAAATACCTATTTACTTAAAATATATTTATTTAAGCACTACAAAAATATAACAAAATACATATGATCAACACCAATAAAATTACAATGAAAAAACTTACATGCTGCAAGTTAAATAGCAACAAGATGTTTGTTTTATTTCTAATTTACCCTACGTTTGCAAAATGGAAATTCATGTAGCAGGGGATGTTAATGGATTATTGTACAAACATTTTTCATTAAAGTCTCACTTAGGATTTCCTTTACAATATTGCATAATTTGCACTAAACTAATTAATAAATTAAAAAATCTTATATTTTTTCTTCCTAAAACTCTCTAAAAATTATATGCACCATGTCTCGATCTCCGATGCGTTGTTTTCGAATTATTTAATAATAAATGTGCTATGCGAGTAGTCTGATTACTTTCCCTTTCCCTCTCTCTGCAGGCAGTAAGTGTAGAGGAAGAGAGATAGCGACTAACGCATTCTTGTTATGCACAGTTTTTGCTGACTAGCCCCGGTCGATAATGAACTTCGTGTTTACATTAAGTGTATACACAAATTTATTGCAGAGCTTTCAAATCTCGTCATCTTCAGTGCTTAAGATAAGAAGGCATTTTGGATTTTGATATAATGGTTGTTGTAAGAAATAAAATAAAATATAAAAATTGAACAAAACACAAAAAACACGTCTGTTACAAATACCAACATGGCCATTTACTAGTAACAGACGTGTTTTTGTGTTTTGTTCAATTTTTATATTTTATTTTATTTCTTACACTAACCATAATATAAACTAAAATGCCTTATCTTATTCACTTTTTGGTACTAACTTTGAAGCACTGAATATGACAAGATTCAATAAATGCAATAAATTTATGTATACTTAATTTCCATTTTAATTCTGTATTTAGGTATCACATTTATTTATAAATAAGAAATGCTTTACAGATTTACTCAAGTTAAAAGACTTAAATAACCAAAAAATTAGTAATGATATGTTATAAGAGATGTTTTCTCTTCTCTAAACATTTACATTTTTTATAAAACGTTTACCAAAAAGCTGCGAGGTTCTTCCTCAAATAATAGACTGTTAAACATTTAAAAAACAATAACTTTCATGTAATTATCTTTTGCCATTTCAGGAAATAGTAACATCTATTTTTGTATTAAATTAAATAAGAATCCAAGTCTAAAATACATTATCTTTTCAGGAGATTATAACACATTCAAATTTTAAGTAAGATAATTTAGCAATAAAGTTAATGATTTTTTAGCACAATACAATACAAAATTTTAATATTAAAAAAAAAGAAGTACAGTAGTGTTTTTGAAAAAGTATGTCAAAATCACTGGACGATGCATTTGATAAAACTAGAATGATACAATAATAAAAGCATACTTTTACAATTACTAATAAATGAAATATATACAACAGAATCTGTGAAGAGTAAGTCTATTTGAGGGCTAAAAGCTACTGTTCTTCCAATTTTCTCTTGTCCAATACTTCCTTTTAATCCATAAGAAAGTTCATAATCTGCATGTTTCACCAAATTCAGGTACAGGTAAAGGATGCCTCAACACATTTACATTTCGTCAGACAATACTCTCCTTTAATTTCTTGGACTCTTCTGATCGATCTTCAGTTTGTCCCATTTAAGTCACTCTAATAATTTAAAAACACAAAATTATTACCTACTTTAATGCAATGAAATAAAAAAAGTAACTTAAAACCCAACTAGTTAAATTTTAACATCCTTTTAAAAAATTGTGTATTTAATTAATTCATTAAGATGTAATAAATAAAACTTATTTAGCAAAATACAAGTTAAACACTATAAGATAATTTGATTTATATGCGAAACATGAAGTAATAAATCAATATTTTGCAAAAGAGCACTAAAATTTAGCAATGTGATGTAAGCATTAGAATTTAATACTTCTAAAATCAAAAACAACTACACTAAGATTTAACAAATATGATTATAGATTTTAAAAAATTAACATAAATTCATGATGAAATAAGTATTTAAGTCAATATGTACACTAACCTTTTTTTGGATAATTATCTGACATTTCCATTTAAGTATTCTCAGTTCTAAATAAACTTCCTGATCATTTTTTTCTCTCTTGATATGTATTAATTTTTTTACTAAATTCGTTGTTAAGCATCATAGTCAGTTGGATATTTACTTTAAAGTGGAAACTTTTCTTTCAAAACAATTGATTAACTTTTCCTGGAAACACAAAACAATTTGAAAAGATTAAATAAAATTTATTCCACAAATTATCTACATTTATAATCAAATCCCTGTCAGAACTGAATCTAATTTTTTGGTTAATAATGAACATAAAACTAAAAGTCAGTGTCATTGTGTTACTTGCATAATGGAAAAATAAGTTTGAGGAAAAAAATATTTTGTGACTATTCAACCAACACGAAGGTTGAGCAGTTAATTAATAATAAAAGACTTCTGCTATAAATTTAAAGCTTTTGTTTTAAGAGTTATTTAGCAAAAAACAATTTGATTTAAGTGGATGTGTTAATCATGAAAAACATTTATTCCTAACAGTAAACTTATCAAACACCTCTATTTTTTCTGGCATGTTTGCTGTAACAAACATTGCAATACATGAACAATAACAGGGTTAAGTAATGTGAAGTAAGGATTTAAATATATTTCTAGAAACAAAAACATCTAAAGTGATTATAGATCCACTTAAATTGTATTTTGAAAATTTAATGAAACTATAAAACTAAGTAATGTATGTAGGTATAATAAATTTTTAAGATGAAGTTTTTACTTAGATTTTAAAAATTAAGATAAATCCATAATGAAATAAAGTAAAGTTAATAATATATACACTAACCTTCTTTGAATAATTATCTGACATTTCCATTTAAGTATTCTAGTTCTAGACAAACTTCTTAATATTTTTTCCAACTTTTTTAAGTACAACTTAAACTTTGCAACTTCATGGTGTTAGGCTATCCTATTGATACCTATGTATTACTATTTTTATTTAATTCATTGCTAAGCATTATTGTCAATTGGGTATTTACTTCAAAGTGATAAATTTCTCTTCAATGATTTAATTAACTGTTCCTACAAACACAAGACAAAGACAATAATAGCTATTATACAACATTTAATTTATTATAAAATTATTTTATATTTACTTAGTAATAATAAATATTTGACTATTTTGTGTACCATAGATCATATCCAACATTAAAAGCCTTATAAATACCTATATAAAGCCCAACTATGCTTGTTTTTATTATTTGTTATAACTTTTATTAACATTCTACAATAGAGATCCAAAAATCTGCTTTAAGAGAGGTTTTAAGTCATTAATCATACAAATACTCTTCTAACCTTTTCTAGATGTAACATAACAGAGAAGTAAGAACAGAATTTTAAACTTTGTTTAATAACTAAAGTATTCTAAAATAATTAAAAATTTGTGACCAACAATATTTAATGTTTTAATGCACAATAAAAATGTAATTGATGGTTATTATATTAATAGCAATGTAAACAAATATTTGTTAAAAATATTACACAACCAATTTTGTCAAACCTATAACTTGTTTAAATCTACCACATCGGAAATATAAGAATAAATTAAAAATTTGAAATTTATTGGTAAAAACAGTGAGCACTTAATATTAACCAATTTAAAAATGATTTTATAAATATGTACATTATCAACATCATACACACCTTTTCTTTTAAAGCAGGATATAATGCAAAATAAAAAGTAGAATTATAGTATCCACAATAAATATCATCCAGCATTGTTGTCATCTGATTTTGAATGAACATCTGTTTAACTAAAGTTACTGGTGAATAAGATTTCCGATTCGATTTTTTTTACATTAGTTAGTAGTTTGATATCAGGTTCATTTTTTAACTTATCCGATTTGGAAGGATTAAATAAAATTATTTGGTTTTATAATAGGAACCTGTCAAAACAGAATCTTTTTGATTAGGTTATAAACATAGAACTAAAAGTCAGTGTCATTGTGCGGTATGGATCAATAAGTTTTGCGAAAAAGAAGATTTTGTGACTATTCAACCAAGACGAAGGTTGAGAAGTTTGGAATAGCAAAACTAATGATATAAATACTCCTGCTGTTTTAAGCGCTCTCTCGCAGAAACAAATATTGTTTTCTATTGCTAATAGCATTTATACAATTCTAATAGCGAGATTTAAGTAGATGTGTTAATCAGAAATAACAATTATTTAGTAACGGTAAACCTATCACACACCTCTATTTTTTTTGGCATAAGTGTTTGCTATAACAAAAGTTGCAGTACATAAACAGTGGCAGAGAAATAAAGATATGCACGTCAATGCTATAATTTGGAAATATATCTAATCATGGTTTTTGGAATGAACCATCAGATGGAACTATTCCAAAGTAAGCTATGTTTCCGTTCTGATTGAAAAAAGGAATAGATATCTTCATCATTTATGAAAGAACTATTAAAGAAGAATATTTTACAAGGGTTTACTTTTGGCTTTCATGTTGTTTATTTTTGTTCTTGTAGACTTGATATGATAAAATAAAAAGGAAATTTTTGTATAGTCAGAATTTAATTATCTTTTTACTTGTCTACAAATTAAAACCATTAAATTTTCCCAGACAAAGAATACCAGAGCCTTTTGGCATATTTAATTTAATAAACTTAAATAATAATACCATATGTGCTATTACATGCAAGATGCACAAAAGAAAACGTTCTTTATTAAAAAACATATTTAATTAAACGGTAGAGATTTCCTAAGCAAGAATTTCAGTTTATTATCCAAAAAATGCATATATATCTAGAGTCAAAAAATTCTAGGACTATGAGAATCTCCATCATTTAAAATTTTGGAATTGTATTTATTATCTGATTTAATTTCAACATTTTAGACTCTCGAATCACTTGATTAATGTCCCATCGTGAAACGGTTAGCGACATGAAAACAATGTTTGTACAGGTATGCAATATTTACAAAATTAGTTTTGATATAAAATATTTTACATTCTCGTGCCCCACCCTGAGGTCCAGAGGTGACCAATAAAGTAGGCGCACAAGAACCTTACACAATGCAGGGCACTATACTATTAGAGTCTTAAGCAATAACGAGCCTTTTTGCAGAAGTAGAGAAAATTCTTTATGGAGCGGTTATGAGCATGAAAGCTCAAGGTCTACAATGAGACTTCAGTGACTGTGTCAGGTCTACTCACTAAACACTTCATTTCTATTTACATCGTCCATCTGGCTATTGCCTCCGGTGACACTTAAGCATGTTGGCCCATTGTGACTTGCCTATGTTACCCATTATACTAAACTATGAAATTATCCAAGAAAATACTTAAATACTTAGGACTGTATCTGGATAGCAAACTAAAGTGGCAGGACTATATCAAAAAGAAAACGAAGTAGCTGAAACATAAAAAGTTATAATATTTACTAGGAAGAAGCTTACAGCTTACAATCAAAAATAAGGTGCTAGTATACAAACAAATATTCAAACCGGTATAGACTTTAAACAGCAAAGTGTTAGAACTTTAAGACAATTAAGAACTAGTCCGCAGGCTCATTCGCACCCTTTTAAGCCACAACAGTGGGAATAACTCCATTGTACAGTCCCATTTTGTTGAGGTGCTCCTTCACTGGTGCGTGACAGGTCAGGAGCCCTGTAGTGATTCTTAGCTAACAGTTCTACTGTTCTTTTGTGGCACGGTCCTTTGATGTATTCTTTCCCGAGATTGTTTCCTGGGATGCTTTTCCAGTAGTTTTTGTGTTTTTCCCCAATCCAGTCTTTTACAGACACTCTTACTGTATGCTTCAATACCCCTAGCATCTGCCCTTGGTTTGGGGGAGTTTCCGAACCTTTTCTTGCAAGTTTGATAACGAGCCTTAAAAGTAACAACATATTTATACTGTTGTTTTATGTGTATAGATAATTTTTCAAGTACTCGCCTACTGTAATATAGGCAACACGTAATACGCCAATGACCTTTTATGTGCAGATTATTTACCAATAACATATTCCATCCATCCACCTTTGCACTTCTTAGCCTGAATTGCATCTAAAAATTACCAATAATAATGTCGTTTGTTCATTTTTAAATTGCAAGGATTTATGCTATATAACCGTTGCCACCAGTAAGTTTTGTACGTTATTTTGAATTTTCATGGTTTTATTTTATTGTTTACCAAAATATATAAAACTGTTGGAATTTTGTTTACAGTTGAAATTTTGAAACTCCAAAACTGATGGATGATCTGTATGAAGAAATTTTTTTTAAATGAGTTACACATACAAATAAATTATACCTACTGACGATTTTTCGGATTTACCCACATCACAAAAGTGGCAAAAAAATTTCAAACTAGTAATGAGTTTATAAATTATTATAAAATTGTGCTATTCATTCCCGCCACTTCAGCATTTACAGAGTTTTTCTCTGAATGCTAAGTGGTAAGATGAAAGAAACAGCTTTACTTAAGTTAATAAAAAATGAATTACATATCTTAACTTACACATAGAATGCTGTTAAGGTGAGTATTAGTATAATGAGTATTAGTCAGATGTTGCTAAGTTACAAAAAAACATATAGAAAAAATTCAACAAGTTAAGTAAACAATGCTTAATTTTCTCATGTTGTACCTACTTTATTTTTTTTACTATAGACAAGTAATAAATTTGCTTGAAAAAGGTGGCAACCCTTATTGTATACAAAATGCATTATAGGTACAGAATTATAGATAGCTTAATTTAGCTACAGCTATTTAATTGACTGTTGTAACATCACAAATTTTTATTTATTAATTTAACATTAACAAATAAAATTCTATTTGCTACACACTAAACTTATGCATTCTTGCAATGAAAAAAAAAGAGTTTACTTTAATTTACCTACTGTAACTAACAATGTTGTTTTTATATGTTTACAAACCAATAACTTAAATTGACAATAACTTTAATATCAACATATCTACCTAATGTTAGCACAAATTCTTAAAATACTTTCAAATTTATTAACATTCAATAAGGATACTTATTAATTAAAAATTTAAAATGAAAAATAAAAATATATCGCCCGAAATTAGGACATACATTTTGTTTACAGGAAGTCTCCAACATCACTGATATCCCTGTTAAAGAATGGATTAGCTGCTTTTTTTGTGTATCCCTGAAATTAATCTTGGATCAAGGAAGGAACTTTGAGTTGTTCTTTCTCCATTACTTCAACAACTTCAAGTGGTACTTGCCCCCAATGAATTTTACTAATTTAAAAAAGACGAGTTCTTGGGCGGATGTTCCACATAATTCAGGTACAGGTAGAGAATGTCTCAACACATATACACTTCGTTGGACAACACTCTCCTTTAATTTCTTGGACTCTTTTAAATGATCATCAGTTTTAATTTTTATACAAAATATTGATTAAAAATTAAATCATTAAGGTGTAAAAAAATACAAAATTAAATTATAACAGGCTTAAAAGAAGACAGCAGCTTAAATCAATAAACTTTAACTTAAATATGGAATATTATCCAATCAAGTAAAGTATGCATTTAAATATAATATTTTTAGAAAAGTAATTAAATGTGATGTAAGGATTTGAATCTAATATTTCTAGAAACAAAAACAACTACACACGAATGTGATTATAGATCCACAAAAAGTGCATTTTTGAGACAAAATTTTTATTAAGATTTTAAAAATTAACATAGATCCATGATGAAATAAAGTATTTAAGCCTATAATATGTACACTAACTTTTTTGAATAATTATCTGACATGTCTATATAAGTATTCTCAGTTCTAGACACTCTTCCTAATATTTTTATGTACAATTTAAACAAGCTATTCTATTGAAACCTATGTATTACTGTTTTTATTTAATTCATTGCTAAGCATCTTTGTCAATTGGGTATTTACTTCAAAGTGGTAAATTTCCCTTCAAAACAATTAATTAACTGTTTCAACAAACACAAAACAAAGGCAATAAAAGGTAATATTCAACATTTAATTTATTATAAAATTATTTTATATTTACTTAAGTAATAATAAATATGACTGTTTTGTGTACCATAGATCATATCCAACATTAAAAAGGTTTTAAGAAGGACCTTTGATATTGATCATACAAATCCTCTTCTAGATGTAATATAACAGAGAATTGAGAACAGAATTTTAAACTTTGTTTAATAACTAAAGTATCTTAAATGTACTTTATGGGACTCACCAAAAAAAAAAGCAATTTTAGTCGATGCGTCTTGTAAAGCTAAGGCGCACGACCACCATTCTCAGGTTGCAGAGATGCTCCGTTTAAAAGTTAGGCCCCTTTTAATTTTCAACTTTCCAATTTTTTGAGGCACAAATTCTCGTCCAAAACGTTTGGGCGTAGTTTATATGATGGTGTTATTTCAAGCAGCATGATCAACCTAGTCAATTGTCACCACTCCCAAGTTCAGAAAACGGCCCTTTCAAATAAAAAATAATTAAAAATTTGTGATCAACAACAGTCAATGTTTTAATGCACAAAAAAAAATTTAATTTAGGGTCATTATATTAATAGCAATGCAAATAAATATTTGCTAAAAATATTACGCAACCAATTGTGTCAAACTTATTACTTGTTTAAAACTACTACATCGAAAATATAAGAATAAATTAAAAATTTGAAATTTATTGGTAAAAACAGTGTGCAATTTATATTAACAATTTTAAAAATTATTTCATAAATATGTACATTATCAACATCACACATACCTTTTTTTGCAGGATACAATGCAAAATATTATGTTTAGCCACCTAATACCCATTTTTCATCCGACTTATGATGCCAAAAATAGAATTAGAGTATCCACAATAAATATCCAATCTACAGCATTTTTCGCCTCCGATTTTGAATGAACATCTGTTTAACTAAAGTTGCTGGTGAATAAGTTTTCCGATTCAATTTCTTCCACATTAGTTAATAGTTCGATATCAGTTTCATTTATTTAACTGATACCGATTTAAAAGGATTAAATAAAATTATTTTGTATTATAATAAAAACCTGTCATAACTGAATCTTTTTTATTAGGTTATAAACATAGAACTAAAAGTGTTGTGTTACTTGCGGTATGAAACAAAGAGTTTTGTCAAAAAAAATATTTTGTGACTATTCAACCAAGACGAAGGTTGAGAAGTTTGGAATAGAAGTTAATTATCAATAAAAATACTCCTGCTGTTTTAAGCACTCTCTAGCAAAAAAACGAACATTTTTTTTCTTTTGCTAATAGCAAGATTTAAGTGGATGTGTTAATCAGTAATAACAGTTATTAGTAACGGTAAACTTATCACACATCTCTATTTTTTCTGGCGTAAGTGTTTGCTATAACAACACTTGCAGTACATACACAGTGGCAGTGATAAGTAACCTACTAAGATAAATATGCACGTCAAGGCTATAATTTGGAAATATATCTAATCAAGGTTTTGGAATGAACCACCAGATAGAACTATTCCAAAGTGAACTGCTATGTTTCCGTTTTGATTAAAAAAGGGAATAGATATCTTCATCATTTATGAAATAAATAAAACCATTAAATTCTCCCAGACAAACGATACCAAAGCCTTTTGGCATATTTAATTTAATAAACTTGAATAATAATATCATACATGCTACTAAATGCAAGATGCACAAAAGAAAAAGTTCTTTGTTTAAAAACAGGTAGAGATTTCCTAAGTAAGAATTTCAATTATTCGAAATTCATTGTTGAGCATCATAGTCAGTTAGATATTTACTTTAAAGCAGAAAATTTTCTTTCAAAACAATTGATTAACTTTTCCTGGAAACACAAAACCAATTTGGAAAGATTAAATTAAATCAATTCAACAAATTATCTAGATTTATAATCAAATCCCTGTCAAAACTGAATCTTAAAGGTGAGGCCTTATGCAGTCACTAGTCGCTCGTTGTCAGCGACAAAGTAATTCACGTGACAATATTTTAAATTTCCCGCGGCTTAAAAAATCTGGCGACAAAGCTCAACATGTTGAGCTTTGTTGCTGATACAGTAGCACGACAAATCATTACGAAACGAATTAAATCGATACTTAATGATCGATAAATTACTTTTAATTAATTACATTCACGTAATTTATTAAAATTGAAAAATACAAATACGACTTTATATTTACAATTTTTTAATTATTATAAGAAAAGAAGGTTAAGAATAAATCTTTAATAAAAGTATAAATCTAAAGATAAATTCAACAAATATAAAAGGTATAGGTAGATATAAGGTTTTAGGAGCAAGTCTGTTTCTTCTCGAGTTAGTTAGTTGTCCCGTTTTTTGAAAAAACTCTTTCTTTTCTAATGGTGAAAGACGCTCTCCGTAACAAGTATAGGCAGCGACTCCGACAGATCTGGTCTTCGGAACTGTCGGGCAAGAATAAAGTCGCTGCTACTAACATGCTTGCTGTTCCGATCCTGCTCTACGGGAGGCCGTGGACTCTTAAGTTTGGAGTATCTCCATAACAGAATGGTTCTGAATGGCGCCTGCGAAATCATCAGGAGTTTGGACCCCCTCCTGCAAATGGTCAAAAGCCATGAAGTTGCAGGAGTAGGAGCATTTCTCTTCAGGGCAGCACACCGAGCAGCTGATGAACTCTTTTTGATTTTTGATTCCGAGCGGAGAGCGCTTGACTCAGTCATTAAGCTCGACCCCGCTCGAAGGAAAGCCCGCATCAACGCTGCAGAAAATGATAAAACTCTGCAGCTCCACATGGATAAGCCTCTACATTCTGTCCTATTTAACAACATCAAAGACAGGGCCTTATCCAAAGAACTGACCTTTGCATTCCTAAGGTCGGGCGGGCTTAAGTCGAAAAGAGAGGGGTTTATGCCAGGATGGAGTTTTCAATACCTATATCCATAGACACAATGCGGCATTACGAGTGCTATACTATCATCTGAGGCACTCGTATGGTATTGATGTAACTCCAGTGCTGCCCTTTGCTCCGGGGGATATTGAGTCCGTTGTGGAGAATGACAGGTGTCGAATTTATTGAAACTTCTCATTCCCCACCCTCAGGCAGATACAAGCCAATAAGCCTGACATAATCCTTCTCGACCACCTAACTAAGACGATGTTCGTGATCGAATTTTCGGCACCAGCCGAATCGAACATTGCCTTAAAAGAAGAGGAAAAACGGACAAAATATAGAGACCTTCTCTTCAAACTCCGCAGACTTTATCCAGACCATTCTGTTGAACTATGCATCCTGATAATAGGCTCCCTCGGTGTTACACGCCACACACTGCTCTCGGAACTCCATAAAATAACAGCTTGCCGTCAAAAGGCACACGTTTTAGCTGGAGCAATGCAGAAGGCCGTCATCCTGGGATCATTGCGTCTGCTCAGGGCACACGATATTCGGTCCCAGTGATCACTTACCTCACGGCGTGAGGAGTGGTCACTAGTTTCTCTCCAGCTCGGCTCTGCGAGGTATCGGAACCGCAGAGTCGTGACTGAGATTTAATAAATTAATCAATAATAATAATAATAATACCCCTCCGAGGAGCTGTGGGACCTTGTCGTGATGGAGGGGCTCAGTAGCTACAATGATTCTGAGAGCGATGCCGGCGGGAGTTTCATATTCCTGGCAGGGCCACTCATGCCGGTAAGGTCGAAGATAAGTAGTGAAACTAAGGATAGCTCAACAGGAGCCAACCTATAAAAACCCGGAAGCTAAGGTGTAAGATATCGTTCCGAGAGATGAATGGCTAAACGTAGCTAGTCGCTAACGATTTCCTGTGAGCACTTGGCGAAACTCATTTGTATTTTAGATTTTAGCCTTGCTATGGTAAGGGAGCACTGCCATGGTTGACTTTTTTTTCTGCCCTACTCGTGGGATTATAAATAGAGGAAACACGAGCCAGGAAAAGGCGGTTCCACCCCGGTTTTTGGTCGTGAAAAGAAAAAAAGGTGATTTTGCCAAAGTTAGCACTTTTCTACTCCTTTGCTGTATGATAACTTGAAGAGTCTACAGAGAACTGGGGTGAGCTCTTGAGCACAGGTCTTCAGCAAAACTGTCGGAATTCCATCTGGTCCTACTGCCTTATTAGAGTCAAGATTTCGTAGGATTTTCCTGATAGTGCGATGGCGGATAGTGACCTCAGGCATTGATGCGTTTATTCTAGGTATCGTTGGGGGTTGTTTTCCATTGGTATCGAGGGTTGAGTTAGAGCTGAACATTTCGGCCAGCAGATCCGCTTTTTATTTGGAAGATACGGCTGTCGTGCCGTCGGACCTCTCGAGTGGTGGTAAAGAAGAAGTTGTGAAATTCTTATTTATGGCTTTAGCCAAAGACCAGAAGGTCTTTGATCCAGGAGGGGCATTGACAAGCTTGTTGCATATTCTCGTGTCGTAGGATTCTTTGGCAAGATCGATCGTTCTTTTGCAGGCGTTCCTCACGTGGACAAAGGCTTCTCGGTTGGCAATTGTCGGGACTTCGTACCATAGTCGATGTGCTTAATTATTATCACGCACCGCATGGTTGCATTCTTGGTTAAACCAGGGTTTGGGGTTGAAGATCCGTCTTGTACCATGAGGAATGTATGAGTCCATACCTAGCCTTATGATTTCGGTTACAGATTCTGCACATGTTGATGGGTCTTGTGAGCAAAAGCAGACATCTTTCCATGGAAATGATAGGTAAAAGTCCCTCAGTTCATTCCATTTGGCTGATCTATAATGCCAGACAATATAGGTACCAGGCGTGATTTTGGGCGGGGTTGTTTGTTTGGACGTGGCTGAGATGAGTTTATGATCATATTTACAGAGCGGAGCGGTTATAGAGACTCGGTACTGGTCGGGATGTGTCGTGAAGAAGAGATCGAGAATGTTGGTTTGGTGATTGGGGTTATCGGGTATGCGGGTAGATTCTTCAACTAGCTGGGTCACGTTGTGGCTTATCGCAAAGTTCTCAGCTTCTAGACCGGCGTTGTCAGTGCGGTTGGATCTCAGCCAGTTTACGTTGTAAACATTGAAATCACCCAAAAATATAACCTCTGTGTTGGGGTCGTTAGTTTGCAACAGCTCCAGCGTGTCGGAAATATGTTGAAAGAGGTTGACGTAAGGAGGGTTCGTAGAAGAAGATACAGGCAGCAGAGAAATTTTGTTGATTTTTGTAAGGTTAACTTGAACCACATGACCTCTAGGCCGTCCTTTGGTTCTAAGTTCTCCTGTCTACAACAGGAAATATCACTGTGAGTGTAAACACAAAGGCCGGTCTTAAATTTGAATCTTGTTTCGAATTCGAACCCGGGACACAAAAGATGCGTATTGTTGGAGGAGGGTTTAATTTGTGTCTCTGTCAGAGCCAGTAAATGAGGCCTGTTAGTTTGCAGGTGGTGGTGTACTGAATTAATGTTAGAGTTCAGGCCTCGAATGTTGCAGAAATCAATTCTAAAGTTGCTTTTTGGGGAATTATCAGCAACCGCAGTTGGAACATGTATTTTTGTTGGACTTTTCATGATTTGGTTTAATGGTTTGATTTAAAAGAAAAATATGAAGAAAGAAAAAAAAAAAGGGCAAAAGTAAGAGGATAAAAAAAAATTAAAAAGGGAGCAGATATGTGGACTAGCTTCTACAGAAATTTCTGCATCCAGGACGGTCAGTTAACCTTGATGGACTGTGGCCTCGGCAATGCCCCCCGAATACACGAGCTCGAATACAGTCACGAACTGGCAGAACAGGAGTATCGGGATTATACACCAATTGATGTGGCAGCCTCCCAGAGCGTTACCAATGGGTTGGGGCCACTGTACTACTTGGCGGCCAGCCTGCGGAACTGTTTCAATGCTGTACCCTCAGCCCCAGAGAGGCCTGACTGATGCCTGGATGCTTCCATTCGAATATAAACCAGAACACATTTCACCCGAGCGACCGGAAACTCTGACCAAGTGCCGAAACATGACTAGTCATTTCACGGCACCTATAATCAGAGCGGTGGTGTTTCACCGGGCGATGGAGGGTGAACCATCTACCACCTCATTACCCTCTCATTCAGAAAGCACTTTTCGGCGTTGTTGGATCACTAAAAATGATCAAGAAAACTAGGGACGCTCTACTAGTAGAAATCGTTTCTGCATCTCAAAGTGGTGGACTACTGGAGATTACCAGATTACAAGATATGGAAGTTGAAGTATTCCCACATAAATCATTGAATGAATCCAGAGGTGTTATCCACTGTCCTGACCTTCTGAACTGTTCTACCGATAAAATAGAAGAAGAGCTACAGAATCAAGGAGTGACTAGGGTATATCGAATGAAAACGAGAAGAGAGATGGCCGACTTTTTGTTACTCCCAATCATGTATCGACTTTCAATAGCACAACCCTTCCAAAATTTGTTAAAGTTGCTTTTTACTCTTTGCCAGTTAGAATGTACGTTCCTCCACCGCTGAGGCGTTTCCGTTGTCAAAAATTCGGTCATACTTCCCAGCGCTGTCAGGAGATGCAGGTTTGTGTGTGTGTGGAAAATCGCTCCATGAAGGCAATCCATGTAGCGAACCTATAATTTGTTTGAATTGCAAAGGAAATCATTCAGCTCGATCAAAAAATTGTCCAATTTATAAACAGGAAATGGCAATTCAAGAAATCAAAGTCAAAGAAAATATCACTAATTTTGAAGTAAAAAAGAAGGTCAACATAAGTACTCCAATTGCTGGAGTATCTTTTGCTCAGGCAGCAAACAAAACTCCTTCCATAAATATGACTGAACTTGTGAAAGAACTTGTCCCACATCTTATTAAAGCCGTGACTGAAGCAATGAATTCCAAAACTACCACACTATTGGTAGTCTCTCCCTCCACTTTTCAAGCACCACCTCCTCCCGTCATAATAAACCCCTCAAATATAGTGAATAAACGTAACCTCAGTCAGAAATCCCCCAGTATTGAAGAATCAGAATCAGATGTCACCTCAGATACTGCTGAAATCTCTGACAACCGAAATAAAAAGAAAAAGAAAAGAGTTGGTTGGCCAAAAGGCAAACCACGAAATAACCCAAAAGGGTCTTCAGGACCCTTAGAAAGAGATGATTTGAAAAATGTGTGAGTGTGTGCGGGCTGACTGGTGTGGGGCGGCCCGGGCCATGGCAGCGCTATATGTGGCGGCCCGTATATATTATTTGCTGCGTTGGTTACTCATATAATAAAAATATTAAATAAAAAAAAATAAAAAATTTATCAAAACATATTTATGTACAATAAAATAATACAATGGAATTGTAATGGAATCCGAATACACCTTGCGGAATTGCAATTAATTAAGAGTAACCTGAACCCTTCTCTCTTCGCGATTCAGGAGACACATCTTCGCCCGGACGAACGTTTCAGTTTGCGTGGCTTCTGGTGCTTCCGAAGGGATGTTGTTCCGGATGTGAGGGCAAGAGGAGGTGTAGCAGTTTTTCTCAAAGACACTATTCCTGGAAGTGAAATAGAAGTGAATACTAGATTGCAAGCTGTTGCTGTACTGATCAAATCCCCACTAAAGCTGACAATCTGTAACGTGTATCTACCAGACTATTTTTGGAATGTCCACGATATAAGGAGTTTGATTTCCCAGTTACTAGAGCCCTTTCTTTTTGTAGGAGATTTAAATGCTCACTCGACTTTGTGGGGTTCTCAAGTGACAGACAATCGAGGAAGACGGATAGGTACAGTCCTAGAAGAAAATAATATATGTCTACTGAACACTAGCCAACTGATCCATTTCAATGCAGGATCCAATTTCTTCTCTTTAATCGACTTGTCCTTCTGCTCTCCAAATATTGCCCCCCAATTCACCTGGAATCCTCTGGATGACCTCTACTCAAGCGACCACTTTCCTATCCAGTTAAGCGTGAGTACCCCTTTCCAAGAAAGCAGTTTCACAGAAAAGTGGCTTATCAAGAAGGCAGATTGGACAACATTCACTTCTCTGGTCAAAATACCTGACCCAGATATCCATGTTGACAATGATGAGGCCCTAAACACCATCACTGAATCAATTTTAAATGCCGCCGAAGAATCAATCCCGAAATCTAGGACCACTAGAACTTCTAAAGCAGTACCTTGGTGGAATGAGAATATACGCCAAGCTATAAATGACAGAAAAAAGGCCCTGAGAATTTTTCGAAGATTTCCGACTCAAATGAATCTTATTCAATTTAAGAAACTAAGAGCTCGTGCACGAAAGATGATTAATGAAGCTAAAAAACGTTCATGGGAAGAATATGTGTCATCTTTATCAACGGATACAAATACATCTGATATGTGGAAGAAAATTAAAAACATAGCAGGAAAGAATTACTATATAACACCGCAAGTCCTTAGGGTCAACGACGCCCTGTTAACAGATACCCAGGATATTTGTGAAGCTTTTGCCAATCATTTCGAATCTATTTCCAAATCCGAAAACTATGATATGGATTTTCAGACAATAAAAAACCGAGAAGAAAACGTACATCTGAATTTCCATACGAATAGGACATTAGCATACAATGATCCCTTCACCTATAAAGAATTGGAATATGTTTTATGCTCTTGTACAGAAAGTGCACCTGGACATGATTTATTAATGTATGGAATGATCAAACACTTGCCAGTGGAAGGTAAGAATAATCTACTGACCCTGTATAATAAAATATGGCTCTCTGGTAATTATCCTAGTAAATGGAAAATTGCGTGCATAATCCCAATCCCCAAAAACAATGAAGCAGCAACTGATCCAAAGCAATACCGACCAATTTCATTAACCTCATGTTTAGGAAAAGTTTTTGAAAAAATGATTAACATCCAACTTACCTGGAAACTGGAATATCAGTCACGCCTGTCGAATCTGCAAGTGGGTTGTCGAAAAAACCATTCAACAATCGATGCACTCGTTGCTCTGGAGGCAAAAATCCAAGATGCATTCTTCCATCGTGAACATCTTGTGGCAGTTATGTTGGACCTAGGAAAGGCGTACGATATGACATGGAAATAAGCTATAATGAAACAGCTTCACACATGGGGTTTTCGTGGACTGCTACCTACAATTCCCAACAGTTTTCTACTGGATAGGTATTTCGTGGTGAAAATGAGGAACCATGAGTCGTCAAGGTGATTCTTGGAAAATGGAATCCCGCAGGGATCTATCCTGAGTGTCACCTTATTCTCTATCACTATAAAATGTCTCGTCGACAATACAACAGAATGCATTGATGCTGTAGATGATTTCACAATATATGGTCATGGATCCTGTATGGATCAACTTCAAAATACTATGCAGGGGCAATTGAGTAGACTGGAGGGAATAGCGAAGCAGAGAGGTTTTAAATTTTTTACGTCCAAATTACATTCCATCCATTTTTGTAGACTAAGAACCATGCATCCACACCCCCAGCTATATCTACAGAATCAGGAAATTTCAGTCCGAGAAGAAACCAAGCTGCTTGGTGTGATTATGGACATCAAATTACATTGGAAACCACACATCGAATATCTAACTACGAAATGTCGAAAAGTACTGAACTTAATGAAATGTATGGCTAGTATAAGGTGGAGCTCCGACAGAGAAATACTGCTAAAAATATACCATACACTCATAGAAGCAAGAATTGACTATGCTAGTATAATTTATGGATCTGCTCGTCCCTCAAACCTAAAACCCCTTGATAGGATACAAATTGCAGCTATCAGACTAGCAACAGGTGCCTTCAGGACGAGCCCAATAGAGGCAACTCTTTGCGAATCGTCCTGTTTACCTTTGAAACTCCGCAGAGAAATGAACACAATGATGTAAGCTATGAAAGCCCAGGCTTTCCCGTCGAACTTGAATTATAAACATTTTCAAGAACCTGAAGATATTTATGCCCATCGTCCCACAATCACCAGACCGGTTCACATCCGGATGTTGCAACTAACGAAATATTACTCTTTTCCCACCAGGCCAAACATCGCAGTAGCAGAACACGACCTCGCCCCTTGGAAGAGATTTTCCCCTAAAATAAATGTTGCCATAGGTAAACATAATAAGGAGAACACTCCTGCATCAGTGTACCGCTCACTTTTCGTGGAACAGCTAGCCCAATATAATCAGCACTTGATCATTTATACGGATGGATCTAAGACCAATGAAGGTACAGGGGCAGCCTTTTTTGTTAACGGTGACTCCTTTTCGTGGTCCTTGAATCCTGATTGTAGTATCTTCGATGCGGAATCGTATGCAATATGGCAAGCAATTCTTTTCTTCTCTTTCGGTCGAAATGAACAGTATCTGATTTGTACTGATTCCTTGAGTGCCGTGAACTCTATTGAAAACCTTTTTTCAAAGAATATATGGGTAGTAAGAATCTTGGAACTAGTAACCGATTTACGAACTCATGAAAAATATGTTACAATCTTGTGGATTCCGAGGCATTGTAATATCATGGGAAATGAAAAGGCAGACAATGAAGCAAAAAACGCGACAAACAAAGTCGCAGACGAGGGAATACCAATCTCCCTACCCGATATCAAACTATCTATCAAAACTAAGTTCTACGAAATATGGGAAGACCAATGAAACTCCTACGAAGGTCAATTAAGAATAATTAAACCGCATGTCAAGATTTGGATCTACCCCAAAAGCATCACAAGAAAAGAACAAGTTGCATTATGTCGACTGAGAAAAGGTCACACAAACGTTACTCACATTTACCTCTTATCAGGATCAGCAAGACCCATCTGCGAATTCTGTTGAACACGCCTCACTGTACCACACTTATTAGTTTGTCAGAATTATGGACAGTTGAGAAACAATATCTCTATGCGACCTGAAATCGAAATAGCATTAGGAAATAAAGTAGAGGATATCGAAAAATTACTCGCCTATTTGAAAAATACAGGAATGTTTTTAAGTTGTGAAGACATATGTGTGAAGAGCAAAATAACCAGAGCAGTTGACGATCTATAAAAAAAATATAATAAAAAATAAAAATAATAATAATAATAATAATAATATTAATAATAATAATAATAATAATAATAATAAACTTCGCAGAACACATCATTACCTACAAAAACTGTCGCGTCAGCATGTGTCATTTGTATTGGGTAAGGGAGGGGAGACTATATCAAAAAACGACGACGGGTTGCACTCTGGGAGTGCCGGCAGAAGTGAAAACTTAAGTATTAACGTTGTGCGTTTTGGATATTTTGGAATGGTTATGGAATAATTTTGCACGAATTGCTTTAATTATCGGAATAAATCTTTTATGTGGTAGAATACAATATTTATTTATTGCGCTATCGTACACAAACATGACAATTTATATTACATTAAAAAGTTTATCCCTCAGAAAAATCAACTTCCAGTCATAATTTCGACGACTTTTTCACTATCATTATTACCAGAACCATCATCGCCAATCTCTAAAACTGATACGATCGGTTTATGATAGCTGAAGTAAAAAACGAACAGTTTTGATTCGAACCTATTTAAATGTCTAATAAAGACCGCATCAATAGCAGTTTTATATTTCGTTGTGCTAAGATGGCGATCATTTGACATAGTTAAACCAAATTCATTATTTAAAAATTCAATTAATAGTTGATTTTTATCGTCTGCAAAGTTTATTTTTTTTTCTTTCTCTAAAAAACGGAGATTATTTATTATTATCTTATTTCATTTATTTTCATTCGAAATTATTTGTTTGGTAAACCTATACCGCACATGTGCTTATTGTAATGTTATGAAAATATAGGTTAATGCTATAAAGAATAAACATATTACAAATATTACATCTATAATGTGTAAGTACATATTATCTATATTAATAATTTCGTCAAGCACTACGGTAGACTCGATCGAAACCTAATCTTGATAATAAAATTACATTAATTAATAAATGAAAATTAATTAAACCTAACCTAACCTCAATAATAAAATGAAATTATATTAATTAAAAAATGAAAATTAATTAAATTTTCATCTAGTATATTTATAAAGTACTTACTCATTTTCTTTCGCTATTTCTTCGTCACTTTTTTCATTAATAGATGCACTTTGTTCAATTTCCATATTTTAAACACTTTATATACACGAATTTCACGAATAAACAACAGTGTGGTCACTACACAGACGGTCGAGCCATCAGCTGTCACCATCCATGGATGCGCGTGGCACGCTGTCACATAAACACACACGATCATTCGCGCAAGCGCCCTGCGCCGCCTAAACGAAACAGCCGGCGCAGGCATACATTTTCGCCGCGCCGTAGAAAGAGAGGGGGATACTCCCTCTCCTACGCCACGCCAGCTGTCTACTCTCCATCCGTCTTACGAATTTTCGATCAGGTCACGTGACCTGACGCGAGTTTAACATTTTTTACCCATTACCAAAAAAGTGTACAACGCCGCTAAAGAAGTTTTCACTTCAAAAATAAAGTGCCACTCGGTTCATTCGCGCGGTACGCTTTCTACGTAGCGGTCGAGTGTGGAATTTTTGCTTGATAATATTTTGAATTCGTTTAGTAGGTAATTTTTTTTTTATATATATATATACATATATATATTTATATATGTATATATATATAAAACAGAACAAAAATAATAATAATAATTATAATAATAATAATATTCTACAACTTCACAGAACACATCATTACCCACAAAAACTGTCGCGTCAGCATGTATTATTTGTATTGGGTAAGGAAGGGGAGACTATATCAAGAAATAAAGTGTCACTCGGTTCATTCGCGCGGTACGCTTTCTACGTAGCGGTCGAGTGTGGAATTTTCACATGAAAATATTTTGAATTCGTTTAGTAGGTAATTATATTTTTTTTAGCAATTACTACCTGATAATATATATATATATATATATATTTATATATATATTTTATTTGTGAATTTATCTATCTAAACAGTTTAGTGATTTAGTAGTTCTTTTAATTTTTCAATAATATTTTTTCTATATTTATACTTATAGTTATAATAATAATATAATTATAATATTATTTTTACTATAAAAAAGAGGAAATATTTGATTGTTTGTTTGTTTCCATTGAATAGGCTTTGAAACTACTAGATCGATTTAAAAAATTCTTTTACCGTTAGGAAGGTGAACTATCCCCGGGTGACAGACTGTATTATATTTTCAAAAAAATTAGGGATTTTTACGTGTAACCATAAATGGCCTAAAATTTAAGCGAAACTATTATCTAGTCAGAGGTCTTTCGATCGGCATGAGATATTTTAAGGTATTTCATTTAAAGATAAAAAAATTCATAAAATTATTCACCAAAGACGAAATATTTAGCAAAGTGAAATGTTACATG